>SJYV01047657.1:457329-491400 GCA_006410875.1 Neotragus pygmaeus | reverse complement strand
CCGCAGCGGCGTAGGAAGCAGGGCCCCGGCCCCAGCCTCGGCCCCGCCCCCAGTCACGGTTTCCAGGCGACGCCTGTTGGGGAGTTTTATTGGAGCCGGCGGCGGTTGGACTTGCAGTGTGCCCTGTAGGTGTAAGTGCAGCTTCGGCCGACCCCACCCCGCGGCCCCCGCCCGCCTCCGGCGCCCGACGGGGCTCCTTGGCTGGGCCGCGGCGCCCTCCGCTGCCTCAGCCGCGGCCTTGCCCTCCGCGCTCCCCGGGCGGGGCGCCGCTGTAGCCTGGGGCGAGCCGCACTCGACGAAACCTGGGCAAAGTGGTCGACGATAAACCAGATGATGGAGGTGTGTTCAGCAAATGGTCAGAATTGAATTCCGGCTCCCCACGCTGATATCCAGATGTAGGAAAGTTCCACCTCACCACCTCTGATGGGTTGTCTGCAAAATAAGAAACCCTAGGAGGAAGCAGTCCTGCTCGGTCCGGCTGGGATCCCCGGAGAGGAAAGGCTCCGAGCTAGTAGCTACGCAGCCTTGGAGAGTGCGAACCTGTAGTACGCCCGCTTGCTTTAGAAGGCCTGGGTCAGGGTTACAACAGGTGTAGCCCCTCTGAAACAGGTGCCTTGGGCACCAGTTTATTGTGGTCTAAGTCCCAACTGGTAGATTGCTATGGTGAGCCTTGAGGTGATGCAAGCTCCTAGCCTTCCGGTCTTCCTTCCCTTCCTTCATTTCTCCCCTACCTTCCTCCCTTCCTTACTGTCTACTGAAACTACACCCCGAAATAATAACTTAAAATCCTGGCATCAAGTTAAAAAAAAAAGTTTAAGGCTCTATAGCGTTAAAGAGCAACTAGTGAGAATTATTGTTAAAAGTTCATTATGACATGTTGATTTTAAATTGAACCTTTATTTTTGCTGCAATCATTTCATTTTACAGCAATTGGGATTGCGATTAGGGATGTGGTACTGGAAAGATGAAACCAAAACACTTGAATTCAGAAGGTAAATTTTAATTAAATTTTATTATAGCTTTTATGGAAATTACATGTGTTTGTGTAAAAAAAAATTCAACCAATACAGAAGAGTACAAAGAATAAAATGAATGTCTCCTGAAATCTCACCATCTAGAGATAACTCCACTCCAGTGTTCTTGCCTAGAGAATCCCAGGGACGGGGGAGCCTAGTGGGCTGCCATCTGTGGGGTCGCACAGAATCCGACACGACTAAAGTGACTTAGCAGTAGCTTAGCAGAGATACCTATTTTGGCAGCCTTCCAGATATCACTTTCTGATAACATTTATCAGCTGCTTCCTATGTGCCAGAAACTGTGCTAATCAGTTTATCAACTCTTCGAAACAGCTGCATGTTAATCCACTTTTACATATGAAGAAACTGATGTCAAAGGGGTAAGAAGTTTGAGGAAAGCTAACAGCCTTGGCCATATCACACAGCTCAGGTGTTTTAAATCTAGGTCTACTTGGTTAACACTATATTATTAACTACTTTATAAAATTGCTTTTTTGAGTTATAGAAATAGAGTTTTACATTAATGAGATCATGTTATACCTGCTGCAATGGACAGCAAATTTTACAAGGTAAAATTATTAGATTAGAAGAAAGAAAGAAAGTCAAAGTCATGTCTGACTCTTTGTGACCCAGGCCAGAATACTGGAGTGGGTAGCCTTTCCCTTCTCCAATTATCTTCCCAACCCAAGGATGGAACCTAGGTTTCCCGCATTGCAGGTGGATTCTTTACCAGCTGAGCCACAGGGGAAGCCCAAGAATGCCGGAGTGGGTAGCCTATGCCTTCTCCAGCGGATCTTCCCTACTCAGGAATCGAACCAGGTTCTGCTGCATTGCAGGTGGATTCTTTACCAGATGAGCTACGGACTGTGGCCCACCAGGCTCCTCCGTCCATGGGATTTTCCGGGCAAGAGTGCTGGAGTGGGGTGCCGTTGCCTTCTCCAAGGGAAGATTAGAACTAGTTTTAATTCTCCACTGGGAAAATATTGACTCTGTTAAGTGTTTTGCTAAACTAACAAGACTAGCCACCATCTGCTATGCACCTTCATCATGTCCCAGGCATTTGCATATTTTTCTGATTTTTAAAACAGCCTTGAAAAGTGAGTGTTAATATCTCCTCTCCATGAAGTTAATATCTCCTCTCTATGAAGTTAATATCTCTCTTCATAGATGAAGAAACATGGCTCAGGGAGATTAAGCATTTAAGCCAAAGTCACACAGCCAGAACAGCAGAACTGACATTTCGAACCAAGATTTATCTGATGCCAAAGTCCTTTCCACTTTAAACAGTATCTCCCTCCAATAGACTGTAAGCCCTCAGTGGCAGGAACTGTCTTAATCATCTTCACATCCCTGAAACCATCTCCAGAATTTCACAGAGTAGGCACTCACCAAATGTTTACTGAACAAGTGCATACTGTACTGAGGACATGGGGGCTATGAGAAGGGAATTTGGAGTGTCATGTACCCAAATAATCTGCTTTGCACAGTAACAGCTTGATCTCAGGAGTGTTCAAGTTCTAGCACATCAATTTAAGACCTTGGAAATTTCTTCCATGGTTTTGGCCTCCCTCCACCTAGGGTAGATAGGCCACCTTTTACACCCACTAGCCAACAGGAGTTCACAGACATCTAGGTACTCTCAGATTCAGGTCAAAAGAAGGTGACCCCCTTTCCTCTCCCCCACCTTGCAGTTCCTGGCATCTTTCCTGGATGAATGACACTAGGATTCTTACCCTTCAGAGAAGTAGTGGCCTATTCCCAGGGAGAGTTTGTCTGACCTTTGCAGCTTATACCCTGAGGAGGATAACTGTATCAGAATATAGCAGTATACCCATTACCTCCATGCATGAAATGACACAGTAATGGGCAGGGAAAGGATAGTCATTATTTCTTAAGAAAAATACCATGGAGAGTGGTTTGGAGGGAGACCTGGGTGCAAATCCTGGTTCTGCTACTAATTTGGTGGTCATAATTTGTCAAGTTACTTAGCTTTGTTAATTATAAGTTCCCTTGTTCAGAAAATTAAATAATAATGCCTTCTGAGGAGTAAATGAGGGCATTGCATAGTTCATCAGCTGGCATGCCCATTTCTTTCTTATTTATTAAGGAGGGAATACCTTGGAGATTTTCCTGGCTATCCAGTGATTAAGACTTTGCCTTCCAATGCAGGAGCATGGGTTCAATTCCTGGTCAAGGAGCTAAGATACCACATGCCTCAGGGACAAAAATCCAAACATAAAACAGAAGCAATATTATGACAAATTCAATAAAGACTTTTAAAATGGTCCACATCCAAAAATCTTTCACAAAAAGGAATACCTTTATTCATAGGTGAGTTGGCCCACAAGACATGCATCTCTCTGACAGAGTGCCTGTAGTTCTGTCATTTCATGTTTCAGGTGCCTTCTTCTTCCAGCTGAGAGAGAATCAGCCCCTGTCTGAGTCTTTGCTAAGGTCATGGACTCGCCTGAGGATGCACAGGAAACTACACCTCCAGAAGTCTTGGACTTATTTTTCAACATAGCCTAAGAAAAGACTCTAGTAACCCCTGAAGAGCTCTAACTGGTGTGGAAGCCGGGAGTGGTCCAACCCTCTGCATCTTAGTGATGAGTTCTAGGAGAAAATATGACTGTTTTTTCTCATTTGTTTCAGGGCAAAGGAAAATGACATGATTGTTCTAGAAATATCAGGAAAACACATCGTGGTCTAAATAGGTTGCCAGATTGAAGGGGGAACTATGAAGATTGGAAGAAAGTATAGATCTAGGTCAGACTGTGGTTTGGGAGCCAATCAGAGGTTCAATTTAAGGAACAATTTTCAATTATTACTAGTGCTGCTGCTTAGTGATTTGAAAAGCACTGTGAGCATAGGCTGCTTTCAGAGCTATGGCAGGACACTCACAAGGAGGGATCCCTCTCACCATCTGAACCAGAGGATGCCTTTAGTCAAGTTAAAAACCACTCAGACAAGTGTGGGAAGGTGTTACGTGTCCAGAGGTCATAAAAACAAAGATGAAGGTTTACCAGTAATTGTCAGACTGTTGGCTAAGGGCATGCACTGCCACAAGTTTCAAATGGTGAGACATGGTCAGCCTCTTTGAGCCTTAGTTCTCCGTCAGTAAAATGACATCCATGTACTGGATGATCTTTTTGATGTCCTCTAACCCCACATTCTATGATCTTATGACTTTATATTATTCTAAGTTCACTTGACTTAGTTCACAGACCTGATCTGTAAGATCCCAAATGTGTCCTTTTCCTTACCATAAAGCTCTCTCATCTCCAGTTTAACTCAAGCAAACTAATAGGGGAAGAAATGTTGAATTGTAGGGATGGATCTGAAACAAGGTTAGGAGGGAAGCAGTTTCATTTGTCATTAACTGAGATTGGGTGTTTCTGTATTCTCTCATTTTCTAGAGAAGAGAAACCGGGAATGGCTGGTGACCTGAAATTTCTTTAGCCTGGGGGAAAGTTATCAGCCAATGGCTTATAAGTGCCCGAAACACTTGAATGGTCCAAGGGAAAACTGAAAACAGTTGTGTGTTCTTGTTTAAGGTGGTTATATTAATATCAATGCTGCACATTAGATATCCAGCAAGCAGAATGGAGTTTACAGAGCTGTTAGAAAATGTCTGAATGTTTAGGGGAATTGACCATCTTGTTAAAGACTATCTAAATGGTCTGTCAATAGAATGTATTGACCACATACTGTTTCTTCCTCTATACCTCTATCAACATTTTTTAAGGTATGCAGATAATATATCAATACATTCTTTTTATTCTTGGAGGAGGAAATGGCAGTCTACTCCAGTATTCTTGCCTGGGAAATCCCATGGACAGAGGAGCCTAAAAGGCTACAGTCCAAAGGGTCACAAAGAGTCAGACATGACAGCATGCACATGATACAAATTCTTATTATTAAAAAAAAAAAACCCAACAACAACACCTCGAATAATACAAAAGCATACAGCTGGGGAAGATAGCTCCTTTCATCACCATAACCCCTCTCTGTCCTATCCAATCCCCATCTCCCTCTCTGGAGATAGCCACTATCACCATTTGGCATCCTTTCACTTCTTTTTTTCTCACCATTCCCTCAGTATTTCAGCACACCCTCCCGCTAAATACCCAATCCATGAAGACCAGTGATAAGAAGAGGACAACAAAGAAAGAAAAGTTCAGGAATCATCCGCTAACCAACTTGGTGCCAATGTTCTGGAAAAAAAAAAAAAAGTCATTCCCTTGAGGTGACAATTTAAAAGTATATACATGCTTTTATATTCTAACCTAGTTTTCAATCTGAATATTGCCAGGATGTTGGCAAAAACTCCTGGAAGAAGAAAGTACCAAACTGATCAACTTTATTATTCCCATGGCAGGTATTTCTCTAAAATTATGACTTTGTGGGCAACCAATGCCAAAAAAAATGTAAAAGAAGTTGTTTCAAAACTTATGTTGACAAGGATATGGTAAGAGTGTATGTGCATGCTTAGAGAATGACTAAAGTCTGGGGAAAAGTGCTGCTATCTACAATATCTACACTTAAACTTAACAAAGAGACCTGTAACTGTGGGCAGAGATTAAACTTCTAGGTCATGCTATCAATGTGGCATTATTTCAGGCAGAAAAATAATCATAATCCACAATGGCTGCCAAACTACTGTATTTGGTAGACACCACAATTCTCTTAGAAAGTGCACTCTTTATAAGGCGGGAACCGCATCCTACTGGTCTTTAAAAGACTTTTTTCTGTTTTCCTATTAAGCGTTTCCTAATAATCCTGAGAATCTGTGCATTGACTGTAATCAGAGAATGTTTGTTTTTTTATTGAAGGATAATTGCTTTACAGAATTTTGTTGTTTTCTATGAAACCTCAACATGAATCAGCCATAGGTATACATATATCCCCTCCCTTTTGAACCTCCCTCCCATCTCCCACCCCATCCAACCCCTCTTGGTTGATACAGAGCCCCTGTTTGAGTTTCCTGAGCCATACAGCAAATTCCCATTGGCTGTCTATTTTACATGTGGTAATGTAAGTTTCCATGTTACTCTTTACATACATCTTACCCTCTCCTCCCCTCTCTCCATGTCCATAAGTCTATTCTCTGTGTCTTTTTCTCCACTATTGCCCTATAAATAAATTCCTCAGTACCATTTTTCTAGATTCTGTGCATGTATGTTAGAATACAATATTTCTCTTTCTCTTTCTGACTCATTTCACTCTGTATAATAGGTTCTAGGTTCATCCACCTCATCAGAACTGACTCAAATGTGTTCTTTTTTATGGCTGAGTAATATTCCATTGTGTATATATACCACTACTTCTTTATCCATTCATCTGTTGATGGGCATCTAGGTTACTTCCATGTTCTAATTATTGTAAATAGTGCTACAACGAACAATGGGATACATGTATCTTTTTCAGTTTTGGTTTCCTCAGGGTATTTGTCTAGGAGTGTAATTGCTGGGGCATATGATGGTTTTATTCCTAGTTTTTTAAGGAATCTCCATACTGTCTTCCATAGTGGCTGTATCAATTTACATTCCCACCAACAGTGCAAGAGGATTCCTTTTTCTCCACACCGCCTTCAGCGTTTATTGTTTGTAGACTTTTTGATGATGGCCATTCTGACCAGTGTGAGGTGATATCTCATTGTGGTTTTGATTTGCGNAGCATTCAGTGAAGGCCATTTATGGGAAACATCTGAGAGTCTCTGCCTGCTGCTTTATTCGATAGCAGGAGCACACTCAACTGGACTGCAGGGCAAGCTTTGGGCACCAGGGAGTCAGCGTCCCAGAAGCAGCCTCCAGTCAGTGACGTGCTGGAGGGAGAATTGGCAGATAAATAGCCCACCTTCCACCTGTCAGGATAACTCTTGAGTTTTCTACACTGTCTCCCAGAGTCCCCCATGGGACCGAACTACACAGTGATAATGAACTTGTTAGCACCCCTTTTCTATCTCACCTCTCTGCTCCCTTACTGATGTTTACTCTGATCACTTCCAAGTAAACTACTTACTCTCACATCTGTCTCATGGCACGTTTCTGAGAGAACCCAGCCTAGGACAGGTAATTATTAATATCATGGAAAAAAGAAGTCTACACTGCTCATCTTCATCTTGCTCTCAAGGTATGTTTAAGGAAAGCATGCCACAGTAAACATTTCCATCTGGGGCTACAAAGGAAGCAGCAAAAATTTTGTAAGAATATTTGGAAAGAAAACAAAGGCTTTTAGTTTTAAAACAAATGATGTAGGACTGTAAACCAATGCAGTCTTTTTGGAGAGCAAAACTTATGAAACTTTAATGTACAGATTTCTGTGTCCTAGCATTTTCACTTCTAGGAAGTTACTCAAAAATGTGGCTACAAGAATGATTACTGCAGCAATGTCTATAATATTTTTTAAAAACCTAAATATCCATCAGTACAGGATGAGTTAAATTATGAGCTACAGAATACTTTATCCAGCTGTTTAAAAAAATGAGAAAAATCTATACATGGTATCATGGAAAGAGGTCCATCCTACATAGATAAGTGACAGAAGCAAGTTGCAAAGACTTGTGTATACAGCATTGTCCCATTTGTGACCAAAAAAATTAAGGCATATATTCATGCATATGTGTGTGTGTTGGTAGGGGGGACCCTCTATGTGATTGTCTGTGCTCTGGAAAGATTAGGATGGATTCATGCCAGACTCTGAACAGTGGGCACCATTAAGGAGTAGGATGGTGACAAGAGTGAGGGAGAGCCTTTTCACCCCGTACATTTGTGTACAACTTTTAAACAACAAAGTTACCTCTAGTATAAAAACTTTTTAAAAAATGAAAACTAACTGATAAGCAAAATTGTAATTCAATTGTGACCTCCTAAAAAGTTTTGTTTACAAAAGTCAGATTTCTTATATCTTCAACAGTTACAGTAGATAGAATTTTTAATGTAAACTAGTTGTGTGATGGGTATGCTGACATGTGTTTCTACTTATTCTTGTGTTTTGTGCCCATGTATTTTTTTATGACTAGCTTCATGATTGAAATATGTTGTCATTATTTTAATGACATTATTTTAATTTTAATCTCCTCATAGGAATAAGAATCTTGACAATTTCCTTATGGCATTGTTGTACTACTTATATTATTACTTGGAAAAAATCTCACAGGAAAAGAAACCCAAAAGCTATATGGTGTAAGTAGAATTTTATAGTGAATTTTTTAAAAGTTGATTTATTTATTTCTGGCCAAGCCTCGGGGCTTCCAGGATGTTAGTTCCCCACCGGTGATTAAACCCAGGACCCTGGCAGTGAAAGCACCTGTCCTAACCACCGGACCACAAGGAAATTCTCCATAGTACACTTTAAAGCTTTATCACTGCCAGTATTAGAACTATCTTTTGTGTAGGCTAAAGAGATGATGGAAATTGAGAAATCTTGGATTATTAAGATAAAATGTTTAGTTAATATTTCTCTTATAAAAAATAAATGTTTATTATTATTAAACATTTTACAGGGAGGAGTTCCCCAGTTTTAATGCTCACTGAATAATTCAGATGGGTATTCTGTTAATGAAATATTCCAAATAATATAGACCAGCAATGCCCAATAGAAGAGTATGCTCAACTTTTGAGAGCTATGTATGTAATTTAAACTTTTCTGATAGCTATATTTTTAAATTGCAAAAAGATACAGGTGAAATTAATTTTAACAAGGTATTTTATTTAATCCAATGACTCAAAAATATAATCATTCCAACTTGTAGTCAGTGTTAGGAAGTTATTAATAAAATACTTTACTTTTATTCAGCAAGTTTTTGAAATAAGGTCTATTTTATAATATTCAGAGGAATTGAGGAATAGCTGGGCACTAGCTGCTCAGAGTGCTCAGCAGCTACATGTGGCTCACAGCCATATTGAACAATGTGGGTATAGATATTATTTCTGTTTTTCATGCTTACAAAGTTCTTGCTAAAGGGTTTGTAAGCATCTAATTTTAAAAAAACTAAGAATTAAAAAAAATAGGTATGACCCAAATGATATTCCACATCACAGAAGAAAACAAGATTTCGTAGGCTACGTATGAAGAATTTAATCACTTTAGGTGGAGGTGGCTCAGAGCTATACAGGGCAAGAATCTGGGAACTCAGCGTCCCAAGCGGAACAATGCCTCTCAGGCATGGTGACCTTTGCAAGCCATGAAACTTTCCCAGTGCCCTCCCCAGTACACATGGAACCAACCCAATGATTTAGCTCTTAGGAATGCTGGATAAGAGTCATCAGTTTGTTGCTGTGGAATGTTTTCAAAATGCAAAATCCTTGCACATAAACAAGCAGCCTGAGAAACATTTTATGGACAGATGAATGTATTGGGATAGCAGTTTTCTAAGGAACCAAATAAATAATTCAAACATTGCTACTCCAGTAAAGCCATTATAATATGCAACATCCACCAGGGCATGAAGTGTTTCTATGGTAGTAGAGGGGCTCAAGCCAGCTGTGGGCTCAGAAACTTTGAGGAGTCTTATTGTTTCCAAAGACAAAAGTTATTAGACTTTGGTAGCATATTAGCTTTTATTTTGTATGATGTTTTCAAATTCTGCAGGTTATTGCTACTCAAGCCAGAGACATTGTTTCAGTTCTTAATCTATAAGAATAGATAACAGAGAAAAAAGGTTTCTTAGTTATTTTTGAAATGTACTAAAATTACAGAACCCACTAATATTTGGTTGGGGGTTCCCTGTGGCTCAGCTGATAAAGAATCTGCCTGCAGTGCAGGAGACCTGGGTTCAACACCCCTGGGTTGGGAAGATCCCCTGGAGAAGGGAATGGCTGCCCACTCCAGGACTGTTGCCTGAAGAATTCCATGGACAAAGGAGTCTGGGGGCGCTACAGTCCATGGGGTTGCAAAGAATCAGACACAACTGAGCGACTAACACTCACTTTTTTTTCAGTGATATTTGTGTATTTTCATAGAAGGAATCAGTTACAGAATGACTGAAAAATTCAAGCCTTAAAAGTAATGGGTCTGTGGTGTGGTTCTAAAAAACCATAACTTCATTTTCAAGTCTCCATTAGTTAATTGGTTTATTTATTATAATAGAAACAAATTAAATTGATATATCTGGGCATAACTTAAAAATTAATTTCCGTCAAAATAATGAGGTCTAACATAGAGATAATAGTAGCACTCACTTTCAGTTATTGTCCAGATTAGATAAGATAATGCCTTTCATCCTAACCTAGTGGTTGGCACTTGGGAGGAAACCCTATAACCTGTGAGAGGAGAGCAGGAAGAGATACAGAAAGATATCAAAGATACACTTTGATGATCTTAGATGACTAAAAGACCTCATTCCCAAAGAAGAAGTCTTATCCCCATTTTACAGATGATGAAGCTAAGGCTCAGAGAGTTTAAATAGCTGGCTGGAGGTTACCTGCCAAGTTAGTGGTGGAGCTGAGACTAGAGTGCACATCTCTTTAACTCCACAGTCTATGTTTGTGTGGTATGCTCTCATCCCTTACTAGTCAGATTGGCTTTCTGATGCTACCCATTTGTAATTAGGACTTATAGTTTCCGAACAAAGGTTCAATTATATATGCAGTTTTAAACATCATATGTATTTTCAAGTTGTTACAAGCTTCATAATTATAATTTTTAATGGTGGCATAATGTTCCTTCAAGCCACTATATGTTAGTGACTTATAAATCTGCCTGTTAAGAAGCAATGTAATGTAGTGATAACAGCACAGACTTTGGTGCCTCGCTTAAATCCCACAGGGACTCATATGTTAGATCCTTGTCAAGTCCTTAAACAGTAACAACAGAAGGGGCAGTATGCTGTTCCTGTTGTTTAAAGTGCGTTTCATCTGGTTTAAATCTTTCTGAAAACAAAAGGGCAAGAACAAGATAGTGCCACTTCACTTTTCAATAGCAATCATTGGAATATATTGTTGGCGATGTTGTTTCCTACTATATTGTACTGCAAAGCTTCTAAAATCAGGCTTCAGACATGCCATAACCTAAAAACAGATTGTCTTTTAGAAGGTATATTTGCAATTCAATTGGATGGGCTGTGTTTTACAGGGACGCAGAGAGGTGATTGTAGTTGATACCAAAGTTCCCAGAGTAGTTCCTTACTAGTGCCTTCTTAGCAAACAAAGAACTGAGGGTGGGCAAACGTTGAGCAGTTCAAACATTGAGCCTCCAGACGTAGTAGTAACGTCAGAAAACCCTCAGGAAGCTAAGGTGGGAAAAACTCTCCATGGCTGTTATAGCAAAACAGCAGGAAAGTGGGCTGCTCACTGCCTCAGAAACTAGGATAGGGGATTTTAGTTGAGCTGTTCTCAATTAGGACTGTCTGTGTATAAAATTAAGGGTACATCAGTTCAGTTCAGTCACTCAGTCTTGTCCAACCCTTTGCAACTCCATGGACTGCAGCACGCCAGGCCTCCCTGTCCATCACCAACTCTCGGAGTTTACTCAAACTCATATCCATTAAGTCCGTGACGCCATCCAACCATCTCATCCTCTGTTGACACCTTTTCCTCCTGCCCTCGATCTTTCCCAGCATCAGGATCTTTTCAAATGAGTCAGCTCTTCACATCAGGTGGCCAAAGTATTGGAGTTCAGTCCTTCCAATGAACACTCAGGAGTACATAGCACAATATATAAAGAATCTTAAAAAAAATTAATACTCAGGAATTCCCTGGTGGTACACTGGATAGGAATCTGCCTGTCAATGCAGGGGACACAGGTTTGATCCCTCATCTGGGAAGATCGCTCAGGCTGCAGAGCAACTAAGCCCATGAGCCACAACTGCTGAGCCCAGGCTATAGAGCCTGTGCCCCGCCACAAGAGAAGCCACTGCAATGAGACGCCCTCACACTGCAATGGAAGAGTAACCCTCTGCAACTAGGGAAAGCCCGTGTTCAGCACTGAAAATTCAGTGCAACCAAAAATAAATTAATAATATTCGGCATAAACTCGAGATGCTGATTACAATGATAAATGTCAAAGGTCTTGGAGGACCTTCCTCTGCCCCAGCTCAAATTAAAAACAAACAAACGATAAGTGAGATGTGTTGCTCACTTCTGTTTCAAAATAGTTTATACTTCTGACTTTTCACTAGTTGATAAAGACATTTACCAAATTAATCCGGATTATTGTTTTTCTTTTCAGGGGCCTACCAGAGAAAAAAGAAATTAATCCAGATTATTTTTTTTCTTTTCAGAGGCCTTGTAGAGAAAAAAAAAAAGGAAATCATTATCAGTAAGTTAGAAGCAGCACAAAAATACTTGGCACAGAAGTACTGTGTCCTCGTCCTGGGCTTGGGAATGCCTGATAAGCATCACATGAGCTGCGGAAAGTAAGCACTCATTTAGATCTTCACTTGTGTGTATATCCACATCCTTACGACCCTTAACTTTGACTTTTGGTACCCTTGAGAAAGGCTTATTCTTTATTGTACAGAATAAGTGGGCTCAACTGAGACTGTCTCAAACTCATGTGATGTAGTATTGGAGAGAACCAAGTGAGTCTAGGAAGAATCTCAGCTGATTTTTTTTTTCTTTCTTTCAATTAAAGTTGATTTACAATGCTGGGTTAGTTTTAGGTGTGACAGATATTTTAACAGCCTGCTACCACTGGGGTTTAAATTTCTTTCAGATTGAATAGGATTGAAACATATACATTACCATATGTAAAATAGATAGCTGGTAGGAAGTTGCAGTATACACAGGGAGCTCAACCTGGTGCTCTGATGACCTAGAGGGGTGGGATGAGGAGGGACAAGAGAGAGGGGACATATGTATACTTACTGCTGATTCACGATGTCATATGGCAGAAACCCAACACAACATTATCAAGCAATTATCTTCCGAATAAAAATTAAAGTAAGAACAGTAAAAAAAAAAACCTCTCAAATTATATCAGCTTGATGAAATCTTGCTTTCCTGTTGCCAGACAAAAGCTGCTTGGCTGCGTTGGGTGAGAAGCCGAGTGATGGGCCAGTGTTGAAGGGGTATTGGGTGTGCACTCTGCCCTTGTGCTCCTTGCTTTTCAGAAACAGTTGTGGGTATGCGTAAGGTAGGAGTAGTAAAATGACCCCGTTTGTGGAAAGATATTTTTTACCTTAGGACAACAGTTTATAATAACTAATATAATTAAAAATTTAAACTGTCATATTACAGGAAAGTTTGGGATCACAGGAGAGAAAATTCCAATCCTTAACCCAAAATCTCCCTCTCTGATTTCACAACATCACCAACATTCACAACATCACAACAGTACTAATTTCACAACAGGCTCAAGATCCATCTCTGGTCATGGCCAGACTTTAAAAATTTTTTAAACTTTATTGGCAAAGAACCCAATACATAATTTCTCTCTGCACATTCCCCCACATTTTTCAAGATACCAATATCTGTATTGTATATACTTTTTTGTGTTCCACATTTTTTTTTCTGTGAACCTTATTCTAGTATTCTGCTTATATAATCTCACCTGCTACTTTGAATAGCAACTGTGGTTATTCTGTCATATAATGTACCAGTTTGCTTAACCTTTCCTCTTGTGTACACTTGTGTAGTTTCAGTTTTTATGCTTACTGTTTTTACATTGAATATATAAGTAACTTTGTTCATTTGCACTGTTTTGTTGTTGTTGTTATTAGTCACTGAGTCACATCTGAGTCTTTGCCACCTCATGGATTGCAGCACTCCAGGTTTCTCTGTCCTCCACTATTTCCCCGAGTTTGCTCAAATTCATGTCCATTGAGTCGGTGATGCCATCTAACCATCTCATTCTCTCCTGCCCTCTTCTCCTTTCGCCTTCAATCTTTCCTAGCATCAGGATCTTTTCCAATGAGTCAGCTCTTCACATCAGGTGGTCAAAGTATTGTAGCTTCAGCTTCAGCAGCAGTCCTTCCAAGGAATATTCAGGGTTGGTTTTCTTTAGGATTGACTAGTTTGATCTCCTTGCTGTCCAAGGGACCCTCCAAAGTGTTCTCCAGCACCACAGTTGAAAAACATCAGTTCTTCAGCACTCAGCTTTTTTTATGGTCCCACTCTCACATCAGTACATGACTACTGGAAAAACCATAGCTTTGACTATGAGGACCTTTGTCAGCAAAGTGAGTTCTCTGCTTTTTAATATACTGTCTAGATTTATCAAGAATAAAGTAGCTAGGCCAAAGCAGAAACTCAGTTGTGGCTGTGTCTGGTGGTGAAAGTAAAGTCCAATGCTGTAAAGAACAATATTCCATAGGAACTGGAATTAGAGTTGAAAGGGAAAAGGTAACAAATCTAGACAGCTCCCTGGTGTCTTTCCTCTTCTAATCCCATTGTGGGGACACATCCTCTTGACCTCATCTAAACTCAATTATCTCCCAAACGCCCATCTCCAATTATCATCACTTTGGAGGGGTTTTAAGGGCTTCAACATATGAATTAGGGTGGGGGAAAGACACTGTTCTGTCTATAACAAGGTTAAAAAACACATATTCTAAAAAACATTTTTAAGTACATTTTTATTACATTGGATTTTTTTATACAAACTTTTAAAAGAACTCATGTTTATAAGTGATTGCCTCAGTACATTTCCTGGAGATGTTGGTCTTTCTGCCATTGTGGGCAATGTCACCTGCCTTGGAGAATAATCAGTTTTTTAGCTCACTACCCCCATTCACATAACAATTTTTATATAGGCCAAATTGCTGAACAATAGATTATAACATGATTTTACCAGAAAAAGTTTGTTAATTGGCCATGGGTGTTGATTGTATCCTTGCATGAAGTTTATATTGCTCTTTTTGGTTGTTTTTATTTAGAGAAGACAAGGACAGTGTTTTTACCAGATATGAGTTATGACCTGATTTTAACATATCATTCTTTAACTTCTTCCTGTTGTGAACAAGCTTCTATTCTCCTGTGTATTTTCTGACTTTTCTTTCTAATGTATGCGTACTTAATATTGGACTAGAACACCTTCTACTGTTTATCTCTGGAGATAAAGATTTCAGTAGAACCAGTAATTTAGCGGCTGTTAATTTAGTGCTTTCATGATTCTTGAGAAGTAGGAGGACGTCTTTCTGTTCTAAATACATCTGTGAAATCCTGATATTACAAAATCTTCAGCAAAATTTTGATGAACTTGTTGAGTAAAAGAGCTCTGTGTTTTCCAGAATAGATAAGAAAACCTCCAAATGGCACAAACCCATAGAACTGGATCTGATCTTTGGTTATGGCCAATTCTGGCTCCAACCCCACCTCTACCCTGGAAAGTATACCCTCCTCCTCTGCTCTCAGTGCAGCTGTCCCCTGACCAGTGACCAAAGAGACTGGCGGTGGGGATGGGAATGGGGACAAAGGGGTGTCTTTGAAGCTCAGGTGCTTAAGTCATCATTAAGTCCTTCTCCCCAGCCCTTACCTTCAGTCACTTGCACCAAGGCCTCTTTTCCCTCCCCCAAGCACATGCCTTTGAAATTTTTCTTCCCTTGTACAGAGCAGGCCTTGACCATCTTTTAAACCTAAGGCAGCAAGGAGCCTAGTGGGAACAGTTTTTTTTTTTCTCTCCCCAGCCCAGAACCCCATATGTCTGGCTCTAGGCTTTACACTCCTTCAGGAATGACTGAAAATATGATTTGGTTTGAGCTAAGAGTCTCATTTAGCAGAAAGGAAAAAGAAACCATAGAACAGACCATGACAGTCTCTGAGTTTACCAACAGCCTGGCTTCCCCCTCTTTCCTTTGGATTCCACCCTCACAGGTGAATGTAAGGCCTCTTTGTTGACCAGCAAGGCAGCCACTTACCACCTGTGGCTATTGAGTGCTTGGAATGTGGCTGATCCACATTAATATGTACTGCAAGTGTAAAATATGCACTGTACAAAAAGTTTAAAAGTGAATAAGATAACTCACTGATAATTGAAAATATTGATTACATATTGAAATGATAATTTTGGGGGTAAAATGAGTATATTATTAAAATTAATATCACCTGTTTCTTTTTACTGTGGCTCCTTTGAAGGTTTTATGTCACATTTGCAGGTTGTATATTTCTGCTGGATTACGCTCTTATCGACCTATGTCTGTTTTGTTTCTGATTCTTTTTGCATCCAATAGCCATAACCGCTGTTTGAGATTTGTTTTCTTTATTTTAAACTCAGTCTCTAGTTCTTTATTTCCATTCCTGCTAATACCTTGTGTTACCTCTTTACCACCATGCCCCTCTCCTCACCTCCCTAACATACACTTTACCAGATATATTTGGAAGAATACATTTCCTTGTTGGCTTGTTTATCCTGAATTTATACTGATTATGTATATCTTGAATTTCTATTAATTTATTCTAGCTTTTTTTATGAGCCCCACTTTATTTTTTTTAATAAAGTGTAGTTAATTTACAATGTTGTATTAATTTCTGCTGTACAAAGTGATTCAGTCACATAAATATCATTTTTCATGTTCTTTTCCATTATGATTTATCATAGGATATATTGATTAACCAAACACTAGGGCTTTTGATCTGGGTAACCTAGGAAGTTGAACAAAAGGACATTGGCACTCATTCACAGTGCCTTTTTGATAGCATTTATGTGAGTAAGTAGTTATGAGACCATTAGTAATAATCTGCAAAGAGCCCTTTTGAAGATAAAGGATTGCCTAGATCACTGAAATACTGAACTTCTCTTTCAAAGTTGTAATTTGTTTTATTTCAGGGGAAAAATATCAGATACACAAAAAGACTGGAAATTCTTTGAGGTGAGTCACTTACCTTTGGGGACTCTGCTCTTTGACATGAAACATGAAGTATAGCAATAACCAATAGTTATTTTTCAGGCACATATATTTAGTAAATATCTTCTAAAAAGGTTACTGATAAGCTGTATGCCATCCCTTAAATCTTTGGCCTGATTTTCTTCCTGCAAAAGTGAGGACGTGTGTAGGTTCCCACAGCTCTCAGGCATGTGGAGAGAGTAGGTCACCTTGGTTTGCATCTCCTTAGCAGTGTTCCAGAGACAGGAGTTTCCCGTGTCGTTTTTCATGTCATAGCTGTGGACTGTGATCCTTGTCTGTGTCTGTCGTAGTCCTTTTATACATTCTGTACATACGTAGCCTGGATTGTCTTCCGACGTCAACACTTCACAGAGATTGAGGAAGAAATAGGAAGGCTCTTTCGTTCCAACATGTTCAACATTCCTCGAAGGAAGCGTGAGGATGAAGAGTCAGGAGGGGAAAAGAAGCGCATGACTTTTGTACAATTCAGGTATGACCTTTGACTCTCCTAAGTTCAAGGATGTTGCTAGAAAACAGGATCATGTGACCTGAATGTCATCCCTGCTTCTCCCTGCCAGGAGAATGATGGCAAAACGCCCAGCGATTAAAAAAGCCATTAACATGCGCTCTCCAGTCATGTCCACTCTGCTGCCCTCTCTCAGAGAAAAAGCTCAGAATGTCTCTGAAAAAAAGTACCGTCAAATAGGCACGAAATTCCCAGCCCAGATGCAGGCGCCCAGGGAAACTCTGGACTCTTTGCACATGCCAGTGTAAGTGGCCCCAGGGGAGAGGAAGGAGAGACGGAGTGTTGTGTGTCACCTCCTAGTTGGGACCCAGGAGGGGCAGGGGCACAGACACAGTGCTTCTGCCAGAAAGTTGAACAAAGGTGGAAACACAGTCTTCCTACCATCCCTGGCTCCTGTCCACCTGTTTTCTTTCCAGATCAGCTCTTGGTATACACATCTAGGCTAGAAAAAAACGAGGAAGTTATACTAGACTTCAAACAGCTTTAATTTGGTGAAGTAAATATCAGACTTTGTAAGACTGAGGTTTTCCCATTAGAAGGATCATCTTTGGGAAATTTATGAAATCTTGCTAGGTGTCAAGTTTTTGGACCCATATTTAAGACTACAGTGGTGGTTCATAGAAATAGGGAAAGCTTAAAAAAACTAGGTGCAAAAAAAAAAAAAAATAGGTGCGTAAATCTGTGTGTGTGTGTGTGTTTATCAGTCTTAGCTTTATACACATACAAAGCACAACCATATGCATTAGTCTTTGACCTCAGCAAAGATTGATCTATACCAATAATTCTTTCCACAGAGTTGGCATCTTGGGGGAGCCTCGTTGTCAGTTCAACCCCCATACCCTTATCCCCCTTGATCCAGAAGAAAGCATGAAGTCTGGGAAACCGTCTTCCCTGATAGAAAGAAATAACATGAGGATTCAGGATACACTGGACTTAGTCATGAGAACACTGTCCTCTCAAACAACATTCCCTAAATAATCTATACATTCCACTTCTGTAGTTAATTCCTATATTTGAAGTAAACTACTTTAACTTAATCACTTTATATAAGACTTGTGTTTATTATTAAACTTGAAAGCTTATCAACATTATTTTGCTAAAAGTTCAGCAATAGACTAAAGAATAATAGGAAGCTTTTGAAAAGCTCATTTTCCTATATTTAATAATTTGCTTTGTTAATTATTTACTTCCTTGGCTTTACATGACTGTTTAGAGTAATGTATTGGGACATGTGACTTTTTATACTGCTCAATGAACAATGCAAAGAAGTAGAAGAAAACAATAAAATGGGAAAGACTAGAGATCTCTTTAAGAAAATTGGAGATATCAAAGGAACATTTCATGCAAGGATGTGCATGATAAAGGACAAAAATGGTAAAGACTTAACAGAGGTAGAAGAGGTTAAGAAGAGGTGGCAAGAATACACAGAAGAACTGTACAAAAAAGGTTTTGATGACCCAGATAACCATGATGGTGTGGTCACTTACCTAGAGCCAGACATTCTGGTGTATGAAGTTAAGTGGGCCTTAGGAAGCATTACTACCAGTAAAGCTAGTGGAAATGATAGAATTCCAGCTGAGCTATTTAGAATACTAAAAGATGATGCTGTTAAAGTGCTGCACTCAATATGTCAGCAAATTTAGCAGTGGCCACAGGACTGGAAAATGTCGGTTTTCTTCCTAATTCTAAAGAAGGGCAGTGTTAAAAATTGTTCAAAAGTGAAAGTCACTTAGTCATGTCCGACTCTTTGTGACCCCATGGACTGTAGCCCTCCAGGCTCCCTGTCCCAGGAGTTCTCCAGGCAAGAATGCTGGAGTGACTTGCCATTCCCTTCTTCAGGATATCTTCCCAACCTGAGGATAGAACCTGGGTCTCCTACATTCGAGGTAGATTCTTTACCATCTGAGCCACCAAACCACCAGACAACTGGGCTCACATCATATGCTAGTGAAGTGAAAGAAAGTGAAAGTCGCTCAGTCATGTCCAACTCTTTGCCACCCCATGAACTGTACAGTATATGGAATTCTCCAGGCCAGAATACTGGAATGGGTAGCTTTTCCCTTCTCCAGGGAATCTTCCCAACCCAGGGATTGAACCCAGGACTCCTGCATTGCAGGTGGATTCTTTACCAGCTGAGCCAACAAGTGAAGTCCAAGAATACTGGAGTGGGTAGCCTATTGCTTCTCCAGGGGATCTTCCCAATTCAGGAATTGAACTGGGGTCTCCTGCATTACTGGTGGGTTCTTTACCAACTGAGCTACCAGGGAAGCCCCATGCTGGTAAGGTTATGTTCAACATCCTTCAAGCTATAGACTTCAGCAGTACTTGAATGGAGAACTTCCAAATGTACAAGCTGGGTTTAGAAAAGGCAAAGGAACCAGAGATCAAATTGCCAATATTCTTTGAATCATAGAGAATTCCCCCAAAACATTTATTTCTGCTCCATTGACTGCACAAAAGCCTTTGACTGTATGTATCACAACAGAGTGTGGAAGGTTCTTAAAGAGTAGGAATACCAGATCATTCTTACCTGGCTCCTGAGAAACCTGCATGCTGGTCAAGAAGCAACAGTTAGAACCTTACATGGAACAACTGACTGGTTCAAAATTAGGAAAGGAGAATGACAAGGCTGTATATTGTCACTCTGTTTATTTAACTTATATGCCAAGTACATCATGCAAACTGCTGGGCTGGATGAGTTACAAGCTGGAATCAAGATTGCTGGGAGAAATATCAACAAGCTCAGATATGCAGATGATACCACTCTAATGGCAGAAAGTGAGGGGAACTGAAGAGCCTTTTGATGAGGGTAAAAGAGGAGAGTGGAAAAGCTGACTTAAAACTCAACATTAAAAATATGAAGATCATGGCATCTGATCCCATCACTTCATGGCAAGTAGAAGAGAAAAAGTGGAAATAGTGACAGACTTTTTTCTTCTTGGGCTCCAAAATTGCAGGCTGGTGACTGCAGCCATGAAATTAGAAGACCCTTGCTTCTTGGAAAGAAGGCTATGACAAACCTGATGGTGTATTAAAAAGCAAAGGAAAAAAAAAGAGCAAAGACATCACTTTGTCAACAAAGGTCCGTATAGTCAAAGCCATAGTCTTTTTAGTAGTTATATAAGGATGTAAGACTCTGATGCTGGGAGGGATTGGGGGCAGGAGGAAAAGGGGACGACAGAGGATGAGATGCCTGGATGGCATCACCAACTCGATGAACGTGAGTTTGAGTGAGCTCCGGGAGTTGGTGATGGACAGGGAGGCTTGGTGTGCTGCGATTCATGGGGTCACAAAGAGTCAGACACAACTGAGCGACTGAACTGAACTGAAGGATGGAAGAGTTGGATCGTAAAGAAGGCTGAGCACCTTAAAAGANATCTTATGGGGCCTGGTGCCATTCTTTTTGAGACATTCCTTTCTTTCATTAACAGACTGCTGGTGACTATATAACATCCAGCTAAAGACTAGCAGGAGGGTATTCTTTCAGCCCCCTTCTGATGCCTATGTCAGAAATTTTCTCTATCTCCTTTATACTTTAGTAAAACTTTGTTAGACAAAAGCTCTGAGCGATCAAGCCTCGTCTCTGGCCCTGGATTGAATTCTCCGCCAGGGGCCAAGAATCCCGGCATCGTAATTCAACAACAACCTTTCACTGATACGATGATGATATATGAATATCATATAACAGTATATATAATTCTAAGTCCATCCAGTGGCCCACTGGCTCGAAAATGTTCCTGACTACCTTTTCTAAGGTAAGGTGAAGTCGCTCAGTCGTGTCCGACTCTTTGTGACCCCATGGACTGTAACCTACTAGGCTTCTCTGTCCATGGGATTCTCCAGGCAAGAATACTGGAGTGGATTGCCATTTCCTTCTCCAGGGGATCTCCCCGACACGGGGATCGAACCCAGGTCTCCCGCATTGGAGGCAGACACTTTAACCTCTGAGCCAAGCTCCTGTCATTGTCATGGTCAGTAGCACATATTTACATTGTGGGACTTCATTCCTTGCCGTTTTGTCCTCACCCTGGTTCTGGTTTATGAAGTTAAGTGGCAACCCTAGGTTTTTTCCATCTGGAGGGTTAAAAGCTATGGTGGACCTGTGATGGTGGGTCTGTGTAGACCTGTTAGTTTGGTGCAACCGGGGAGCTCTGCGAATAAGAACTTGACAGAAGCTCCTGAGGAAAGAGAGCATCAAAAGAAGAAGTAGGCTTCTGAGAAGATAAAGGATCTGGATTGGCAGTGATCCTTCTTTATCCAATATGTGTTGGCTAAAAAGAAGTCACTGTGCAAAGATATTCTGGATCTGGGGTACACTGAAAGATATGCCTTCTCTGGATGCCTGCTATCTTTTCATCTCAAAGGACAATGGAAGGCACCAGCTCAGTGTTTCTTAAACTTCAGTTAATCACATCTCTTTTGGGGCTTTTATTTTGGGTCATTTCCATTAGTCATAAGATTTGCTTAATAATTTTCTCTAAATTTACTCACATTTGAACTTAAACTACAATTAAGAGGAAACTTTAAATCACATAGGTTTGACAACCTAGTTGTACTATGCTGACACCATTAAAAGTGCAATTCAGATGAAAAGAATGTCTGTCTATGTACCACTGAAAGTCATATGTTACGCATTCTACACTTAGGGCAACATTGGCTTAAGTAAGTCAGTAAATGGAAGAACTTAATTCATTAGGAAGAATTCGGTGAACAAAGGGAGATAAAGGAACTCAGTCACTAGCTTTGTCAAGAATGTGGATAAATTGTTAGTGAGAAAAATTAAAGCCAACAAGGTCTAAAGGGAAGAATCTTAATTAGTTGAATTTTCAAATCTTATTATGATTAAAAAAAATAGAATATGATTTTCTTTGCTCTGACTCTGCTAGCTGACTTTGGCTCTCCATCTTTTTTTGGATGCAAAGCCCCTGGCCCACTTCTCCGTTTAGTGTGTGAGGTTGGGGGGTGCCCAGCCTGCATTTCTCCGCTTCCCTTCGTCTGATCTCAATTCTATGCCTCCTTCAATTTGTACATACAGGACAGTCCTATCCCCAGCCATTCTATGAGAGGAGCCCACTCCATCACACTTTCACCCCACTTCTCTGTAGCCTTCTTTTCCTTAGAAAACACGGGCCAGGTTGTGCTGTTACTTTTCCAGCAGACAGCTCCAGCAGACAAGGGGGCCCCAACAAATTTAAGATCCCCTTGCCAGACTTCCCTAAGATCTTTGAAATGGGGTTTTGTGTTGTTTATTACATTTTCTAGTTTAATGTTAATTTTCATTTTCTAACTGGAAGCTGCTGCCCACTGGAGATTACAATCTTTTTTTTTTTTTTTTTTCTAAACAAGACAGAATTGAATTAAAATGTCACTTAAATGACATAAGAAGATGCCTTCTGAGTTGAGCACAGACCTTTGGCAACATTAGCATCGATTCCTTGATAACAATTAGTTATCACTATTAGATAACAATAGTGGCACTGCGTACCCTTAGTGAGGAAGATGGACGCCATGAGCCCTTAGGGAGCTACACCTGGCTATGTGCTATAGGCTTTAAAGAAAGCATAGCACATCCACTTTCCTCCTCACTAGTCACCCACTTTCCATTTGCAAACAATTAGAAACAGATTTCTGGAACTGGTTCCCTTTTTCTGACGAGAAATGGAGCTGCACCAGCCCACTTAACCCTGGCCTAAGCCTCTGTGCCCAGGAAGCTGATACAGTTCTGAGCTCTCCTAAGAGCGAGTGTTTGGCTTAAAGATCAGAATTCTTTATATCTGGAGCAAGCTTGATAGAGTCACCCCGACTCAGCCTAACCTTGTACCTGGTCAGTTATGACTCTCCTGGAGGAGTTGAACCAGTGATTGTGTGGTTTCTACAGCCTGACCCAAAGCTCAGACGTTGGACAGAAGCTTTTTCAGTCTCCCTGAGCTCTGTGGGGGTCTTTTAAAACTCCCAAATCTAATTTTTTAAAAACCAACCCCCTCCCAGTTCCTATGGAGGAGCTTAATGGTAGTTCATATCTTCCCCAAACCCCTCCTTCACATAATATTGGTGCTATTACTACCCATTTCACATTCCCTGATATTTCCACCCCCTGAGATGGAGGATTACCTTTCAGAGAACAAATAAATGAATTACTTACTTGGTTCCACGATGAGGCGGGTCCCTTTTCCGAAGATGAGCTTGTCAGTCTCACACAATGCTTGAGGGCCTTCCAAAAACCTCAGCAGTGCTCCCACCTTTCTTCTTCCTTTCAGCTTGAGGATGGGAGGACCTTAAGGGTTTGGCTCTTTGAAAGATGGCACTTGATGGTCATCCGACTGGTTCATGCTCATTTAGTCAATTGCAGAATCGCAATTGCTTTTGGGTTTTCTTTTGGAAGGTTGCTGTCTGAAGAGAAGGTAAGAGCACACACTCCTTATGGTGGACATTTCCTATACAGGACATTTTGTGAAGTTCTTGGAATGGTTGCTTTCTGTTATTTAGGATTTTTCTCATTTCCTCAGTTCAGTTCAGTCGCTCAGTCGTGTCCGACTCTTTGCGACCCCATGAATCACAGCACGCCAGNCAGTTTCCCCAGAAAAGTTTGCCAGACCTGAATGTCTCAACTGGATTCTACAAGCTGTAGGTAGGCAAAAAATGTCTGTGGCTAATATAATTTCTCCTTTATCTTGCTCAGCTCTCAAATTAATTCTCTTCACTCCACTTTGCACATGGGGAGGATAATACAATCAACAAAGGACTTTCACATAAACTTAGAATTTTATCTTCTCCATTGACTCTCTGGTGCTAAATTCAGGGCCAGTAGCCCATATGCTACTTAATGTGACTTGGAAAAGGTGACCTGCTGGGCGAATGCAGAAGTAGCCCCTTGGGTTCAATGTGGTGAATAGAGGGCTGCTTTGTGAGCTTTCTTAAAGGCTTCCCTTTCTCCAGCTGATGCAACTCCACACCAGGATCTTGGCTCAGCCCGCAGAACTCAAGCTGAATTTAATCCTACTTGTCCCCTAGGCCAAGAGCTGATTAATATAGATGCTAAGCCTTGAAACTGCCTTCCAGAATTTGTGGTAGCTCCCCAGTTAGTTCAGAATAAGATAGTTTGGAACACAGGCCTTTGCTTACCTTTCTAGTCCTATATCTTATACCTTACCATGTGCTCCCTTAAACTCAGCTGCCTCAGACTACTTGCTTCCTGAAAGGGCCATGTTCTTTCATTCTTCCTTACTTTGCCCTGTGATTGTTTTTGTCTGAAATGCCTTTTCTTTTTTCAGTTCTCCAGTTTGGTCCCTTACTCACTTCCTTAGATCCTATTGAGTTGCTGGTCTGAGCTTAGCTGTGGATATCCCTGGGAAGTCTTAAATGACTGCTTAAGACTGGATTGTGTTAGATGTACCCCTTTCCCTGAATTTTCTTGCATCCAGTGCTGATCCTTATCATTGCTCTCAAAACCCCATTCCTTTCATCTTCATTAGGTAAAGACCCTTGAGAGAAGAGATTTCTCTTGGTCGTCTCTGTGTCCTGTGTTCCAACGCAGTGCCTCACTGATTGAGTGCTCTGACACTGCCTGCAGAAACTATTTTAGAGATGTGGTATCTCGTAATGAGAAAGGATAAGCTTGAGGTGACAGAACCAGGGCCAGCACCCATTCCTGGTCCCCTGCTCTCTCTGACCCTGGGTGCCCGATGAAGTATTATCTTATATTTGTCTATCTGAGCACAGTTATCTGAAAATGACTGTGCCCAGTTATTTGCACCATTAGTTGTAAATACCTGGGTTTTTAACATTAGCCTGAGTTAAGCATCATTGGCTTCTCTGGTGGCTCAGACGGTAAAGAATCCGCTTGCAGTGCAGTAGACCTGGATTCAGTCCCTGGGCTGGGAAGATCCTCTAGAGGAAGGCATGGCAACCCACTCCAGTTTTGTTGCCTGGAGAATTCCACGGACAGAAGGAAGAGTCTGGCAGGTTACAGTCCATGGGGTTGCAAGAATTCAGACACAACTGAGCGACTAAGCACAGCACAGCCCAGGCATCACTGAGAAGATAAATTTGTTGTGCTTTGCTCCACATCATGAAATATATTCCAAAGCCAAAGAGAAATAGGTTCTGTGTTGTCTACATATTTGGAGTATTCAAATTGCTTTCTTTCCACTAATATGAATAATCAAGGACGAACTGTGCCTTTGGAGAAGCATCCTAGAATGTCATAGATAAGACAGTCTTCAAGGATCATATGTTCACTTCCCTGTGTGTTCAGAGGAAAGAATCTAGAAAGATCCAGAGGGGTTCCACAACTGGCCAAGACACTCAACTTGAAAAGAACATACAAGAAATAAAGTATCCCAATTCCTTGTCCTGTGATAGTTTTTGGTACACTTAAACTTGGTCTTTTATTCTGACATTTGTTATTTGAAAGTATCTTAGCATCTGCTCAATCCTCCAGCTAATCTTTCCCCCCGGAGTGCCCGTAGAATGGCCTGGGCAGCCTGGCATTTTCTTTCTTTATATAGCTTTTCACTGTTGTAGGAGATGCTCTTCTGTGGGAAAGGGGAGGGGAAAGGCCAGGGTGGGTTCATCCTGAAGTTCATCTCTTCCTGGTAGGAGGCTGGGTCATTCTCACTGTTAGAAGAGTGCATTCTCAGAGGGGATCAAAGAATAGGGATGGTCTGAGGGTACTGAGTTTATTATGATTTCTCCAGTCCTGGGTGAGATCAAGTTTCCTACTGGAGACTCAAAGCACTTGGAGAAAATTTATGAGGTGCTAGGTCAAGAAAAGAAATGGGGATTAAACTGGGGCATCCTAGAGCTCTTAATTTTGCAATCGTGGACTCTGAACTTGCTTTATTTATCTCCACCCCCTGCTCCTGATATTGACATGTACTCTTTGAAGGTTATAGACAAACTGCAGTGTATTCAAAGCTGAATACTAGGCTATTGAAAAAACTTTCAACCACATACAGGCAGGAACAGCTTGGGAGATATTGGAGGTGTTTGTTTGATCATAGTCTTCAGATAACCATCAGGGTAGAGCTGGCTTATTAGAAGACAGCTGGGTTTACTTGTATATGTATGCCTTCTACCTATTGCAATGTTTCAGTATGGTTGAAATATATGAGCAAAACTTGTCCTTATACAGACAAACAGGTAGTCCAAAAAAGTAGGTTAGTTGCAATTTAAAATCTGAAAATGTGCTAATGAACTTTTCTTATTCCTTTCCATTAAAATCCTCTGGTCTAGCCTGCATTTTGGTTGGAACTTTCACCCATGCATCACTTTGGAATATTATCCATTAGTTTTTTTGCAAAATAATTGGTTCACTGAGTTAGGCAATTTCTGCACGTTGGCATATTTCATTATACAATATCAAATGTATCACAGTAGTTAATGTGATCACCAATATTTTAAAATCCATGAAGCTCATATGGAATACACAAGTTTCCCAAATTCTGTTTTTAATATATATATCTAAAATTATTTATTTATTTTTGGCTGTGCTGGATCTTCATTATTGTGCCAGCTTTTTGTTATTGTGGAGAGTGGGGGTTAGCTTCTAGTTGTGGTGCATGGACTTCTCATTTCAGTGGCTTTATTTTGTTGCAGAGCATGGGTTCTAGGTGCTCCAGCTCCAGTAGTTGCAGCTCCTGGGCTCTTGAGCACAGGCTCAATAGTTGTAGCACTCTGGGCTCAGTTGCTCTGCAGCATGTGGGAGCTCCCCAATCAGGGATAGAACCCGTGTCTCCTGCATTGGCAGGCAGATTCTTTACCACTGAGCCACGAGGGAAGCCCCCAAATTCCAATTTTTGCCTGAACACTTAGATTTTTATCATCAGCAACAATGGTCCATTGGTTTTTTTGATGTGCAGGCTCAATTCATTTCCAAGAAAATACCTGAAAACTGCCAAGATCTGATTAACCACGATTTCTCTGTCAGTTATTCTGTCAAGCAAAATAGCTTGTTCAGCCATGAAAAAGTGGCTAGTTCGGCTTGTGGCTGAAGCAGTGGCTCACATGTTTTCCCTTGAGATGATCTGATAGTTTGGAATGCAGCAGATGTGCTCTGTGTGTGCTTCCACTTTTATCACACGGAATACTAAAAAGACANAAACCACCAGACAACTGGGCTCACATCATATGCTAGTGAAGTGAAAGAAAGTGAAAGTCGCTCAGTCATGTCCAACTCTTTGCCACCCCATGAACTGTACAGTATATGGAATTCTCCAGGCCAGAATACTGGAATGGGTAGCTTTTCCCTTCTCCAGGGAATCTTCCCAACCCAGGGATTGAACCCAGGACTCCTGCATTGCAGGTGGATTCTTTACCAGCTGAGCCAACAAGTGAAGTCCAAGAATACTGGAGTGGGTAGCCTATTGCTTCTCCAGGGGATCTTCCCAATTCAGGAATTGAACTGGGGTCTCCTGCATTACTGGTGGGTTCTTTACCAACTGAGCTACCAGGGAAGCCCCATGCTGGTAAGGTTATGTTCAACATCCTTCAAGCTATAGACTTCAGCAGTACTTGAATGGAGAACTTCCAAATGTACAAGCTGGGTTTAGAAAAGGCAAAGGAACCAGAGATCAAATTGCCAATATTCTTTGAATCATAGAGAATTCCCCCAAAACATTTATTTCTGCTCCATTGACTGCACAAAAGCCTTTGACTGTATGTATCACAACAGAGTGTGGAAGGTTCTTAAAGAGTAGGAATACCAGATCATTCTTACCTGGCTCCTGAGAAACCTGCATGCTGGTCAAGAAGCAACAGTTAGAACCTTACATGGAACAACTGACTGGTTCAAAATTAGGAAAGGAGAATGACAAGGCTGTATATTGTCACTCTGTTTATTTAACTTATATGCCAAGTACATCATGCAAACTGCTGGGCTGGATGAGTTACAAGCTGGAATCAAGATTGCTGGGAGAAATATCAACAAGCTCAGATATGCAGATGATACCACTCTAATGGCAGAAAGTGAGGGGAACTGAAGAGCCTTTTGATGAGGGTAAAAGAGGAGAGTGGAAAAGCTGACTTAAAACTCAACATTAAAAATATGAAGATCATGGCATCTGATCCCATCACTTCATGGCAAGTAGAAGAGAAAAAGTGGAAATAGTGACAGACTTTTTTCTTCTTGGGCTCCAAAATTGCAGGCTGGTGACTGCAGCCATGAAATTAGAAGACCCTTGCTTCTTGGAAAGAAGGCTATGACAAACCTGATAGTGTATTAAAAAGCAAAGGAAAAAAAAAGAGCAAAGACATCACTTTGTCAACAAAGGTCCGTATAGTCAAAGCCATAGTCTTTTTAGTAGTTATATAAGGATGTAAGACTCTGATGCTGGGAGGGATTGGGGGCAGGAGGAAAAGGGGACGACAGAGGATGAGATGCCTGGATGGCATCACCAACTCGATGAACGTGAGTTTGAGTGAGCTCCGGGAGTTGGTGATGGACAGGGAGGCTTGGTGTGCTGCGATTCATGGGGTCACAAAGAGTCAGACACAACTGAGCGACTGAACTGAACTGAAGGATGGAAGAGTTGGATCGTAAAGAAGGCTGAGCACCTTAAAAGATTGATGCTGTTGAACTGTGATGCGGGAGAAGGCTCTTGAGAGTCCTTTGGACAGAAAGGAGATCAAACCAGTGAATCCTAAAGAAAATCAACCCTGAATTTTCATTGGAAGGACCAATGCAGAAGCTCCAGTACTTTGGCCACCTGATGCCAAGAGCTGACTCACTGGAAAAGTCCCTGATTCTGGGAAAGATTGAAGGTAAAAGTAGAAGAGGGAGGCAGAGGATGAGATGCTTGGATAGCATCACTGATGCAATGGACATGAACTTGAGTGGACTCTGGGAGATGGTGAGGGACAGGCTGGCCTGGTGTGCTGCAGTCACAAAGAGTAAGACACATGGGAGGTGGGAGGGGGGATCAGGATTGGGAACTCATGTACACCCTTGGCTAATTCATGTCAAGGTATGGCAAAACCAATACAGTATTGTAAAGCAAAATAAAGTAAAAAAAAAAAAAAATATATATATATATATAGTGAAAAATGCAAAAAAAAAGAGTAAGACACAATTTGGACATTTAGCCAGTGTTCTAGTGGACTAGTGAAGAAACATTCTGTTTCTTTATTTTTGAGTTCCCTTTTGGTTTATGAGAGAGAGTAATCTGTACATCTGAAAACAATATATCATAAAAAGGCAAAATAAAATATTTTAACATTAAATCTCTTTCTATGGCTATATTATTATTTGCATTGGGATATAAAGTACATCTGACTCATTTAAAGGCCTTTTAGCATGTACTGCTGCTAAGTCACTTCAGTCGTGTCTGACTGTGTATGACCTCAGAGACGGCAGCCTACGAGGCTCTCTCGTCCCTGGGATCCTCCAGGCAAGAACACTGGAGTGGGTTTAGCATGTACATTTCATTTCATTCATTTTTTAATTTGTTTATTTAACAAAACTTATGTTTCAAGCCCCTACTCCATCCACAGCCTTGTGCTGGCTTATGTAAGGAAAAAAGATCATCAAGACAGAGACCATATCCTCTGGTCTGGGTAGTAAAGAGAGGATCAGTAAAACACATGCCTGCTAGTGATACAACATTGAATGAGTTAGAGACCTTTAAAGAGATAAATCCAAGTGCCCTTTGAGGACAGATCAGTAGGGCCCTCACTTCTAGGGGAATCGGGCTTCCCTCATAGCTTAGTTGGTAAAGAATCCACCTGTAATGCAGGAGAGCTGGGTTTGATCCCTGGGTTGGGAAGATCCCCTGGAGAAGGGAAAGGCTACCCACTCTGGTATTCTGGCCTGGAGAATTCCATGGGCTGTATAGTCCATGGGGTGGCAAAGAGTGGGACACAAATGAGTGACTTTCACTCTCAGTTTTCACTTTTCCAGAGGAATCAGGAGCATTCAGATTTTGAAATTGGTGTTGTGGGGACTGGGTGGCACTAAACAGGAGCCTCCAGTCAGAGAAAGACAGTGTGCAAAGGTGCAGAGATGAAAAGGTATGTCCTGTGACCAAGGATGGCAAGAGTCATGGGTGTACAGGTGTGTGAGGCGGAGAGGAAGAAGAGTGGACTGCAGAGGTGAGCTGAGCCCTGCATGCCCTTGCAGGGAGCCAGTTGGAGGAAGCTGTTTTTTGACTGCTGATTGTATACAGCATTATCCTTTAAAAAGTCCTGTAGGAGTTTCACCAACTAAAACAACTGGTGAATTTACCTTCCTGTGGCCACGGGTTTATCCTCAAATTTCAAAAATCCTCCTTTTTGCATTTAGCTAAAGGTTCCCCAAATTTAATATCAAGAGCGGAGGAACAGCAGCTCCAGCCTGTTGATCATGTGGGGCATCTTCTGTGCAACACACAGCCTGGCTTCACTGTCATCTCTTATGTTCCAGGTCAGCTCCAGTTATTCCTGTTAAAATTACAACGTTTTTCTCAAATAAAGATCCTGGCGGGGTGGGGAAGGCGGGGAGAAAAGAAAAAAATCCTGAACTAACCCCTGTGGAACTTTTTATTTACACAGAGAATTTGGTTATAATGCACTGTGTCATAACAAATTTTTACCTGGAACATGTTGACATGGTTTTATTTTTATGGGTTTTATTTTATTTTATTTTAAAAAGTAAATCCTGGGAATTTTGAGACTTTTATAACTGTCTTACTAAGGCACTGGGCTTTTTTTTTTTTCCCTCCTGCCTTCTTTCTGACCTGTGAGGCTTTATTGTCCTTCATTTATTAATCCCTTCCATTGTTTATTCATTTTTTTCATTCACTCTGTGCTGGTACCATGTTTGGTGCTGGGAATTCAGTATAGAAATGATATAGCCAGTTCTGACTTGGAATTGACAGTCTTGGGGAAGAAAGGTGGATCGAATATTCAGATAACTTATTGCAACAGTGGGGAATGCTGCAAAAGAAAGGTCCTCTGGTTCCAGCATGACTCAAGTGGTTGTTGGCAGGACTGAGTTCCTGGTATGCTGCTGGCCCGAGGCCTTCCTTGGTCCTTTTCCATGAAAGTCCCTCCAAAAGAAGCTTACAACATGCCAGCTGACTTTCTCATCATGAACAAGTGAGAGAGAATGTGCAAGCAAAAGAGTGAAGTTGGGTCTCTACTTTACACTGTATGTAAAATTTAACTCAAGTAAACCGTAAGCCTAAATATAAGGGCTAAAATTAGAGAACTCTTAAAAGGTAGGAGTAATTTTCCTGATCTTGGGCTAGGTAATGGCTTCTTAAATATGAATAATATCAAAAGCATAAGCAGCCAGAGGAAAATTGATCAATTGGACTTCATCAAAATTAATAACTTTTGTGCTTCAAAGAACATTAAGAAAATTAGGGGGATTTCCCTGTTAGTCTGGTGGCTAAGACTCGGCACTCTCAGTGCCAGCACTCTCAGGACCTGGGTTCAATCCCTGGTTGGGAAACTAGATCCCACACACTCCTACTAAGACCCAGTGAAGCCAAATAAAAATAATAAAATAGAAAATTAGGGTAATGATTGTACCACAATTTCTGAATATACTAAGAAAATGGAATTATACATTTTAATGATGAATTCATGGCATGTGAATTATATTTTTAAAAAGCTGTTAGTAATTGATATATAATTCAATATATACATTGTTTGTTTTATCAATAAAGCTGTTATAGAGAAAAATATGAAAACACAATCCACAGAATGGGAGGAGATATTTGCAACTCCTATTATATGATAAGGGCCTAGTATTAAGAATACATAATAAACTCTTATAATTTGACAATAAAAAGTAATTCAATTTAAAAATTGGCAAAAAGTTTGAATAGAGATTACTCCAGAGAAGATGTACAAGTGGCTACTAAGCACATGAGAAAGCACTCACCATTTTTAGTTGTTAAATCAAACCGACAGTGAAATCTTACTTGACACCCACTAGGATAGCTATGAGCAAAAAGCTAGAGAAGGACAAGTGTTGATGAGGATGTGGAGAAATCAGAATCCTCACAACATTCCTGATGGGAACATAAAGTGTTGCAACCACTTAAGAAAACTGCCAGTTCCTCAAAAAGTTAAGCATATACCACGTGACCTAGCATTCCACTCAGGTATTTACCCAAGAGAATTGAAAACATATGTTTACATCAAAACTGGCCCACAAATATTCAAAGAAGCATCTTTCACAATGGACAAAGAAGTGGAACAAACCAAATGATCAACAGCTAATGGATGAATAAACAAAATATGTATATCCATGCAATGAAATATTATATAGTCATAAAAAGGAATGCTACAAGGTGAATGAAGCTTGAAAACATCACACCAAGTGAAAGAAGCCAGACAGAAAAGGCAACACATTCCGGGATTATAAAGGTATGAAATGTCCAGAATAGGGAAATCCATAAAGACAAGGTAGATTAGTGGTTGCCAGACACTAAGGACAGGAGGGAATGGGGAGTGACTGCTAGCAGGGTTTCTTTTAGGGTGATTGTAAATGTCTTGGAATTAGATAATGCTAATTTTACACAACTCTGTCAATAGACCATCCCTGATAAAAGAGTGAATTTTATGGTATGCGAATTATATCCTAATTAAAAACAAAACAAGGAAAGTCTGAGAAATTGCCACGTGATGACTAAATCTAATCTAGTATCCTGGATAGGATCCTGAAACAAACATCAAAAAAGGATATTATGCAGAAACTAAGGAAATCCTAATGAAATATGGATTATAGTTCATTATAATGTAGCAGTATTAGTTCCTTAATGTACCATGGACTTTTCTGGTAGCTTAGTGGTAAAGAATCCACCTGCCAATGCAGGAGATGTGGATTCCGTCCCTGGGTTAGGAAGATAGCCTGGAGAAGGAAATGGCAATCCAACCCAGTATTCTTGCCTGGGAAATCCCATGGACAGAGGAGTCTGGTGCTCTGCAGTCCATGGGGTTGCAAAATAGTTGGACACAACTTAGTGACCAAGCAACAGTAATAACGAATGTACCATACTAATATAAGATGTTAATAATCAGAAACTGGATGTAGGGATACAGGAATTCTCTATATATCTTTGCTACTTTTCTTTAAAACTCTTCTAAAATTTAAAAACTTAAAAAAAAAAAAAATTCAGCAGATACTTATGTCCAACCTGACATGTGGGCATAGAGCTGGACCACATATGGTCTTTATTCAGGTTGCTTTCTGGACAAAAGTGGAAGGATAAGATAAGCACATGTACAGAATGGAGTCTAGAAGTCAGAAATCAAGAAACACAATGCAATAGGTCTTAAAGGAGAGAGCCTTTCAGGTCAGGAGATTGGGAGATGAGCATAGAGCATTGGTCTTGGAGCACGTCTTCCAAGACCCCTGGAAGATGAGAGGGGTCTGGATAGGCAGAGATGGGGTGGGAGCCTCAGGGGGTATTTCCTGGGATTCTAACAGAGTTCAGACCCAAAAACCAGGTGGCAATGGGGCCTTGTGCAGTTAAGCTGGGCTGTGGGCTTGGTTAGGGAAGTAGTGAAGACTTCTTCATGTAGGAAAGATCATGTTATTTCTTAACCTTTTCCAAGGGCTCCGAAATGTTTTCTATTCAGTTTTTGTTCTCAGGCTGACCCTTGCAGGCTCCTGTAACATTTGAACTGTCACCCTCTTCTAGGATTCAGCCTGGCCAACCATGTCAGCATTTCCATCCTTACCTCTGTTTTGAGCTTCAATTCCATCATAGATACAAATCATCCTACTTAGAACTTGGCATATGGCATTCTGGTCTCCAGCTAATTTTTTTTTTTTTTTT
>SJYV01047657.1:406877-441667 GCA_006410875.1 Neotragus pygmaeus | reverse complement strand
GTGGCTGTCTTGCCCACAGTACCCATGTACAATCACATGGGCAGCAAACTTGGACACGGTGCATGAAAATGTTTGCTCCTTGTTCTTTTGATACTGCAGATATATTATCATATAGGCTTCCTGTCATACTGTGAAATGAAAGTGAAAGTCGCTCAGTCGTGTCTGACTCTTTGCGACCCCATGGATTAATACTGGAGTGGGTAGTCTTTCCTCTCTCTAGGGGATCTACCCAATCCAGGGATCGAACATAAGTCTCCCACACTGCAGGTAGATTCTTTACTAGCTGAGCCACAGATAAATTCATATCCAAATTTTGAGTTAATGAACCATTTTAACTCAATTCAAATAAATTCCATTCAGTTCAAGTAACAATTATTGAGGATGTAGCTAGGCCTTTAGAATGACAAACTACTCTTGTTCTCTGCCTTTAGAGATCTCACAGTCTAACGAGAAAAAGAAGACAATGAGTTCTATATTTTAATATTACATGACAGAAGGCATGTTTCAGGTGCAAACTGCCATGGAACAGAGCCTGACTGATGATTTTTTTCCTAGGAATCACCAAAGGCTCCCAGAAACCCAGACACTTAAGTGAATTTTGAAGAAAGAGGGAAGGGGAGAGAAGTTCTGAGGTGAGGCTGAGAGGAGGTCTAGAGAGTGACAGTTTCTATTGGATCCAGGGNGCCTGACTGATGATTTTTTTTTCCTAGGAATCACCAAAGGCTCCCAGAAACCCAGACACTTAAGTGAATTTTGAAGAAAGAGGGGAGGGGAGAGAAGTTCTGAGGTGAGGCTGAGAGGAGGTCTAGAGAGTGACAGTTTCTATTGGATCCAGGGGCAAGGGAACTGTCGTTACACATTACCATTATTTCTTTGCCTAAGTCAAGTTGGCACAGATCAGTGACATTTCTAGATAGACATGAACATGATGCAGTATTTGAGGCAAAAGAACTCACAGGTCATGGGTTTAAGTTGTACCTCTGCTTTGTAGAAAGATTTCAAAAGCACCACTAACAACTCAGAGTAATCATCTTGGTGTGTGGAACTCTGGTGGTCCAGTGGCTAAGGCTCCACATTCCCAGTGCAGGGGGCCCGGGGCTTGATCCCTGATCAGGGAAATAGATCTCATATGCTGCAACTAAGACCCAGTTCAGTTCAGTTCAGTTGCTCAGTCGTGTACAACTCTTTGCAACCCCATGAACCGCAGCATGCCAGGCCTCCCTGGCCATCACCAACTCCCGGAGTTTATCCAAACTCATGTCCATAGTGTCGGTTATGCCATCCACCCATCTCATCCTCTGTTGTCCACTTCTCCTGCCTTCAATCTTTCCCAGCATCAGGGTCTTTTCAAAGGAGTCAGCTCTTCCCATCAGGTGGCCAAAATATTAAAAAGTTTGAACTTAAGAATCAGTCCTTCCAATGAATACTCAGGACTGATCTCCTTTAAGATGGACTGGTTGGATCTCCTTGCAGTCCAAGGGACTCTCAAGAGTCTTCTCCAACACCACAGTTCAAAAGCATCAATTCTGTGCTCAGCGTTCTTTATGGTCCAAATCTTACATCCATACATGACCACAGGAAAAACCATGGCCTTGGCTAGATGGACCTTTGTTGGCAAAGTAATGTCTCTGCTTTTTAATATGCTATCTAGGTGGGTCATAACTTTCCTTCCAAGGAATAAGCGTCTTTTAATTTCATGGCTGCAATCACCATCTGCAGTGATTTTGGAGCCCCAAAAAATAAAGTCTGACACTGTTCCACTGTTTCCCTATTTATTTCCCATGAAATGATGGGACCAGATGCCATGATCTTAGTTTTCTGAATGTTGAGCTTTAACCCAACTTTTTCACTCTCTTCTTTCACTTNTACCATATGTGTATGTCTTTGAAATATATATATGTAATACTGTACTAATATATTAAATGGCCTTCCCAGGTGGCACAGCGGTAAAGAATCTGCCTGCTAGTGCAGGAGATGCAAGAGATGCAATCTGGATTTCTGGGTCGAGAAGATCCCCTGGAATAGGAAATGGCAACCTGCTCCAGTATTCTTGCCTAAAAAAAATTCCATGGACAGAGGAGTTTGCTTTAAAAAACAAATAAGAATTTGGCAGCCAAAGCTGAGCAATGAACTGGATGTCCTCACTGGATCTCTCTCCCTGAAATATAGAAACCTGTTGATTAAATGGGTGGAGAGCCACAGAACATCATGACTTAAGTGGAAAGAAAGCATACCAGTTTAATATATATCATCCCCATTACATGGGAACCATGCCGTGGGCTGGCCCTGCTCTCCGAGGCCTGAGAGCAAAACAAACTGCCTCTTTGTTGCTCACAACAACATTCCCTTTGTAATCACTTGAAGATGGACTAGTTAGTGTCTCCTATCCTCCCTGGAGCCACTGAACAGCCAGGGTGCCTGTCAGCAAGAGAAGTGTGTGGGCACCCAATCCTGTATATGTGTGTCAGGTGGTGGGAGCTGCCAGGAGTACTAAATTCTAGGTGTTGAGAACAAAAACAGGGCGTGGAATCTGTCCTAGAGTCCAAATCCTACGTTTAAATAATGTGTTGCATTGTGTGGAATTCTCCAAGTCAGAATACTAGTCCTGATTGTAGGGACAGAAATATAGAATCCTTCCAAGTATAGCATTTCTCACAGGGGAGCATCTGATAGCCCAGGAAGTTAGGAGTATAAGAATCGTGTCCTTGCATTTCGATAAAGACCTGGCACAAATAGTATGATGGGGATCTTTGGAAATCTCTAGTCACTGGTCACTTTGCCGTGGTTTGTGATGTTGGGTTACTCTGGTGTGACTGCAGTGGGATCAAGTAGAAAAGGCAGGAAGCTCTTGAATTGGGGTTGAATTCTGATGTGAATCCTGGCCAGTGTTCATTAAGTTTGGTGACCTTGGACAATTTAACTTTGTGAAGCTTCAGATTCTTATCTGAAAAAGGACCCATTACTAAACGAAATGATGTATACAAAGTATCTATCATACCACATGGCATACAGTAGGCACTAAACAATCTAGAAAAACGTTAGCTGATAATAGGTAAAGGCTAGACATTAAAAGTTTCCCCCACATATTTCCTAGCTTCTTCTGCCGAATTTCCTAGCACTGATGTCTGTCCCTCCAATCGAATCTCTGAGGTTTCCTTCTTTCCTAACAACTTCAACTTTTAATAATGGAAACAGCTTGCTGTTCCAGAAACAATTTTAGGGAAGAAAAATCTTCCCCATAAAAATAAATTTAAGCCTACCATAATTATAAATGTATTAGTTTTTACTTCTGCAATTGAAAATACTCCCCAGCAACTAGTTCAGTTCAGTTGCTCAGTCGTGTCTGACTCTTTGCATCCCCATGGACTGCAGTACGTCAGGCTTCCCTGTCCATCATCAACTCCCGAAGCTTGCTCAAACTCATGTCCATCGAATTGGTGATGCCATCCAACCATCTCATCCTCTGTCGTCTCCTTCTCTTCCTGCCTTCAATCTTTCCCAGCATTGTGGTCTTTTCCAATGAGTCAGTTCTTGCATCAGGTGGCCAAAGTACTGGAGTTTCAGCTTCAGCATCAGTCCTTCCAATGAATATTCAGGACTGATTTCCTTTAGGATGTACTGGTTTGATCTCCTTGCAGTCCAAGGGACTCTCAAGAGTCTTCCCCAACACCATAGTTCAAAAGCATCAATTCTTTGGTGCTCAGCTTTCTTTATAGTCCAACTCTCACATCCATACATGATTACTGCAAAAACCATAGATTTGACTAGATGGACTTTTGTTGGCAAAGTAATGTCTCTGCTTTTTAATACTACCCTTTCATTTAACCTTGTTCTTATACCATCACATATTGAAAAGAAATCAGTATTACAGCAAAGCTTAGATAGCTTAACTTAACAAGAATTTGTACAATTATTTTTTTAAAAAACGTTGGCCTTTGGGGCATTATTTAAAGTGGACTGCTATTTAAAAGCATAATTTCTGGGGCTGTTCAACTTTCTAATTAACTTTAAAGTTAATTCTTCTTTTATATATAAAAATGTTTCCCACTGTCATTAGGAAAATTACCAAGGAGTTTCTTATCATGTTTATCTACATGCTTGTCAGTTACCGATCCCCCTGAAGTAGCCCCTTTCCATGGCCACAGCATTCATAGTCCAGTTTGATGATCTCCCTGCCACATTTACATGTTTAGTAGGAAGCTCTTGAAAACCTGACCATTGTCAAAATCTGTACTGAGTACGGAGACTTCAGTCAGTGTGACAGATGGTAGAAAGAAATATTTATATGGAGGCTGTGGGTGGGAGAGAAGACACTTCCCAACTGTTGCTAATCATTAAACTTGCAGTAGCTGCCGGTGGGTCACACAGGCACAGACCTGGCAAAGTCTCCATCGGTCCTGATGGGTTTTCCTTACAGCCAACAGCTGTAGGCCATTAGTTACTCCTTGGCGCCCCAGGATTCTTGGATGGCTCGATCTCCCTCACAGCCTCCTCCAGGAAGGAGGCCTGGTTCTCCCAGGAGGAATTGCAGCTGAGGACAGCACCGAGCTGGCTTTCAGAGAGGAGGGGCAGCAGATTGACGGTAGGTGCTGGGGCGGTGAGACAGGTGGAGAAAGTTAAGGGCTGGAAATCATCTTCCTGGGTGTCTCTAGAAGGACGGATCCGCTGGGATCAGCACAGTGAGGGGCTCGAGCAGCCGAGGACGTCCAATGACATGAGAAGGGAGGCAATCTGCTTATTTCTACCATCTTCACTAAAGCCTACCTTGCTTATTTTTAATGAAATGTTTCAAAAATAAAATGTAAAAAAAAAAAAGGTAAGTTAAAAAAAATATAATCTAGGTTGGTGGATTTGTCCTTCAGTTCTCTTCCAAAGTCCGCAGTGTAGACCCTGGTCGGCTCTGCCGGTGTTGGAAACACTGCCACCTGCTGGACCCTTTGAGAATGTCAGCAGGCCCTGCCCTTCAAACCCAGTCCCAAACTTGACTGGTGTCAGCAACTCAGCCACCAGAGTCGGGGCGCACGGGACCCAAGACCTGTGGCTGCCAGTGGCTCGAGGGAGAGATTAGTCGGCTGGCCAGAATATAGACATAATTCGACATTTTTTTTAACCTTTAAGAGGACTGTATTAAATTCCAGTGCTTGCCTCCTGAAATGATCTCATTCTACGATTTCGTTACCTCCCCTGGGCTTCCCTGGTGGCTCAGGCCGCGAAGACTCTGCCTGCAATGCTGGGAACTCGGGTCTGATCCCTGGAGAAGGGAATGACTGCCCACTCCAGTATTCTTGCCTGGAGAATTCCATGGACAGAGGAGCCTGACGGGTTACAGTCCACGGATCGCAAAGAGTCCGGACACGACTGAGCGATTCACTTTCACTTTCACTTTGTCATTCGCTGAAGGATTTGGGAACACAAGGGTCAAGACCTCCTCTGTCCTCTGTAGATTTTCAGGTCCTGATTTGAAACGACTGTGCTCAGCCCTAGACTTTCAAGGCAGCTTCAAGTGAGATGTATGTAATTCCTTTGCTCTGACAACATGCTCCACTCTGTTCTCTCTGCTTCATAATTAACTGCTTTTAAAGAGAATTTATGGGGCCTGATGAATAGCTGAATGTTTCTTTCTTTGAACTCCCAGATGTTCTGACCAGATTCCAGCCTCCAGTCCCTGTTCCCAGCCCTTCACCAGAGCCGTCGGGTAAATTTTCTAATACTCTCCGGGACATTCCTATTTCCTGCCGAGAAGTAAGAAAACAACAGCGCTTCCCTAAGGGCGGCGTGCCGCTCGTAATCTCCATTTTAGGAAAAATGTTTCCCCAAGCACGAATCCTCTGAAAGGAAAAGGCCTACGAGTCTCCTGAGAAAGAATATGAGACCCCACCGTGAGGATTTGCCGTAGAATTTCGCTGCATTCCTCTGCGGGACTGGGCTGTCTAGGAAGTTCATTTTGATTTAAAAATATATCAGAGTGGAAGTGTGTTTGTGTGAGTAGGCGTGTGAAACAGATTTGAAAAAAAGACAGGCAAAAATAAAGTGGGGAGATAAGGAGAGAGGTCAAAGGCAAATAGTTCTTTCCTTCTAAAAGGATCTCTTCAGCGTGCTTGAATTTTTTATTATGGAAATACTCAAAACATTCAAAACTAGAGAAATAGTCTAATGAACCACTGGGTACCCCTCATCCCACTTCAAAAATTATCAACATTGCCAATCTTTATCACTTATCTGCCCTTCTTCTTTTTTTGCACTAGAGCTGGGCCTGGCCAAATCCATGGCCAAAACCAACTTGCCCCTTGTTTTTGTGGAAAAAACCAAAGTTTTACTGGAACACAACCATGCCCAGTGGTTTCTATTGTCTATACCTGCGTTCACATCACACCAGCAGAGGTGAATAGTTGTGACAGAAATCGTGTGACCCACATGCCTAAAATATTTCTTGTCTGGTCTTTCACAGAAAATATTTACACATGCACGCAGCCCTGTGCACGTGCATGCCTGCTCAGTCGTGTCCTACCATTTGCGGCCCCATGCACTGAAGCCCACCAGGCTCCTCTGTCCATGGGATTCTCCAGGCAAGAATACCGGAGTGGATGGGCATGCCCTTCTCTAGGGGATCTTTCCCACCCAGAGATCAAACCCAGGTCTGTTAGCACTGCAGGCAGATTCTTTACTGTCTGAGCCTTCTCTTTTACTCACATTTATTTGTTGAAGAAATTAGACTCTGTCCTGCAAAATCCCCACATTTTGGATATAGTTGGGTATATGCTCATTGTACCATTTTACATGACCACAATGCATTATTTTTAATTAGAGTATGCCTTAAAAAAAAAAGGAGTACAGTTGGATTACAATGTTGTGGTAGTTTCAAGTATACAGCAAAGTGTTTCAGTTATATATATACATATACACACACTTTTTTTCAAGATATTGAATATGGTTTCCTGTGCTATATAGTAAGTCTTATTGTTTATATCTGCTTTATATTTAGTAGTGTGTAGTGTGTATCTATTAATCCCAACCTCCTAATTTATCCCTCCTTGCCCTTTCCCCTTCAATAACCATGTTTGTTTTCTAAGCCCGTGAGTCTATTTTTGTTTTGTAAATAAGTTCCTTTGCATAATTTTTTTAAGATTCCACCTTTAAGTGATATTGTATGATATTTATCTTTCTCTGTCTGACTTACTTCACTACGTCCATACATGTTGCTGCAAATGGCATGATTTCATTCTTTTTTTATAACTGAGTAATATGACCACAGTGCATTTTTCTGTCAGGCTACATGAGGTGGTGGAGCTTTGGGCTTTCTTCCGGTTTCCAGACCTACCTGGGCAGCGCCGTGTGACCTCCAGCAGTGGCCTCCTTTCTTTGGCGAACTCCCTGTGATCCTAGTGAAGCTGTTGTTTCCATCCATTTGGGCTGTTGAAACAAAATATCACAGATAATAAATGCATTTCTCACACCTCTGAAAGCTAGAAGTCCAAGATGAGGCCACCAGCACGGCTGTGTTTGGGTGAGAGCCCGCTTTCTGGTTCACGTGTGTTGCCTTCTAGCTGTGCCTTTGTTTAGTGGAAGCAGGCAAGGGATCCCAGTGGGATAGTTTTCCTAGGGCACTAATCCCATTTATGAGGGCTCCATGGAGGCACGCCCAAAGGCCCCACCTCCTAGTACTGTCATCTTTGGGGGTTAGGATGGCAACATATGCATTTTGCAGAGACACAAACATTCAGGTCATAGCACTGCCTATCACAGCTCCCTGGCTTCCTCTTCATGGCAGCCCAAGGGTGAGCATGAGGCTCCCATCCGGCTGATTAGAGCTCTTCCCTGGGGAGTTGTTTTCTTCCACAGCATTGCCACACTGGCGTGGTCTCACCTAGAGCTGCCTCTAGCCATGCTGAAAAGTGAAGTGTTAAGTCACTCAGTCATACCCCATGGACTGCAGCCTGCTAGGCTCCTCTGTCCATGGAACTCTAAAGATGAGAATATTGGAGTGTGTAGCTATTCCCTTCTCCAGGGGATCTTCCTGACCCGGGGATTGAACCTGGGTCTTCTGCATTGCAGGCAAATTCCTCACAGTCTGAGCCACAGGGAAGCCTGTAGCCATGCCTTTGTTGTTGTTGTTCGGTCACTCAGTTGCATCTGTCTCTTTGCAATTCCATGGACTGAAGCATGCCAGGCTTCCCAGTCCTTCACCATCTCCCAGAGCTTACTCAAACTCATGTCCATTGAGTCAGTGATGCCATCTAACCATCTAGTCCTCTGTCGTTCCCTCCTCCTGCCTTCAATCTTTCCCAGCATCAGGGTCTTTTCTAATGAGTCAGCTCTTTGCATCAGGTGGCCAAGTATTGGAGCTTCAGCTTCAACATCAGCATCCGACCTTCCAATAAATAGTCAGGGTTGATCTCCTTTAGGATTGACTTTTTTGATCTCCTTGCAGTCCAAGGGGCTCTAAAGAGTTTTCTCCAACACCATAGCTCAAAAGCATCAATTCTTCAGCACTCAGCCTTCTTTATGATCTAGCTCTCACATCCATACATGACTACTGGAAAAACTGTAGCTTTGACTATATGGACTTTTGTTGGCAAAGTAATATCTCTGCCTAGGTTTGTCACAGCTTAAATGCTGTCTAGGTTTGTCATAGCTTTTCTTCCAAGGAGAAACTGTCTTTTAATTTCATGGCTGCAGTCACTGTCTGTGGTGATTTCTGAGCCCAAGAAAACAGCCTTCATCAAGAGGCTCTTTACTTCCTCTTTGCTTTCTGCCATAACGGTGGTGTCATCTGCATATCTGAGATTATTGATATTTCTCCTGGCAATCTTGATTCCAGCTTGTGCTTCATCCAGCCTGGAATTTCGCAAGATGTACTCTGCATATGTTAAATAAGCAGGGTGACAATATACAACCTTGATGTACTCCTTTCCAATTTGGAACCAGCCCATTGTTACATGTCCAATTCTAATTGTTGCTTCTTGACCTGCATACATGTTTCTCAGGAGGCAAGTATGGTGGTCTGGTATTCTCATCCCTTTAACAATTTTCCACAGTTTGTTGTGGTCCACATAAAGGCTTTAGTGTAGTCAATGAAGCAGATGTTTTTCTGGAATTCTCTAGCTTTTTCTATGATCCAATGGATGTTGACAATTTGATCTCTGGATCCTCTGCCTTCCCTAGCACAGCCAAATAACAAAGTTTGAGTCACTAAAGGATGCTGAGGATCCTAATAATAGCTGTCACTTGATTGTGTCCCTACCCAATGCATGGCACATGGCTGAGACCTAAGGGAACACAGGGTTGTGAGTAAAAATGGAATTATGTCAATAAAATCCTCATAAAACTACAGGGCAAGGGCAGAACATCAAAGAGGAGAGAGGCATCTTCCTGCTGCTTCATCACAGAGCTTCTCCCAGCTTTGGTCCTGTGAGTTCTTCAGAAATAATACTTCGGGACTTGAGTTTGAGTAGGCTCTGGGAGTTGGTGATGGACAGGGAAACCTGGCGTGCTGCAGTCCATGGGATCACAAACAGTCAGACAGGATTGAGACTGAACTGAACTGATACACAATTAAAAGGTTTCTTTTAAAACTCTGTGTTGCCATGACAACACCTGGTTCCACCTGAACTTAACTTTTCTCAAAGCTTGAGCTAACCAGTGTGTTTTTCTTATGGAAATATTTTTCTTAAGCTATGTTAATGCTATGTGCTTACCTTAGAATCTGCCTTTCTTCAAGTCAGTTCCATCTAAGACTCAGAACCAATGATGGCTCAACAAACCAGTATGTTTTACTCATGGAAATGTTCTCTTATGCTATGTTAACGAAACTAAGTATCTGCTGGGAAATTTTCCTTTCTTCAAGATTCATGTCAGTTTTTTTATGGCCCAGGATGACTCACCCTGTGCCAATACTATCTCAAAATGCATGTTGTGGATGAGGGGCCTGATGCAACTCTCAAACTTTATTACACAAAAGCGCTGAGCAGTCAAGCCTCATCTCTGGCCCTGGATTGAACTCCTCTTCTCTGGAGGCCAGGAATCCCAGCATCGTTCATGTGCTCATCGCAGCAACCTTTTACAAGGAGGTTTATAAACACCTGTGAGAATTATCCTTCTTCTCCCAATTAACAAACATACTCTTTATTTTTTCTATAGGGGCAAGGGAAAGGCTCATTTAGAGAAATGCAGGCCCAGGTCTCAGCAGAAGAGACAAGAGACCAGTGAAATCCCAGTATTGCTCTTGCTGTATCTACTCATGGACTGAGTTGGGAAATGCAGGCACACTTGCGTAAACTTAATAAAGCTGGACCACCTCCCCTTCGGTACTTTAGTTACCTGTTGCTGCAGAACAAATTACCCCAAATCTTAGAAATTTAAAAATTACCATAAATGCTTACTATCTCACACAGGTCAGAAATTTGGGAGTGGCTTAGCTGAATGGTTCTGACTTGGGGATCTCTCATGAGCTTGCAGCGAACTGTTGGCCAAGGTTGGAGGATCCGTTCTTTGATGTGACTGGGGGATGCACTATAGGAAGACTCACTCTAGTCTTGGTTCTTGGTAGGGATGGGAGGTGGTTCTTACTCACATGGACTTCCCCATAGTAGTGCTTAAGTATCCTCATAACATAGCAGCTGACTTACCTGGCTGTAAGTGATCCCCTCTTTCCTTTCTATAATATCCTGTTGTTCTATGTGCTTTGTTGTGTCCGACTCTTTGCAACCCCATAAACTGTAGCCCACCAGGCTCCTTTGTCCATGGGATTCTCAAGGCAAGAATACTGGAGTGGGTTGCCATACTCTTCTCCAGGGGATCCAACCCAGGGATCGAACCCATGTCTCTTACATCTACTACATTGACAGGCGGTCTCTTTTCCACTAGTGCCATATGGGAGCATGCACTGTTGTTACAGTTTACCCTATTCAACGTGGGAGGGAATGACACAAGAGCATGAATATCGGGAGGCTTGCTGGAGGTCTTCATAGAAGCTGGCTAGTGCAGCCAGGCTCAGCATGGTACCATTTTCAAGAGGCACCAGTTTCACATTCAAAAGCGCTGAAAACGTTGAAAAGCAGTCTTTACTGACATTTCAACGAAGGCAAGGAAGACGGAATTATATTGCCTGGGGCCCATCCAAAGTTCTAAAGTTCCTCTTCACTCACATATTTCTCCAAAGTTATCACTCCTCACACCAAAATCTCTCTTCTCCTAAACACTCAAATCCTCACACCTCTCCCCATCCCCATCTCAACTGTGTAGATTAAGTCAACGTCTCTTAATTCTCAGCTCTCCCCTTTACTCTGAGGCCCCAGGAGCCAGGTATCAGCCACAAAGACTTGTTGAGTGGGGCACGGAGAGAGGATGAAGAGGGAGGCTGGGAAGAATGATATGTTAACGTTTTGTGTCTTTATCACATTTACATCCTAAGTGCCTTTATAGTGCTGAGAACATAATAGATGCTCAGTATGTTGATGAATTAATGGACAGTGGTGTTTAAAAGTTATAAACAAAAATTATTTTATTTAGTTGTATTCAGAGCTAATGCTATATCAACAAATTTCCATATGGAACACAAAAATGATATAGTATTAGCTTGTTTAGAAATGTTCATGATAAGGGTATAAAATGTTGCTACTTTTCTATGTATGTATTTTTGGGGTGCTCCCTTGAAAAATCCTGTTGAAATCAGAATCTGTGTTTTATTCCTTTTTATGTCCCCCAAACCTGGTAATGCCTGACTTGGGGTAAGCAGCTTTGCCAATTACTTGTTGAATACTTACAATGTATACCAGACATTTATCCAGAACCAATACACGTATTAACTTACTTAATTCTCAGGGTAACTGAGATAGATTGTATTATTATCATCCCCATTTTTCAGATGAGGAATATGAAACACAAAGAGATTGGGTAACATGCTGGAGGACAAAAGCAAGAGCTGGAATGTGGACCAGAGCTGTCTTGTTCTAGAGTCTGTGACCATCCTCCCTACCACATCCTCGGGGTTTGTTGAATTGAATTAAAGTTGAGTGAGGAGATTTGTCAGATCTTCCCCAGAAAAATCTATACATCAGACACATCTAGAAAAACACTGAGAAAATTCTAGAAACCACTAGTGTACTTTAAGGTGATCATGGATGGAAGAGGGGAAGTTGCAATGCCTCTGCAGATGGTTGGTTTAGAGAAGGATGAAATACATCCAAAAAAACCAATGAATGCACAGAGGACTTTTAGGGTGGTTAAGATTCTCTGCATGATACTATAATGATGGACACAAGTCATTATATATTTGTCCAAACCCATGGGATGTGCAACAGCAGTGGAGTTTGGGTTCTTATGATATGTCGATGTGGGTTCATCAGTTGTAACAAATACACCACTCTGGACGGAGATGTGGATAATACAGGAGGCTATGCATTTGTGGGGGCAAGAGGTATATGGGGCATCTCTGTACCTTCCTTTGAATTTGTCTGTGATTCTAAAACTGCCCTTAAAAATAAAATAACATCCTCAGCAGAAAAAAGTCAGTGAATATGAGTAAAGCCAAGCAGCTGGGTTCGTTTAACGTCAGGACGGAAACCCAGGTGGAAAGGAGCCTTGCGGTCTGTGCCGCTGGCCAGCTGCGATCCGGAGCTGGGCGGGCATTTGGCTGATGCAGTGTCCCTCACCAGCAGTAATAGCTCTGGCCATCACAGAGCTCTGGTTTGTTGAATTCGTGTTCAGTCTCATATGGATATTAATGTTTGAGAAAATTTTTTAAATCACCATAGAAACCAGGAAGCAACGCTCCTATTTGGGGAACCAACTAATGGAATGTTTTATAAAATAAGAAACAAGTTTATGCTTCAGCCGTGGGATTGTGTTCGCCCTCTTCCACGCTACATGGTTCACGTCCGCCTCCTCTGCTGCCATGTAATACTTTTAGCTTTCAGAACTGGAAACTGCATGACTCTTGGAGAAGTTTAAAAAGGATAGGAATGTAAAGATTTCCCAAATAAGAGTTCGCACAGCTGAAGCGAAAGGAAGCAGAGTTGTGGAAGAGAAGTGGTGTGGCACAGGGCGGCTTCCATGTGGAGCTAGTGATAACGAACATGTCTCTCAGGGCAGGAGACATAAGTGATGGGGGTTTGACCCCTCGGCCAGAAAGACCCGCTGGAGGAGGGCATGGTAACCCACTCCTGTACACTTGCCTGGAGAATCCCATGGACAGAGGAACCTGGTAGGCTGCAGTCCACGGGGTCACAAAGAGTCGGACACACCTGAGCCAGTAAGCATGTCAATTATATCTCAACAAAATGGGAAGAAAAATTATTTTGGAGAAGGAAATGGCAGCCCAGTGCAGTATTCTGGCCTGGAAGATCCCATGGACAGAGGACCCTAGCAGGCTACAGTCTGTGGGAGTCACAAAGAGCTGGTCGCAACTGAGTGACTAACACTTTCACTTTCACACAAGGCAGACCCAGTTTATTTTTTTTTTTAGATTTTTTTTTTAATATGGACCATCTTTAAAATCTTTATTGAATTTGTTACAATATTGTTTCTGTTTTATGGTTTGGTTTATTTTTTTTGGCCACGAGGCATGTGGGATCTTAGCTCTCTGACCAGGGACCAAACATGTACCTCCTGCATAGGAAGGTGAAGCGTAATCACTGGAACACCAGAGAAGTCCCGAGGACCCAGATTTAAGGAAGAAGCAGAGAGAGAAAGGCAAGAGGGCGCCTTGTGCCTTTCTCTCTCTGTCAGATTTCCAAGTGGGCACGTTTCCTTCTACAGATGGCACAGTCTGAACAGAAGTGAGAGGAGACCTCTCTTCCCTTAGGGCCTCCGTTGCTCAAACTGCCTCTGTGACTTAGTTCCCGTCTGTGATACACAGGTCACACTCACCATAACCTGAAGAACAGGAATTCCTTAACTGTGCACAGTGCCCGACAGTTTAGAGAACCCTCTGGAAGGCTGCCCCCAGAATGTCAGCTCCGTGGAGGCAAAAAAAAGCTTTCTTCTCTGTTTTGTTCTCTGTTGCATTCCCAGCCCAAGGAACAGTGCGGTCACACAGCAGAGACACCATCAACAGTGCCTGAATATGTGACGAGGCAGGGTTTCGGGGCGATCCTGGGAGGTATTTTCTCTTCATTTTACAAATGAGAAAACTGAGTCAGCCAGACTGAGTAATCAACCCAATGATCTGGATTAACACAGATTGTTTGGCTCCAAGTCCAGTGCATAAGAAGTACATCAAAATAAAGCATGTTCTTCTTTTTCCTTTTTCTTTTTTTAAATGAAGTATATTTGCTTTACAATGCTGTGTTAGTTTCAGATGTATAGCAAAGTGATTCAGTTGTATGTATATATCTTTTTTCCAGTTCTTTTACCTTACAAGTTATTATAAAACTCTGAGTATAGCTCCCTGTACCAAATGGTAGGTCCTTGTTGCTTACTTATCTTATACATAGTAGTCTGTGTCTGTTCATCTCAAACGACTAATTTATCCCTCCCTACAGCTTCCCCTTTTGGTAACCATAAGGCTTTTTTTTTTTTTTTTTCTGTGTCTGTAGGTCTATTTCTGTTTCGTATACAAGTTCTTCTGTATCATTTATTTTAAGAGTCCATATATTAGTGATATTATGTGATATTTGTCTTCCTCTGTCTAGGTCACTTCACTTAGTATGCTAGTCTCTAGATCCATTCATGTTGCTGCAAATGGCATTGTTTTGTTCTTTTCATGGCTGAGTAGTATTCCGTTTGGAGAAGGCAATGGCACCCCACTCCAGTACTCTTGCCTGGAAAATCCCATGGATGGAGGAGCCTGGTAGGCTGCAGTCCATGGGGTGGCTAAGAGTCAGACACGACTGAAGCGATTTAGCAGTAGCAGCAGCAGTATTCCATTGGGTGTTTGTGTGTATACATTCTTTATCCATTCATCAGTTGATGGATACTTTTGTTGCTTCTGTGTCTTGCTTTTTGTAAACAGTGCCGCCATAAACATTGAGGTGCCTGCACCTTTTCAAATTATGGTTTTCTCCAAAGCATAAATATTTAAACACTCATGAAGGTACATGAAGCAAATATTCTGAGCCCTTTGGATGATGTTGTTTTCTTCCCGTTACTCTCCTCCTTGCTCTTCCTGTTTTCTTTTCCCTTCTTATCAGCTTCATTCTTGTTCTTACCCAACATGTAGCTTTTGACTCTTTCGGCTGTGTGAGAATAACCTGTGGGGCCTTATCCTCTTCTCCAAATGGCTTTTGGGGAATTTCTTCCCAACCATTCAGGTTCCCTCCCTAGGGGGAGTGGAGTCCTGGCCAACACAACCTGTTCTCTCCTAATAACTTCAAAGTGATTCTATTGCTCCCCTCATAGACAAGGTCTGGCATCTGTTGGTTGGCCCATTGGTCAAAGTACATTGAAGTGTTCATTGTGGGGGACAGAATTCCAGGCTCTTGCAGTCTTTCTTCTCATATGGACTCCAAGTCCTTGGTTCAAAGTCCCCCTGTGTTTATCAGTAACAGGAAAAATTGATGTTATGCGCCTCCTAATACAATGCCCTGAAAAGAGCACAGCAATATTTCTGTGGTATTCCTGCCTCAAATATATGAATCACGAGGAAGCATCAAACAAACCCAAATTGAGGAACGTGCCATAGTGGGACTGGCCTGTGCTCTTCAAAATATCAAGGTCGTGAAAGGTGAGGAAAGCCTGAGGAACTGTCCTAGACTGAAAAAGACTCAAGGGACATGGCAAGTGAATGCAACTGTGATCCAGCTTTGAATGCTGGACCTATAATCAGCGTAACTGCGACAAGCAGTGAAATCTGAATGAGTCTGTGGGTTAGACGATATCCTTGAATCTGTGTCAATTTCCTGATTGTCATGGTTGTACTGTGGTTATGTTGCAGCATGTCCTTGAACTTGGGAAACACACACTCAAGTAATTAAGTGGGGAACAGTTGCTCTGCCTTTAAAAGCAGGATAACAGCCAAAGTGTGTGGGAAGATGGGCTTTAAAGTTCAACACACCTGACTTCCTTTGCAAACCAAGTCTCAGTTTCTTCTTCTGTGAAGTATAGCTAAATCTACTTACTTCACTGAATTTTAAGAATTCAACGAGGGACTTCCCAGTAGTCCAGCGGTTAAGAATCCTTGCAATGCAGGGAGCCTGGGGTCTATCCCTGGTCAGGGAACTAAGGTCCCCCATGCCACAGTGAAGTGAAGTGAAAGTGTCAGTTTCTTAGTTCTGTCTGACTTTTTGGAACCCCATGGACTGTAGCCCACCAGGCTCCACTGTCCTTGGAAATCTCCAGGCAAGAATACCAGAATGGGTAGCCACTCCCTTCTCCAGGGGGTCTTCTGACCCAGGGATGGAACCCGGGTCTCCTGCATTGCAGGCAGATTCTTTACCTGAGCCACCAGAGAAATTCAGGTAGGACCAAAAATTAAAAGAAAAAAAGGCAATGTTGGTAAAGAGCTTACCCTGATACCTGGCACATGGCAAGCCTTCCACAACCTCTAGCCACCTTTATTGTCTGAACATGTTTCAAAGGGAAGAAGAACTGTCACTGTACAAACATTGGCTTTCCAGCTTTGTGGCTGGGTCCCTCCCGGGTTCCCTCCTGGCTGCTCTGCTTTGAGACCTTGTCACCATCATCATAGGCACTGTCTTCGGAATCAGCCACTAGTTAGAATTATTTTCTTTGGCCTGAATTCAGATCCCCAGGCTAAAGCATTGAAGTCTGAAGCAAAGCCCCGGGATGGAGCTCTTGCTTCACAATCCAGGTTTCCTGTCCCTTGCTGGGGCAAGCATCTATCTCTTCCTGAACAGCCTGGGGCTTGATTGAATTTCCTCTAGGTGTCCAGAGGGCTCCACTCTGAATCCGGAGGTGGCCCATCTAAGTCTCCTCATTTCAGAAGTTCTGGAAGGCAGCCAGGGATTCCTGGCCAGTGGCTTATCCTAAAGGTTGGCCATCAGTGTCTCAAATGTACGAAAGTGGGGATTGAAGGTACGTGTGGGAGGCCAGACCCTAAGGGTCAAGTGTGTAGCCACTGGGAGGGGAAGTGGCATCTCTCTGAGCTGGACATTGGAGGGTGTGGTTTGGATTCTACTCTGGCTCATCACTTAAAAAACCTGTTCAGGAAGTCACCAAGGGTGGGGGTGTCTGTAGATTAGGGAGGGTGTATTTAGTTTTCACAGATTTGAGAGCAAAGCCTTCCTTGCAGTTTTAATCTTCACCCTCTTTAGAGACCATATCCATCTTGGTCTTTCAAGTACTGAATCATTTAGATTAAAATTTCGAACTAAGTCTTGAAGCAAAATTATTTATTATCTCAAGATTTCTATTGGTTAGGAATTCAGATCAAACACAGTGAGAATGACTACTCTCTGCCCTGTGATATCTGGGGCTTCAGATGGCAGATGTTGACAAACGCTAGGGGTTGGAATCATTTAAATGTGCCTTCACTCATGTGTCTGGTGATTGATACTGGCTTTCAGTTAGGAACCTCACTGACGCTGTTGGTGGGATCATCCACATGTGGCTTCCACACATGGTCTGGGCTTCTTCACAACAAGGCAGCTTCTTTCCAAAAGCAAGTACCCAGAGAAACAGGGAGAGCAAGGTGAAGGCTGCATTGCCTTTTATGACCTGGTATGTCAGAGTAATTGATGTAGAGAAGACACTAGAATATATCTATGTCTCTCTCTCTCTCTCTCTCTCTCTATATATATATATATATATATATATGTATATGTATACACACATACAGCTGACCCTTGAATATGGATTTGAACTGCATGGGTCCAGGGATTTATAAAAGGATATTTTTTCAAGAGTAAATACTCTTGAATAGTATAGATAGTACTATACTATCCTCAGTTAATTGAATCCTTAGGTGTGGAACTGTGGATACAGAGGAACTACAGATTTCCAACTGTGTAGAGGATCATTACCCCTAATCCCTGCAGTGTTCAAGGGTGTGTGTGTGTATACACACACACACACACACACACACACACACAGGAATAGGTTCATGTGATTATGGAGGCTGCAAGTCCAAATCTACAAAGCGGGCCAGTATTCTGGAGATCCAGAGAAGGGGTGCCAATGTTGCAGTTCAAGGCCAAAAGTGGTCTGCCACAGAATTCCGTCTTGTTGGGAGAGGTCAGTCTTTGGTTCTATTCGAGCCTTCAGCTGATTGAATGCGGCTCAGCCACATCATGGAGGGCAATCTGCTTTACTGAAAGCCTGCAGACTTAAATGTTAATCTCATCCCCCCAAAATCCTCACAGAAGCATCCAGAATAGTGTTTGACCAAATATCTGGGCACTGTGGCCCAGCCCAGTTGACACATAAAACTAACCATTACACCTAGTTTCAGAACTCACACAGTGTACTTCCACCACATTCTGTTGGTCAAGGCTGTTACAAAGGTTTAGTCAAATACGAGCGAAGAGACCACAGAATGCCCCCTGCTGCCAATTCAATAGAGTAATATAAATACCATGTTGTAAGAAGCATATGCTTATGGCATGGGGTATGTGTTGGTGTGGCATCTTTGGAAAATATGATGTAACAAATGTCCAACTGTGATATAAGGGAAAAGGAAACCAATTTATAATCAAGTATTATGTCTTTCAAAATGTAAGTTCTCCAGTGTGGCTGCTCTCACAGTTACAGTAGAGAAGTCAGATTCCTGCATCTGTTCACAGCATGACTTTGAATGTGAACCGCACAGGTGCAGACTACCACAGGTGTGTCCTAAGGGCAACTCAAAACACACGAGTGGAGATGCTGTGGGTGGTGTAATTTTCCAAAATGGTGAATGCTCTAAAACTCTACACAAGACAAGGTGCAATTTTTCCTGTTTACATGGTAGTTGTATTCCTGGGGTGGGGGTGGAGGGTGGTGGGGTTTTTGGGGAAATCTGAGCATATAAGAGTTTGCAAAATCACATTGTGTTTATGTGTAAAGTGGAGTTATTAATGGGATTCAAAGCTCAAAGCCTAGAGAAATAGATTGTTAATCTATAAATAAGCTGTTTTACCAATAGCAATGTCTCAGGGAACACACAAGTGTCATGGGAAATATAAGGCAATTCCTGCAGAACTTTCCAACAATCACAGGAGGACTTCTGGCCTCTGTGATCTCTCCCTACTAAAACCCAGTAGTGGGGACTTCCCTTGTGAGCCAGTGGCTAAAACTCTGTGCTCCCAATATAGGGAGCCTGGATTCGATCCCTGGTCAAGGAACTAGATTCCACATGCCACAACAAAAAACGTGCCACAACTCAGACCTAGTACAGTCAGATAAGTAAGTAAAAATAAATAAATATTTTTAAAAAGTCAATAGTGCCCTCTCCAGCATTGAGACCACCAAAAACAGCACTATGCTTTTCCAAAACTCCTTGTGGAGGACATCAGCAACCCTATTGAGAAGCAGTTCCGCAGAGGAAGTGCATACCTGCTAAGTCATTTCAGTCGTGTACAACTCTTTGCAACCTCATGGACTGTAGACGTCCAGGCTCCTCTGTCCATGGGATTCTCCAGGCAAGAATACTGGAGGGATGAAAGAGAAACCTTAGACTTTACTAGGACTATTCAATAAAAACCATGCCATTCTCCAGGGGACCTTCCCGACCCAGGGATCGAACCAGGATCTCTTATGTCTTCTGCATTGGCAGGTGGGTTCTATACCACTAGTGCCACCTGGGAAGCCCCCAGATAAAGGAAAGGAACAGAGAAATTCCACAGATTCCTGTGGAGGAAGTCTGGGTAGTATAGATACGAACCAGTTCAGTTCAGTTCAGTCCAGTTCAGTTGTGTCAACTTTTTGCAACCCCATGGACCGCAGCAACCAGGCCTCCCTGTCCATCACCAACTCCCAGAGTTTACTCAAATTCATGTCCATCGAGTCAGTGATGCCATCCAACCATCTCATCCTCTGTCATCCCCTTCTTCTCCCACCTTCAATCTTTTCCAGCATCAGGGTCTTTTCAAATGAGTCAGCTCTTCACATCGGGTGGCCAAAGTATTGGAGTTTCAGCTTCAACATCACTCCTTCCAATGAACACTCAGGACTGATCTCCTTTAGGATGGACCGGTTGGATCTCCTTGCAGTCCAAGGGACTCTCAAGAGTCTTCTCCAACACCACACTTTAAAAGCATCAATTCTTCTGAACTCAGCTTTCTTTATAGTCCAGCTCTTACATCCATACATGATTACTGGAAAAACCATAGCCTTGGCTAGATGGACCTGTGTTGACAAAGTAATGTCTCTGCTTTTGAATATGCTATCTAGGTTGGTCATAACTTTCCTGCCAAGGAGTAAGCATATTTTAATTTCAAGGCTGCAGTCACCATCTGCAGTGATTTTGGAGCCCCCCAAAATAAAGTCTGTCATTGTTTCCACTGTTTCCCCATTTATTTACCATGAAGTGGTGGGACTAAATGCCATGATCTTCGTTTTCTGAACATTGAGCTTTAAGCCAACTTTTTCACTCTCCTCTTTCACTTTCATCAAGAGGCTCTTTAATTCTTCTTCACTTTCTGCCATAAGGGTGGTGTCATCTGCATATCTGAGGTTATTGATATTTCTCCCGGCAATCTTGATTCCAGCTTGTGCTTCTTCCAGCCCAGTGTTTCTCATGATGTACTCTGCATATAAGTTAAATAAGCAGGGTGACAATATACAGCCTTGACGTACTCCTTTTCCTATTTGGAGCCAGTCTGTTGTTCCATGTCCAGTTCTAACTGTTGCTTCATGACCTGCATACAGATTTCTCAAGAGGCAGGTCAGGTGGTCTGGTATTCCCATCTCTTTCCAAATTTTCCAGTTTATTGTGATCCACACAGTCAAAGGCTTTGGGATAGTCAATAAAGCAGAAATAGATGTTTTTCTGGAACTCTCTTGCTTTTCCAGTGATCCAGTGGATGTTGGCAATTTGATCTCTGGTTCCTCTGCCATTTCTAAAACCAGCTTGGACATCTGGAAGTTCACAGTTCACATATTATTGAAGCCTGACTTGGAGAATTTTGAGCATTACTTTGCTAGCATGTGAGGTGAGTGCAATTGTGCGGTAGTTTGAGCATACTTTGGTATTGCCTTTCTTAGGGATTGGAATGAAAACTGACCTTTTTCAGTCCTGAGCCACTGCTGAGTTTTCCAAATTTACTGACATATTGAGTGCAGCACTTTCACAGCATCACCTTTTAGGATTTGAAATAGCTCAACTGGTATTCCATTACCTCCACTAGTTTTACTCATAGTGATGCTTCCTAAGTCCCACTTGACTTCACATTCCAGGATGTCTGACTCTAGGTGAGTGATTACACCTTCATGATTATCTGGGTCGTGAAAATCTTTTTTGTACAGTTCTTCTGTGTAGTCTTGCCACCTCTTCTTTTTTTTTTTTTTTTTTCCACCTCTTCTTAATATCTTCTGCTTCTGTGAGGTCCATACCATTTCTGTCCTTTATTGAGCCCATCTTNCGTGAAAATCTTTTTTGTACAGTTCTTCTGTGTAGTCTTGCCACCTCTTCTTTTTTTTTTTTTTTTTTCCACCTCTTCTTAATATCTTCTGCTTCTGTGAGGTCCATACCATTTCTGTCCTTTATTGAGCCCATCTTTGCATGAAATGTTTCCTCGGTATCTCTAATTTCTTGATGAGATGACTAGTCTTTCCCATTCTATTGATTTCCTCTATTTCTTTGCACTGAGGACTGGCTTTATTTTTTGGGACTCTAAAATCATTGCAGATGGTGATTGCAGCCATGAAATTAAAAGATGCTTGCTCTTTGGAAGGAAAGTTATAACCAACCTAAACAGCATATTTGGAGAAGGAAATGGCAACCCACTCTAGTATTCTTGCCTGGAGAATCCCAGGGACGGGGGAGCCTAGTGGGCTGCCATCTATGGGGTCGCACAGAGTCGGACACGGCTGAAGCAACCTAGCAGCAGCAGCAGCAGCAGCAGCAGCAGCAGACAGCATATTAAAAAGCAGAGACATTACTTTGTCAACACAGGTCCATCTAGCCAAGGCTATGGTTTTTCACATGTATGGATGTGAGAGTTGGACTATGAAGAAATCTGAGTGCAGAAGAATTGATGCTTTTGAAGTGTGGTGTTGGAGAAGACTCTTGAGAGTCCCTTGGACTGCAAGAAGATCCAACAAGTCCATCCTAAAGGAGATTAGTCCTGAGTGTTCATTGGAAGGAGTGATGTTGAAGCTGAAACTCCAATACTTTGGCCACCCGATGTGAAGAGCTGACTCATTTGAAAAGACCCTGATGCTGGAAAAGATTGAAGGTGAGAGAAGAAGGGGATGACAGAAGATGAGATGGTTGGATGGCATCACTGACTTGATGGACATGAGTCTGAGTAAACTCTGGGAGTTGATGATGGACAGGAAGGCCTGGTTGGTGCAGTTCATGGGGTTGCAAAGAGTCAGACACGACTGAGCGACTAAACTGAACTGATCGCTGAGAAAGGCTTTCTTATCTTTCCTTACTATTCTTTGGAACTCTGCATTCAAATGGCTATCTATATCTTTCCTTTTCTCCTTTGCTTTTCACTTCTCTTCTTTTCACAGCTATTTGTAAGGCCTCCTCAGACAACCATTTTGCCTTTCGCATTTCTTTTTCTTGGGGATGGTCTTGATCCCTGTCTCCTGTACAATGTCACAAACATCCATCCATCATAGTTCATCAGGCACTCTATCTGATAACAAAAAGGAACCAACCAGTGACAAAATGGAGGATGGAAAGCAAAAAGCCTCATGCCACATCTGATAGGTAAGACCTATGCATGTGTGGATGGGTGGAGGGATCCCAACCTATCCCAGAGACCTGGTAGAGGCCTCATCCTGCTCCTGCAACAACCACCACCAGCCAGGATCAGCCAGAAGAGAGCTCTTTTGCATATATTCACTGTCATCTGCATCCAGGGACCCTAAGCTTATGGGATGTTGCCCACACTTGGAGTGAAGTGAGGGAAAAAGGAACTGAATAGCCAGCAGTGTTCTCTTTCTGATCGTTGCACACTGATAGTTTGATATCTCCTTGGTTAGGGATTAAAGAGAAACCTCAGACCTTACTGGGGCTATTCGATAAAAACTAGAAACTTCAAGGTCTTCATTTTTTAAAAAAACAAAGCATCATTCAGGAACCTCTATGTTATACCTAGCATATCTTTCAAATCTCTACCGCTGGGCCTTTGCACCTGTCATCTGCTGTGTTGGAAAGTCATCTCCCCTGCTGGGTGCCTGTGTAAAGCCTGTTTGTTTATCCTCAGTCTCACTTCCTTTGTGAAGTCTGGGGTTCCCAACACAACCCAAGGAGACCTCTCCTCCTCCCCCACATAACTCTTTCTCTTATGGATCCATGAGCCTCACGGGACTCACATATGCGGTGTACATCTTTCATCAGGCTCTTCCCTCTCAGTGGACACTTTCTTAAGGACAGGACTGAGGTCAACACCCCTGTTTCTCTGTATCTCCCTTGAGCACCTAACCCAGTGCCTTGACCACAATACACATATGTTAGATTCATTCAGCAGGAACGAAACTTCATAAAATTCTGCCACTTGAAATACGGCAACATTCATCTCTTGAGGTCAAACTACACTTTCACATTCCTGGGAATTAATTGCTGACATTTCCAGAGCTTCCCTTCTTCCTGTGAGAGGCTGAATTTGAACTGCTACTTTAAACAATAGGTGGTTGATTTTGTAAGTGGCTGTTGGGAAGGGCCTCAGGAAGAGAAAGCTGCAAACGTCTGAGTCAGGAAGGCAGGGGCAAATGAAGCAGGGAGAAAATTCTCCTGGGCCGTAAAGAGGAGGAGGAAGGCAGCCTGAGAGTTTATTCATTATTATCCTCAAATGTTATTGGCCTGTTTTCTTGTCACATTTCCATGTCTAAATATTCCCATAAATCACTTTTGACCTTCCATAGGGGCGGGTAGAGCATCTCTGCCCCTGAATGGTGAGAGGTTTCAAAACCCCACTTAATTACAAGAACTTCTTCATTTCAATTTCTCGTTAATTAGGAGGTTTTTCTGGTATCACAGGTCCTGAATTTGTTGTTTCAAGAGTGCCTGTGTTCTTGTCCTGTGACCTTGGTTCAATCCTCAGGGCAGGCCTCCCTGTATTATAGTCTCATGGTGGCCTGAACTTCCCCTTCTTGGAATTTGTACAAGTGATCTTTTTTTTTAGTGCTGTTTTTTATCATTATTTTTAATAATCTGTTTAATGTCTCCTTCTGCCGAGTTGCATGCCCCAGAGGGCAAGTAGCCAGGCCTGCCAGGTCCACCACTGTGCTGTTGCTTCCTGGCACAGAGGGTACGGGAGCTGGTTAACATGAATTGAGTGAGAGAAGAGTCTGGTACTTCCTCAGGAAGTTAAACAAAGTCACCATAGTGTGCGCAATTCTGCTCTTAGGTATTTACCCAAGAGAACTGAAAACAAGTGTCCACACAGAAACTTGTATGCAAATGTTCATAGCAGCAATATTCATAATAACCAAAAAGCAGAAATACCCAAATGTCCATCAGCTCATGCATGCATGAATAGAATGCGGTCTATCCATACAGTGGGATATTATTCAACCATAAAAAGTAATGACATACTGTTACAACCTTGAAAACATTATGCTAAGTGAAGTAAGCCAGATACAAAAGGCTACGTATTATATGAATCCACTTAAGTGTCCAGAATAGACAAATCCATAAAGAACCCAGTGGTTGTTAGGGGTTAGCGGGGGGAGGGGATAATGAAAGAAAAAAATCTCTTCACATAAGATTTCTTTGTTATGATTAAAATCCTTTGGAATTATAGAGATGTAATAGTTGCACAATACAGGAAATATACTAAAAAACACTGAACTGTAAGCTTTAAGGTGATGGTTTTTATGTTATATGAATTGTACCCCAACTTTTAGAAATTCTACCTTAAAATATACATATTTTTTTCCTTTTGGGGGGGGGCATGCTAAACTTTTGTGTCCTTAGTTGCTTGACCAGGGATCGAGTCTGAGTTTCCTGTATTGGAAGCGTAGGAGTCCTAACCACTGGACCACCAGGGAATTCCTGACACACACATTTATTGAGTGAACAGTTCATCCCTGAAACAGAAACTCCGGGGTCTCTGGATCAACGCTCAGATTTTTGAGATTTTAGTGCTAGCTGTGTTTCCTAAGAAAAGCTGGTCTCTACAGAGTGAGACGTTGGCAGTCTGTGTGGGAAAACGGCGTGGCTGCAGTTTATCTGCAACTGTGCGTTGGCTGCCAGCAGCCCTGCTGGACACAGTCCATCACTGACATTTTTATTAACTTCAAGAGAGGAAGTTCAAGAGAGAGGCTTCTACCCTTTTTTCTTGAAACTGATTTCTGAGGTGTGTCCCATTAACAAAAACATCCCAGACTTCAAGGCCAAGTATCACAGCTTCATCTTAAGGGGACCAGGGGCAGGTGGCAAGTACTCGAGCGAGAATTTGGATGTGTTTTATTGCAGGCTTTGGAGGTTTACATAAGAAGTAAAGAAAACCCGTTGATGCTACGTGAGGCCATGATTTAGAGCTGGCAGAAATACAGAGAAATGTGCTATGTCTGTAGTTCAAACCCTGGTGGAGTGGGTGTAGGGAGGGAGCCAGACATTCCGTGTGTGAATATGCTCAGAGGCCCTTCAGTCTGATTGAACAAGGGGAATTTTCAGGGCTTGTTCTTGCAGATGGATTTCCTCTAAATGAGAGGAGGAGACAGATGCTTTACCAGGTTGTCTTCTCTTATGAGAAGCAAAAAAGTCTTGAGAAAAATCAATGTGAAAAAGGGAAAAACCATTTTTGCAGGAATTCTTTGCTCTCAACAGCAGATCTTGGCCAGGGCCACTTGGAGGTTGAGAGTAACCTGTAGTTATGTGCATTCATTGGCAAAGACCCTGATGTTGGGAAAGATTGAGAGCAGGAGAAGGGGATGACAGGGGATGAGATGGTTGGATGACATCACTGACTCAATGGACATGAGTTTGAGCAAGCTCCCTGGAGATAGTGAAGGACAGGGAAGCCCTAGTGTGCTGCAGTCCATGGGGAGGCAAAGAGACACAACTTAGTGACTGAATAGCAACAAATATTAAAATGTGAAGAAAGGTCCCCACTCAAAAGGTTGCTGGGAACTGTGCTATATTTTAAAAGTTTATATTTGACAGATTAATACTTTTGCCACAGAAACATAGAGTAAAGGTAATTATGCTTTTGCACTATAATGCCCTGATTTATTTTAAATCTATGACATGAAGTGCTCTACAGGCAGCAATGGAACTTGGACTTAGAGATCTCGTCTCTCAATCCTGTCATCTAGAGATGATGTCCAAAGCCAGAGTAGGGGGCCCTTTGTGAATCATGTGACCAGAGCCCAGTGCTTTCTATACCTGACCGTCATCTCTGTATAGGCCCCTTGGGCCCCACCACCTACTGCAGGTCACTTGGGTTGGAGTGAGATGCTGCAGACTCAAAAGCTGTATTTGAAGCCAGTTCTTATTAAGACATTTTGCCTCAATCAAGAAGCAGTTTGTTCTTGAGATCTTAGTACTCTTTCTGGTCAATTCCATATGCCTGTTTGCTGGATGTTTTTGTGGATTTTATTTTTGTTTTGTTTTTATTTTGTTCAAAAGCAGTAGCTTGTTTCTAGGGCAAAGGCAATAATTATTCATTTTCCAACTGCAAACAACCAAGTGTCAGGCAAGGTCACACCTCAGCCCTCCCAGCTCTTGCTTGCTGAACTGGCTCCCATGAAGGATGCCTTTGAGGCCCCAGCCTACTGTAGACCCTCAGGCGTCACTTTTCCCAAAGCCTCAACCCTAGATGGCCATGCCAGCCAGTGACTTGAGAGTGGCACTGTGAGTCCTCGGACCCATGGGGACCCTCCTAGAGAAATTTGAGAAGGCTAAACTTCATCTTTAAGGCTTCCCTGGTGGTCCAATGGTTAGGAATCTGCCTCACAATGCAGGGGACACCAGTTCAACTTCCAGTCGGGGAAGATCCCACAGGCCGTGGAGCAACTAAGCCCACGCGCCGCAACTGCTTGAGCTTACGCTCTGGAGCCCAGGAGACGCAACTGCTGAGCCGCTGTGCCACAAAAACAGCCCACGTGCTGCAGCTACTGAAGCCTGCGTGCCTGGAGCCCATGCTCTGCAATAAGAGAAGCCCCTGCGCCGGGAGGCCTGTGCATCACAGCTAGAGAAACAATGTCGACCCAGCGCAGCCAAAATAAATAAATAGTTTAAAAAAAGAAAAGAACATCTTTAAACAAGAGTGCAGGGTGTGGAATTCCCTGGCAGTCCAGTGGTTAGGACTTGGTGCTTTCACTGCTGGGGCCCGGGTTTGATCCCTGGTCAGGGAGCTAAGATCCTGCAAGCTGTGCAGCCAAAAAGAAAAGAGGGAACAAAGAGCATTTTGGCTCATTGTAGAGGACAAGCTCAAGGAGTCGCTTGGATACTAAATTTCTGTGTGAGGTATCAGTTGTGAACTACCTTGCCATTCCCAACTGTAGCAGTCAGGGCCCATTCCAGAACACCTGTCATGTACCAGGTGTGAACCAAACATTTGTCATGGCCTCTTCTCACTTCATCTTCACCACAACCCGTGGTGAATAGTATAGGTACTATTCTCATGCCCATTTTACAGAAGAGGAAACCAAGGGTAGCATGGCTGAGCAACTTGCCCCAAATCACACAGCTATTGAACAGCAACAGCCAGGATCTGAAGACTGGTCTGTCTAACTCCAGAAACTCTATTTCTCGGTTTCTAGAGCACTTTCCTTTTCCAAACCAATTTCATGTTCAGGGCCTTTTTGTGAACAGAAAGTCAACGGTCCATCCCACAGGGCAGTGAAAAAGAGGCTCCTACAGTGTGGCTGTGAATGCAAATAACAAAGACATGAAAAGCTCTGAACCTCAGGAGGAGAGAGACCACAGAAGAGTTTTGAACAGGGAGGCAGGAGGAGGTGTCTGCGCCCTGCTGAGCCCAGCCTCCAAGCAGGTCCCTCAAGGTTTCCCTGGAGCTTCTCAACTGGGACTGAAAGGGACTCAGGAATCTTGGAGCAGGAGGAAATCTTGGCCATTCACCCTCTCCTGTTGCTGAAAGGGAAACAGGTGTGGGGGATTAGGTAGAGAACAATTTTACTGTCTGCAAGCACAATGTGGGTCTCCTGGCTCCCACATCATTTAGAACATGAGCCATTTTCTCAATTAGGAAGCCCAGAACATGAGAGGTGATACAATTGACCATGGGAACTATCTCAGGTTGCCTCGGGCCTGCAGTGGCTTGAAGCAGGATTTGTTTTCCCGGCCAAAGACTGAAGTCAGGCAGCGGCAGGGAGAGCGCTGAATCCTGGTCACTAGACCACCAGGGACAGTGGCTAGTGGCAAGGCCCTAGCCTATCAGCGGTATAGAAGTGAATTTCCACACAGAGATGGGAAGTAGTGAAACAAGTGAAGTGTTTATTGGGAGGAAAAGAGTATGTGTGGATAGACACATGGGCAGGCTCAGAGAGACCTGTGCTCTCCTGATAGTTTGAATCACTTATATGAGGCATTTCTGCTGGGTTTCCTTTGGCCAGTCATCTTACTTTGCCTGATTCTGAATCCGTATTTGGTTTACCTCAGAGTCCTTCCATGTGTGTAAGTTCATCTCTTAGCGAAGATGGATTCTCGTGAAGAGGTCTATGGGTATCTGACATCACTTGGTGTGATGTGACACCCCCTCTCTTTTGATCTCCAAGTAACCTTTCTGCACGTGTGTAGTTGGGAAGCTCTCCTTAACTTCAAGAATGTGGAATATATATTGTCTCTTATCTCTTATCTGGGCAGGGTTCAGCCTCCTCCTCAGCTTTTATGAGTTTCTGCTTTTATGGAGTTTCTGTCCACAGTGGAGAATCTGTTCAGCCTGGGGCCCCTTTGTCTCCTCTCTTGGGAAGGGACCCAGCCTTGAGTCCCTTGGGGTCTACCAGCTGCTAAAGTGACAGTGGACTGTGAATGGAAGGTGATCTTCAAACCCTTCTAGGATGAATGAATCATGTGCATTTTTGTAAGCATGTGAATTATCTGGGCACATGTCAAAAATGACTCCAATCTGACTGCAGGTCTTGCCCTTGATACACTGTTCTCACTGCTGATCCAGAAAGTCCCCAACCCATTACCACCCACTTTTCATGGACTAAATAGTGTTCGTTTTTGAAATTTGTTTTCTGCAGGTCTGGACCTGTCTGGATCTGAGCACCCTTTTTTCCCCATACCTTCTTGCCTTGAACTCTCCACGGTGTAGGCTGTGTCCTCTACCCATACCTTCTTGCCTTGAACTCTCCACGGTGTAGGCTGTGCCCTCTACCCATACCTTCTTGCCTTGAACTCTCCACGGTGTAGGCTGTATCCTCTAGGCGGCAGAAAGGAGCCATTTGCTGCTCTACAAGGGCTGAGCCTCGAGATGTCCCAGAACTTTAAGGAGAAAAGAAATACCTGAAGATCTTGCACATACCTTTCTCACTGATTGAAATGTGATCTAGAATCCTCTAAAAGAGAATATATTGATAGGAACTCAGGCTATGAGTTCAAATAGCCTCAAATTTGATGGATCTAATGTGCAGCACAGTGACTGTAGTTCAGAATTGTTTAGTCCCTGAGTCTTGTACAACTCTTTTTTTTTTTTTAAGGATAAAGAGTGTTGGCTATTTTTTCCCCCCTTTTTTCAATTTATTTTAATTGGAGGCTAATTACTTTACAATATTGTGGTGGCTTTTGCCATACATTCACATGAATCAGCCATAGGTGTACATGTGTTCCCCATCCTGTTCCTCTGCTCTCCCTCCCCATCCCATCCCTCAGGATCATCCCAGTGCACCAGCCCAGAGCACCCTGTCTCATGCACCTAACCTGGACTGGGAATCTATTTCACATGTTGTAATATACATGTTTCAATGCTATTCTCTCAAATCACCCCACCCTTGCCTTCTCCCACAGAGTCCAAAAGTCTATTCTTTACATCTGCGTCTCTTTTGCTGTCTTGCATATAGGGTCATCATTACCATCTTCCTAAATTCCATATATGCGTGAATATACTGTATGGGTGTTTTTCTTTCTGACTTACTTCACTCTGTATAATAGGCTGTGGTTTCATCCACCTCATTAGAATTGATTCAAATGCATTCTTTTTAATAGCTGAGTAATATTCCATTGTGTATATGTACCACAGCTTTCTTAGCCATTCGTCTGCTGATGGGCATCTAGGGTGCTTCCATGTCCTGGCTATTATAAGCAGTGCTGTGACGAACATTGGCACACATGTGTCTCTTTCAATTCTAGTTTCCTCTGTGTGTATGCCCAGCAGTGGGATTGCTACCGGGTCATATGGCAGCTCTATTTCCAATTTTTAAAGGAATCTCCACACTGTTCTCCATAGTGGCTGTGCTAGTTTGCATTCCCACCAACAGTGTAAGAGGGTTCCCTTTTCTCCACACCCTCTCCAGAACTTATTGTTTGTAGACTTTTTGATAGCAGCCATTCTGACCAGCGTGAGATGGTACTTTATTGTGGTTCTTGTCCAACTCTTTTGCGACCCTGTGGATTGTAGCCCGCTGGGCTCCTCTGTCCATGGGATTTGCCAGGCAAGAATACTGGAGTGGGTTGCCATTCCCTTCTCCAGGGCATCTTCCTGACCCAGGGATCCATCCCAGGTCTCTTGCTTGGCAGGTGGATTCTTTACTACTGAGCCACCTGAAAGTATAGTTCTCGATACTATACCATATATTTTAAATTTGCCAAAAAATAGACCTTAAATACTCTCAACACACACACACACACACACACACACACACACACAGAGTAACCATGTGAGTTCATGGATGCATTAACTAACCTTATTATGGTAATTATTTCACAATATATACAAATACCAAGTAGATCATTGTATACTCTATATTTCCACAGTGTTATTTGTCAATTATATCTCAATGAAGCATTAAAAAAAAAGAAAAGAGAGAAAAAGAAATCAAAATCCCCCAAAACAGAAAAGCTTACGTTCGCCCTCAGCCATCTACTGTCTTTATGACCATAGCAGGCTGTTTAAGTTCATCAAGCCTCAGTTTCCTGTTTTGTAAAATAGGAATAGTAATAATACCCACTTAACAGGATTGTTGTGAGCTTTATATGGCAATTGCTAAAAAAAGTTTGCTTTCATTATTACCTTAACTGTTACTGCTGCTCTATAAATAGCAATGAATTTTAAGTCTGAAGGGAAGGTGAAGCCACTTTCTTCAATATTGGCTAAAGCTCTCTAAGGAGGCATTCAGCCCATTCTTTTCCAGGCTCTGTCCTAGGATGACATTTCACATCCTGGAAACCAATAATATGAACAACACAGAGGCCACACTGGACACAAGGAAACGTGTTGGCTTCCTCAATAAAATCAAACCCACTTCCTCCAAGGTCAACCCCAGCTGCGCGGATGCTGTCTGCATGGGAAGGTGGCTGGATCATTTGTTTCTGTACCCAAGATTCACCTTCCCCTGGAGATTTCTCCCTAATCTCACTGGTGTTACCACGGGCAAGGAATGTTGCACCTCTCCCCCACCAGCATGAGAATCTTGCTTCTGCCACCCACCTTAATGGGTCTGGGTTTGCTTTGATTGAGGGTGTCAGTAAGTTTCCTTACCCTGAGACTTGGGGGTTTTCTGCTTTTTAGCTTCATCCTGAGATTGTAGGATGTTTAGTACCTAAGTGGAAATAATCGTCACTGTAGCAGCTACCAGTTTATGTGCCAAGTGCCTATGGATTCCCTCATTCCATTTCTGCTGCAATCCAGTGGGTTAATTCCTATGACAACCTCATTTGATAGATGGAGAAACTGAGGCATTAGGTGACTTCCTCAAAGCCTCTTTTTTAATTGGAGTGTAGTTGATTTACAATGTTGTGTTAGGTTCAGGTATATAGCAAAGTTATTCAGTTTTATATATATATATATATATATATATATATATATGTATTTTTTTCAGATAATTTTACATTATAGGTTATTATAAGATATTGAATATAGTCCCCTGTGCTATACAGCAGATTGTTTGTTTTTTTATATACATAGTAGTGTATAATTATTAATCCAAAGCTACTAATTTCTCTCTCTCCCAATACTTTCCTCTTTGGTACTGTAACTTTTTCTATGTCTTTCTATTTGTTTTGTAAATAAATCCATTTGTATCATTTTTTTAAAATTCCACATGTAAGTGATACCGTGTGATATTTGTCTTTCTCTGTCTGACTTATTTCACTTAGTATGGTAATCTCTACATCCATCCATATTGCTGCAAATGGCTTTATTTCATTCTTTTCATGGCTGAGTAATACTCTATTGCATATGGTGGTGATGGTGGTTTCGTCACTAAGTGGGGTCTGACTTGTGTGACCCCATGGACTGTAGCCCACTAGGCTCCTCTGTCCATTGGATTCTCTAGGCAAGAATATTGGAGTGGGTTGCCATTTCCTTCTCCAGGGGATCTTTCTGACCCAGGGAGCGAACCCAGGTCTCCTGCATTACAGGCAGATTCTTTACCCACTGAGCTACGAGGGAAGCCCTTCTATTGCATATATATATGCATATATGTGTATATACACACCACATCTTTGTCCATTCATCTCTCAATAGCATTTAAGTTGCCTCCATGTCTTGGTTACTGTAAATAGTGCTGCTATGAACATGGCATGTATCTTTTTGAATTAGAATTTTCTCTGGATGTATGCCCAGGGGTGGGATTGCTGGATCACGTGGTGACTCTAGTTTTTTAAGGAACCTCCATACTGCTTTCCATAGTGGCTGCACCAATGTACATCACCACCAACAATGTAGGAGGGTTTTTTTTTTTCTACACACCTTCTCCAGTATTTATTATTTGTAGATTTTTTGATGATGGCCTTTCTGACTGGTGTGAGGTGATACCTCATTGTAGTTTTGATTTGCAATTCTCCAATAATTAGCTATGCTGAGCATATTTTCATGTGTCTGTTGCCCATTTGTATGTCTTCTTTGGAGAATTGTCTATTTAGGTCTTCTGCCCTCCCCAAAGCCTCTTGGGTAGTCTGACTGCAGAGCTGAATTCCAAGTCACTTGATCATGAATTGAATAAACAGACACTGCATCCCACTCGGAGCACTGATAAAGCCTAAGGTCTTTGGTGATACTGATATCAGTTTCATCAAAAAGTCGAGTGCAGCCTGTGCTTCCTTTGGCTGGCCCCTGAGTCAGATCCAGGCATCAGTGACACCAGGGAAATGCTATCCTGCAGGGAGACACCCAGCATCCAACAGCTGGGCTCTTTCCCATATGCTTGCCCCAACCCGCCCCCAACAGCAAGTTCCCTCCCTGCTTGAGACTGTGAGAGGCACTCAGTTGCATGACTCTTTGCAAAGACCCACAGAGGGTGAAGAAGATGGGTGTGGCTTCTCCGAGGCGCAGTCAGCTCACAAAGGTCTGACACAGGCAGGAAGAGAAACACCTCAGAGGTCCTCCCTTCTCAGACAACTGAGCCCTGGGCAGGAGCACAAATGCTGTTCCCCCCTGTCTTAGCCTTTTCACCTTCTTATTTCTTTACCACTACGAAGGCAATACTCAACAGTGCTGTCAAGACATCGTCCCTGCCCTGGAGATTCAGAATCTGTCACCATCGATATGAGGTGAGAAGGAAATTGCAGTACTGAGGTTTCTTGCTTCTTCCTCACTGAGACAGAAAAACCCAACTGTCAACAAACCCCAAACCAACCAACCAACCAAGTGATGCTGGGAGGTTGCTGGGCAGCAGGCTGCATCTATGGCAGATAAGATCATGAAATGGCCCATGTAAAAACCAAGGTCATGAAAGACAGAGGATGAAAAGAAGAGGAAAAGCTTGTGAAGGGAGGTGCTTGGAGTGAAAAGGGAGTGAGGCCAGTGTGCGTAGATTCTGGGTACCCAGTGAGGCAGGGCCAGCTAGTGAGGAGGGATGAGAGGAGAGATGCGTCGTGGGTGGGGAGGGATCTGAAAAGAGGGCAAAAGGGAAGAGCTTGAAAAGAAAAGCAACCGTGCCAGAGAACCAACAGGATTAGGATATCAAATATCCAGACCCGCAGACAGAGCTGTACTGTATATAAGTTGTGCCTCATGAATCTAACTTAAATACAAGCTACGAAAAATGTCAGCAATTACATACTACAGCTCAGCTATGTTAAAAAAAAAAAAAAAGAGGATAATTTAGGCTTTTATTTCTTCAGTTCAGTTCAGTTCAGTCGCTCAGTCGTGTCCGACTCTTTGTGACCCCATGAATTGCAGCATGCCAGGCCTCCCTGTCCATCACCACCTCTTGGAGTTCACTCAGACTCACGTCCATAGAGTCCGTGATGCTATCCAGCCATCTCATCCTCGGTCGTCCCCTTCTCCTCCTGCCCCCAGTCCCTCCCAGCATCAGAGTCTTTTCCAGTGAGTCAACTCATCGCATGAGGTGGCCAAAGTACTGGAGTTTCAGCTTCAGCATCATTCTTTCCAAAGAAATCCCAGGGTTGATCTCCTTCAGAATGGACTGGTTGGGTCTCCTTGTAGTCCAAGGGACTCTCAAGAGTCTTCTCCAACATCATAGTTCAAAAGCATCAATTCTTTGGTGCTCAGCCTTCTTCACAGTCGAAATCTCACATTCATACATGGCCACAGGAAAAACCATAGCCTTGACTAGACGGACCTTAGTCGGCAAAGTAATGTCTCTGCTTTTGAATATACTATCTAGGTTGGTCATAACTTTTCTTCCAAGGAGTAAGCATCTTCTAATTT
>SJYV01047657.1:392339-406750 GCA_006410875.1 Neotragus pygmaeus | reverse complement strand
TTTCTCATGATGTACTCTGCATATAAGTTAAATAAGCAGGGTGACAATATACAGCCTTGACGTACTCCTTTTCCTATTTGGAACCAGTCTGTTGTTCCATGTCCAGTTCTAACTGTTGCATCCTGACCTGCATACAGATTTCTCAAGAGTCAGGTTAGGTGGTCTGGTATTCCCATCTCTTTCAGAATTTGCCACAGTTGATTGTGATCCACACAGTCAAAGGCTTTGGGATAGTCAATAAAGCAGAAATAGATGTTTTTCTGGAACTCTCTTGCTTTTTCCATGATCCAGTGGATGTTGGCAATTTGATCTCTGGTTCCTCTGCCTTTTCTAAAACCAGCTGGAACATCAGGAAGTTCACGGTTCACGTATTGCTAAAGCGTGGCTTGGAGAATTTTGAGCATTACTTTACTAACATGTGAGATGAGTGCAATTGTGCGGTAGTTTGAGCATTCTTTGGCATTGCCTTTCTTTGGAATTGGAATGAAAACACCTTTTCCAGTCCTGTGGCCACTGCTGAGTTTTCCATATTTATTTCTTAGAACCAACATAAGCTTCTTCACAAATTCTTATTCCCATTAATCTTAGGTGGAAGAATTTTTTTTTTTTTTTAAGGTGGAAGAATTTAAACTTGCCAGTTAAAGGAAAACAAATCTCCTTCACTTTAAAATCATTTTATTAGATAAGTTCAGCTGCTTTTTGGATAAATATTCAGTTCAGTCCCTGCCTGGACTATTACTGGCTCCCCAGGTGTACCCTTCTTGCCCCTTCCCCCTTCTGCCTCCATGCTGTATATAACTCTGGGACAATGGACAGGGTGGCTGGTCTGGATCCTGGACCCTGAGTCATCCTCTGGTCCTCGGTGACCTCTACAGCGATGTCCTTCACCCACCAGGTCTGCAGGCATCCATGATTGAGGTCCTGGCTGGTGGGGCCTGCTGGTTTACCTGGGTCATCGTTCCTGTCTGCTGATTCTGTACCTACACACCTGCACCTGTTTCATGTATCTGCTTGTTTTCCACTTCCCAAGACAGGTCCACAGGATCTCACTTTTCAAAGCAATTCAGCGTTCCCTAGCAGCCTTGGACATGTCTGGGTTTCTCCCAGGCCATACTCCAAATAGTCAAAGCTATGGTTTTGCAAGTAGTCACATATGGATATGAAAGCTGGACTATAAAGAAGACTGAGTGCCAAAGAACTGATTCTTTCAAACTGTGATGCTGGAGAAGACTCTTGAGAGTCCCTTGGACAGCAACGAGATCAAACCAGTCAATACAAAGACAGTCAACCCTAAATATTCACTGGAAGGACTGACGTTGAAGCTGAAGCTCCAATACTTTGTGTGTGTGTGTGTGTATTAGTTGCTCAGTTGTGTCCATCTCTTTGTGACCCCATGGTCTGTCCATGGAATTCTCTAGGCAAGAATACTGGAGTGGGTTGCCATTCCCTTCTCTAGACGAGCCTCCCGACACAGGGATCAAACCGGGGTCTCCTGCATCGAAGGTAGATTCTTTACCATCTAAGCTACCAGGGTAGCTCAGTACTATGACTACCTGATGCAAAGAGCTGACTCATTGGAAAAGACCTTGATGATGGGAAAGATTGAGGGCAAGAGGAGAAGCGGATGACAGAGGATGAGATAGTTGAATATCACTGACTCAATAGACGTGAGTTTGAGCAAACCCTGGAAAATGGTGAAGGACAGCGAAGCCTGGCGTGCTGCAGTTCTTGGAGTCACAAGAGTCGGACATGACTTAGCAACTGAACGACAAGAAGGCAGGGGGAATGGGGACATCTCCAGTCCTTCTCCCAGACTAAACGTACCGTGCAGTCAGTCATCTCTGCTTTCCTGAGCTGACTCAGGTGGATGTGGGGACACGCCGTGTGGGCATCCCCCCAGGGCTCCAGTGGAGGAGCAGGGCATGCATATTTTGTATTTCTGGTCTGCTCTCAACCTCTGTGGAGGTTCTTTACTATCCTCCACGCTGGCAGCAAGGTTTAACATGGGTGGACGAGCACCAGCTTCTGGCCTCCCACCCCTCCCGCTCCCCCTCCAAGCAGTACAGGACTTTGCACTTCCTCTTTCTGATTCTCAGGGACTTCCTGTTTGTCATTTGTTCCTTCTTCCCTGCCCTGTGGGTTTTGTTTGAGACAATATCCACCTTTCTCTTTCCCTAGGCGATGAGTCCCATGGTACAGTGAGAGAGTGTCGCTCACTGGTCAGGAAAGTGCTTCAAAACACTACCTCCCATACTGTAGAACTTTAGGAACAAGGAGTCATTTCGAAGGAAGTGTTGTTTGTTTGCTTGCTTGTTTGTTTTGGCCCTGATGCTTGGCTTGCAGGATCTTAGTTTCCTGACCAGGGATTGAACTGATGGCAGTGTAAGTGTGAAGTCCTAACCACTGGACTGCCAGGGAATTCCCATCAAGAGAGTGTTTTTGCCGGCATACTAATAAGGGTCAGTGTTTTAAATGATACAAGTTTTTTTTTTTTTAATGGAATTCTCATCCACTCAGATAAACAACAACCACTTCATTAACTTTCCCAAAGTCATCTCCTCAGTTCTCCCCCAAGCCTGCTCTTCCTTCTGTTTCCTTTTTTTTTCTTTCTCTAATGTATTACCCACTCTTTTTATTTATTTATTTATGTGGCTGTGTTGGGTCTTAGTTGCAGCACACAGGATCTTCACTGCATCATGCAGGATCTTTGGTTGTGGCATATAGACTCAGTAGTTGTGGCACATAGGCTCTCTAGTCATGACATGCAAACTCCAGGGCACACAGGCTCAGTTTTTGGCACCCAGGCTTAGTCACTCTGAGGCACGTGGGATCTTAGTTCCCTGATCAGAAATTGAACCCACGTCCCTTGCATTGTAAGCTGGATTCTTTAACCACCGGGCCACGGGAAAGTCCCCCTCCTCTGTGTCTCTCATCTACCCAGACACCCAAGTCAGAGATTAAGAAGCCTCCTAGACTGCTTGTTTCATATTCAGTCTATCACTGAGCCTTCTTCCTCCTTCACCTGCAAGAATGGCTGTCTCTCTCCTCTCTCTCATCCCCATCACTACTACCTACATTCAGGCCCTTTTGGTTCTCACCTGGATTGTTGGAAGGATTATGATCAATCTTTCTACACCCAGACTTGCTTACTTGCTTTCGTCCTTCTTGCCACTGATGTGAACTTTCCCAGTACATATTACACCATGTCATGTCTCCACCTAAGACTGTAGTTCCCCATGCCTATATCACATGGCACTTGCCCATCTCTCAAGACTCATGTCCTTCTGCTATGTATACAACCTCTAGTCCAGCCAAACAGCTTGCAGTGGACTGGCGATGCTGTGCTGGGCAGCTGTGAGACTTTGCACATGCCGTTTCCCTGGCTGGAACGTCCCTTCCCACCTTCTTATCATGCAACATTCAGCTCAGAGATGTCCCTCTCCTTGAAGCCTTTTTGGTCCTCCCTCCAAGCAAAAACTCTATGCTTTTTCTTTTTAAAAAACTTTTTATTTTGTACTGGGGGTATAGCCAGTTAATAATGTTGTGATAGTGTCAGGTAAACAGAGAAGGGATTCAGCCATACATGTACATGTATCCGTTCTCCCCCAAACTCCTCTCCCATCCAAGTTACCACATAGCATTGAACAAAGTTCCATGTGCTGTACCATAGGTCCTTGTTGGTTAACCATTTAAAATATAGTAGTGTGTACATGTCCATCCCAAACTCCCTAGCTATCCCTTCCCCTCATCCTTCCCCCAGCAATCATAAATTTATTCTCTGTGAGTCTCTCTCTGTTTTGTAAGTAAAAGAACTCTATGCTTTCAACCATCATGGTACCAACTTGCCTCTCTTAGGACACTTGCCACAGAGAATTTATATCATAGCACTGGGCTGTGGGCTCCTTGAGGCCAGTGATCAGTTATAGTAATCTTGGTATCTCCAGCAGGTAGCACGGGTGTCTGTCTCAAGCTAATTGAATGAATGAATAACACTGAGCATCAGCTCTGGAGTGGGAAGAGACCTTGAAGGTCATTAGGTTCAGTGTTTGCATTTTCCAGATGCTTCTCTGAGAGGTTAAGTCAACAGGTTGACCTCATGCAGATAATTGATAACAGAACCAGACCTGGTCTGTGAATCTGAGAACAGAGCATTTTCTCACTATTCTAGACACAGCAGAGGGGAGTAGAGGTTGGGGGGCAGGCTGTGGGTTGGGGTTGGTGAGAAGACAATAGAAGCAAAAATTTAATTCAGGGCCTGGTATAACTTACTCTCAAGCAGGAAATGGGACAATCCCACAAAGGGTTTTTGTAAAACCTATGTTACTCTCACCTGTGCAACTGGAGAGAGTACACAACAGTGAGCAGCTGGCACCTGAAGTTACAATAACAATGCTGCGGAAGAAATGTAAATCGAAGCCTCACTTGCTACTGATTTGTTTGAGGTTCAGTCAGTTTATCTAGCCCAATTATATGACCATCATAATTTTTTAAAATTTATTTCTTTAAAAACAGAGTCTAAATTTTATGTTTAAAAAGACCCATCCATGGGCTTCCCAGGTGGTTCAATGGTAAGGAATCCGCTTGCCAATGCAGGAGACGAGGGTTCGATTCCTGATCCAGGAAGATCCTGCATGCCTCCAAGCAACTAAGCCCGTGTACACCAACTATTGAGGCTGTGCTCCTCAATAAGAGAAACCACAACAATGAGACGCCTGCGCACCACAAATAGGGAGTAGCCAAGTCTCACCACAACTAGAGGAAAGCGCGAGCGGCAGCAAAGACCCAGCAGAGTCAATCAATAAAGAAATTTAAAAAAGGATCATTGGCAACCCTTAACAGAACTTAGTAACATTCACTTTAAAAAAAGAAGAAGAAGAAAAGAAAAAACCCAGCCATATAGCCTTCACCTTGTTCCTCCGGAGACAGTGGGGGAGACAGAGGGTGGGCTTTCCCGACCCAGATGGAAGCGGGAATTCGAGGCTTATTTAGGGCATGACTGAGGACAAGACACTTCACTGCTCTGCGCCTCAGCTTGTATGTTTGTGGAAAATAGAGGTCATGCGAGTTCTCCCCCATGGTTGTCGTGGGAATGAAAAAAGGCGCGAGGGCAGCAGCCAGCAGAGTGGGTGACGCCTGGCCCTGGAGCCAGGGCACCAGGGTAGGGACTTTGGCTCCCCCCTGGCGAGGTGTGTGACCTCAGACAGGCGGCTGCCCTCTCTGTGACTCAGTGTCCTCTTTGAGGGGGTTGTTAGGACCCATGTGGTGCTCGACAGAGGCTGGCACGTAGGGCACACCAGGTTAAGTGTAAGCTGGTGGAAATGCTGGGTCTAGTGCCAGGTTCTTAATACAGGGGAGCCCTTTCTTTCTTCCGCAGCCAGAGGGAGCCCCGTTTGGGGGTGCATCTGTTTGGGGGTGTCCGGGACCTTGGCTGTGTTCTTCAGCTCCACCTGTATCAATCATGATAAATCTGGAGGAACCATACCTTCCCTTTTCTCTGTTGGGCCAGTGACAGGTAACTCTCTCTCTTGATCACTGGAGTCACCACACGTTGACCCCTGGCCCAGATACCTGGAGCCCCTCTGCCCGCCCCCACCCCAGGAGGTGCAAGCCCCTTCTTGGGCGAGGCCCCTGCTCCCAGGTCAGGGCAGCGTGGTCTCCTGCCCAGCTTGACACAGGGCGCTTTGTTCAGTTCTGCAACCTGGGCCCCAGCTCCCAAAACCTCCCCGAGATCTGTTTGGACCTGTCGTCTCTTGGGTTTATTAGTCTCAGCTCACTTGCTAGACTCTCCACATGCCAACCCGGTCACCTTTCCCATGCGGACACGCCCCTGGGCCCTCAGGGGGACACTCAGCGCCAGCCCCAAGTCGCAGCCCTGGAGCTGGTGGAGGCGGGTGAGGAAGGGCAGGGGCTAGAACCTGAATTCAGAAGAGAAGAAGCCTGAGTCCTGCTGCTGGTAGGAAATTGAAAACAAAGACAGCAAAGCTTCTATGTCTCCTTAGAAATCCCTGTGCCCTGTGAGAGTTCTAGGCCCAGGAACCCAGAAATGGAAGAGAACTCTCAGAACTCACAGGAATCTTCCGGGCCCACTCTCGACCCGCTTGAAGCAGGAAACCTCGTTATGGCACCCCAGCAGATGTCCTTCAGGCTCTGCGTGAACGTATCCTGAGAGCTCACTCCCTTTCCACCTGCACATGCCACGGCTCAGCCTGCCTCTGGCTGGAAACCTGGCTTCTGGAATTCTGATCCAGGGCTCCCAGTTCCTTTTTGTGTGATGGTTGATTTGAGCAATTTTTCTATCCAATCCATCCCCCAGCTTCTCCAGGCTTAGCATGTCCATGGTTCCTCACATAGCATGATGTCCAGACCCCTCCCCATCCTGCCTGGGGTCACTGGACTTCTCTCATGCCCACAGAAAGGCATTGTAATCATAACAAAGAATGAATCCCTGATAGTCCAGTGGTTAAGAATCTGCCTGGCAATGCAGGGGACACGGGTTCAGTCCCGGCTGGGGAAGATTCTGCATGCCATGGGGCAGCTAGGCCTGTGTACCACAACTACTGAAGCCCGTGCTCCACAAGAGAGGCCACCCAATGAGAAACCCTAGCACCGGAACGAAGAGTCGTTCCCACTCACCACAACTAGGGAAAGTCCGAGGGCTGCAGACTGAAGGCCCAGCACAGCCACCACTAATAATAATAAAAAAATAATATCAGGGAAGCCAGCAAGTATTCTGGGTCCTACTGTGTGGCAGGAATCATGCAGGTGAGGAGCACACGAGTATCACAGCTGGCCTCTGGCCTCAGGGAGCTAACCATAGATGTGAGAAGGAGATAACTTCTGTTCAAGTTTGCAGACCAGTGGAGGTTACCTGCCACATGCCTACAGATGAAACGTTTAACAATTGAGGGGGTTAGCTAAAAGATACAGAGCTTTTTTTCAAGGTAATGAAAAGGTCTTAAAATGATGGTGACGAAGGTTGCACACATCTGTGAAGATGCTAAAAACCATCGAATTGTTCACTTTCACTGACTGATAGGCATGGTGTGCGAATTCTTTCTCTTGTGTTGTTTAGTCACTAAATTATGTTTGACTCTGCAACCCCATGGACTGTAGCCCACCAGGCTCCTCTGTCCATGGGATTTCCCAGGCAAGAATACTGGAGTGGATTGCCATTTCCTTCTCCAGGGGATCTTCCCAATCCAGGGATCTAACCCTCATCTGCAATGGCAGGCAGATTCTTTACAGTTGAGCCACCAGGGAAGTCTTGGTATGGAAATTTCATCTTAATAAAGTCAAGATTTTAAAACTTTAACAGTTAAATAAAATGTGTTCTATCTTTCTACCTGGAAAACTATTCCTTCATAAGGACCAGACACAGAAGGCCAGATTTGTAGTTAGTGTTCCTGGCATCCTCAGATTCTGCATGGGAATGTGGCTGCACAGGGAGAGCCGGTCAGCCCCTAAACACCCCCCTCCTCCTTCCCATCCCTCCTTCCCACCCCAGCTCTTCCTGCACCTTGAGAGCCTTCGTGAGCACGCAGGGGACTCTTCAGCTCACAGGTTCCAGTTCCACAGCCCCTGTCAGCTACTTTTACTGCTAGTGATGTGCACACTGGTGATGGGGTCTGCTCTAGAAAGGCCAGACCCAGGAAGATGCCATCACAGGCCCAAGTTGACTCGTAACCTTTTTTTTTTTCCCCCGAATTTTTATAGGAGTAGAGTTGATTTGCAGTGTTGTGTTTTTATTTTCAGGTGCACAGCAAAGTGAATCAGCTCTAAATATACATACACCTACTCTGTTTCAGATTCTTTTCCCATACAGCCATTACATTAGAGTATTGAGTAATACCATGCTATACAATGCTGCTGCTGCCGCCAAGTCACTTCAGTCGTGTCCGACTCTGTGCGACCCCATAGATGGCAGCCCACCGGGCTCCCCCGTCCCTGGGATTCTCCAGGCAAGAACACTAGAGTGGGTTGCCATTTCCTTCTCCAACGCATGAAAGTCAAAAGTGAAAATGAAGTCACTCAATCATGTCCGACTCTTAGCGACCCCACGGGCTGCAGCCTACCAGGCTCCTCTGTCCATGGGATTTTCCAGGCAAGAGTACTGGAGTGGGTTGCCATTGCCTTCTCCCGTGCTATGCAATAGGTCCTTATTATTAATATTTATCTATTGTAGTGTGGGCCTAGAGATTGTCTTACCAAGTAAAGTAAGTCAAACAGTCCCCATGGACTATAGCCCACCAAGCTCCTCTGTCCAAGGGATTTCCCAGGCAAGAATACTGGAATGGGTTCCCATTTTCTTCTCCAGGGGATTGTCCTGATCCAGGGATCGAATTGGCACATCCTGCATTGCAGGTGAATTCTTAACCGACTGAGCCACCAGGGAAGTCCATCACTTATATGTGGAATTTTAAAAATTCCCTGGTGGCTCAGTGGCAAAGAATCCACCTGCCAATGCAGGAGACACGGGTTTGATCCCTGGTATGGGAGGATCCCACGTGCGATGTAACAACCAAGCCCAGGTGCCACAACTATGGCGCCTCTGCTCTAAAGTCTGGGAACCACAGCAACTGAAGTCTGAAGCCCTAGAGCCCATGCTCAGCAACAAGAGAAGCCGCTGCAATGAGAGGCCCGAGCACCGCAACTAGAGAAGAGCCTGCACAGCAACAAAGACCCTGTACAGCCAAGAAATAAGTGAATAAATAAATCATTTTTGAAGTGGTTTCATATTAATATAAGTAAATAAANGTGCTGGGGGAGGGGAGAGACTCGAGGGCACCCCCAGACAAGTCCTTCTGAGATTTTTGCAGGGACCTGTTTCACATGAGAGGCCTCCTCTGGTAGCTGAAGGCTGCTAGGACTGTGGATACTGGCAGACGGAGAAGATTGTTATTTTTTTCTTCCAAGGCCATGTGAACGGGGCAGGCCGTGTGCATAGTTTCCATGGCATAATCTGACTAGAAAGCCCTGTGTGTCTGTGGGGGAGGGATGCAGAGGGGCCCTCGGCCCAGCCTCAGTCAGAACTGGGCACCAGCCCAGGAGACGCATTCCCTCCCGATTTCTGCAGGGTCCTGAACAGAGAGGCGGGGAGGGCCGCGCCAGGCTGGCCCAAGCCTTTGGAAGCTTGCTTGGTTGCTGACTGGGGTGAGGAGGTTGGCTCTTCCTGATGCCTGGATGTGCGACACAGGAAAGACACTGTCCGGAGAACGAGGCCAGGTGGAGGCTCAGGCAGAGCACAGGAGATGTATTGTCAGGGAGGCAAAGCCCGGGAGAGGTGAAGGAGGGTCTCTCCACTTCCCTGCCTTCTCCCACCTGCAGAACAGAAGCTGCTGGCAGGCTGGCTGGGGCCCAGCCCGGCGGAGGAAGCAAGCAGGATTATTTGCTCAATGTGAGTCCAGGCAGGTTCCCTGAACACTTCCGCTCGCTGCCGGAGAAAGGATGTCTGTAAAGAAAAGAGGCCAGCCTCCCAGCCCTCTAAAACTGGAGATGCAGAGATGTCAGGGTTGCAGAGCAAAGGCTAGCATTAACTAAGTATCTCTGTACTGGGTACGGGGCTCTGTGCTAAGCGTTCTGAACTTCTGATCTCATTTGGAACAATATAGATTAATAAAATCATTATAAGGGACTTTCTTGGCAGTCCAGTGTTTAAGAAGCTGGGCTTCATTTGACAGAAAACAAAATTCTGTAAAGCAATGATCCTTCAGTTAAAAAATAAATTTAGTTTTTAAAAAAGAAGAAGCTGGGCTTCCACTGCAGGGGGCATGGGTTTGATCCCTGGTTGGGGAACTAAGTAAGATCCCACGTGCTGGCTGGCGGCCAAAAAATAGAAACAAACAAACAAATCATTATAATAGCTAATATTTCTTGAGTGCCTACGAACGGACCAGACATCAATCCATTTAATCCTTATGACTCTCTTGTCTTTAGAGGGAAGGAAACTATTTCTCATTTACAATTTTACCCCAAGTTGCTCAGTCAGAAAATGTTCCAATTGAAATTTGAACCCAGATGCTAACCTCACACTCCTGCTCTTAAACCACTGATTTTCCTAACAGCTGTTCTGGGTGTAACGTAGATTTCCTGAGGCTCAAGCGCAGGGTCTTCAAAATGATCCCTCAGCTCCGAATTACCCAGCTTTTCCCAAAACTCCTGTTTTCTTCCTCTCTCCTGGCTCCTGGGAGTCTGGAAGCCTGGCATCTCAAAGGCTCCCTGTCCTTGGATAGTAGCTGGCCCTTCACTTGCTCTGGGTTTGTTGTGACGTGCAGGCTGGCTGCCCCAGGCCACGGAGGTTGCCCAAGACAATCCTGCCTTTCTGAGGGGCTTGCTGGCCTCGGGTCTCGGCCACAGCCCTCACACACAATGCCCTCTGTCTCCACCAGGGCAGAAAGGAGCATTATTGCAGCCGGCTGACTCGGTCTCCACTCGGGTGATGTTTGTGGTCTGAGCCTCCCCAACCCGGCACCTCCCCACTGGCCGGAGGCAGGCCCAGGGCACTCGGGCCTGGGAGTCCCTTCCTCTTAAGGCCTCTGCCTTGGCTCCCAGATCAGACTTACCTCTCCCCTTCCATCCCCTCCTGCTGATCCTCCCCCAGACTCACGTCTCACACTCCCAAGTCTGTGATGCTCTAATTTCAGTTACTTCTGGGAAAGCACACAGCATTGTGCCTGGTGCAACAGGCCCCCAAAATGGGACTTTCTCCTCTGCTTTCTGGCTTCTCATGCTTGGATGCCAGGCATGTTAGAGATTATTTTGTTATCAGGAATTTTGAAAGAGACCCTGGATACAAGTGTGTTCTTAGTAGCAATAGCAGCCACAGTTTTCCAAGCCGTTGGCCATATGCCCGGCATGGGGCCAAACCCATATCCTCAGGACAGTCCTGGGAGACTGCTCGATTTATTTATTTATTTTTGGTTCTGCTGGGTCTCCTTCAACCCGTGCAGTGGGGTTGCCGCCTCCAGGCTTTCTCTAGTTGTGGCCAGCAGGTGCTACTCTGTTTCTGGCGCTCGGGCTTCTCATTGGAATGGTTTCTCTTGTTGGGTAGGAGCACAGGCTCTAAATGCAAGGGCATCAGTAGTTGCCATGCACAGGCTTAGTTGCTCCGAGGCATGTGGAATCTTCCCGAACCAGGGATCAAACCCGTGTCCTGCATCGGCATACTTGCATGCTCAGTTGTTAAGTCGTGTCCAACTCTTTGGGACCCAATGAACTGGGATTTTCCAGGCAAGAATACTACAGTGGGTTGCCATTTCTTCCTGCAGGGGATCTTCCTGACTCAGGACTTGAACCTGGGTCGCCTGCATTAGCAGCGGATTCTTTACCACTGAGTAAGTGGATTCTTATCCACTGAACCATGGGGGAAGTCCAAGGCTGTGCTCTTTTCTAGTCCCACGTGAAGTATGAGAAGAGGATGCTCAGAGGCTTGGAGTGACTTGCCTGAGGCGGCAAAACTAGTAAGTGGTGCCCCTGGGTGTGGAGCTCAGCTCTGACGTCAAGCACGAGCGATTGACCATTGTCACCGCGCCTGGATTCGTCTCCCAGGGCTCCAAAAGCTAGGTGGCCTAGAACAACAGCCATGTATTGTCTCACAGGTGTGGAGCCTAGCAGTCCGAGGTCAAGGCCCTGAGAGGGCTGGTTCCTTCTGAGGGCGTGCGCAGGCTCTGCTCCTCCCTCTCCCCGAGTTCCGGGGGACTTGCTGGCAATTCTGGGTGCTCCCTGGTCTCTGGATGCATCTCCCCAACGCCTGCTTTCGTCTTCACCTGGTGTCCTCTGTGTGCGTGTCCATCATTTTCTCCTGTTGTTAGGACACCGGTTGTGTTAGACTAGAGCCCACCCTGATGGCCTCATTTTTATTTGAATATCTGCAAAAACCTTATTTCCAGATAAAGTTGCATTCACAGGTACTGTGGATTGGGACCTCAAAATCTTTTTGGGGGGACACAATTCAACCCATGACAGTGTCTTTCCCTGCTCAGTATCCTGGTGGCTCAGGCCTTCTCTCTCTTTATTTATTTATTTCTCTATTTTTAAAAAACATATGTATTTATTTGTTCGACTTTGCTGGGTCTTAGCTGTGGCATGTGGGATCTAGTTCCCTGACCAGGGATTGAACCCAGGCCCCTGTATTGGGAGCGCAGAGTCTTAGCCACTGGACACCAGGGAAGACCCGCAGGCTTTCTTAGGTGGACGTGATGTTTCCCTCAGTTCTAAGGGCAAGACAATCTTCATTCCATGACCTCTTTCACTGGTTCTCATAGTGTGTACACACACACACACACACACACACACACACACACACACACACGGAAATTCAGTCATGTTGACTGAAAAGAAAATGCACAACCTAGAAGCTGAGAATTGTATATATATATATTTTTCAGTTGACAGAACAGTGGCTGGACTGCCGCATTAACCACACTAACCCCTGGACTCTGAAGAGATGGCCACATCCAGCCAGGATGAGGTGTGGAGGGCGCCAGGGCCACATCTGTGTGGACAGGAGACCGCCTGCAGTGCAGACACTCGACCTTCTGAGCCCAGCCGAGCTGCTCTGAAAACATCCCCTCCCCTACTCTCTACCCTCCGGACTCAGGCCTCCTTCCCTCCCCCTCCAGGCTCACAGGAGCAGAGTGTGTCGTCTCTGAGCTCCAGCGTGTGGCCCGGGAGTGTTGTGTAGGGAGCACTGAGGGCAGAGGGAGGCAGCCTCCAGCTTGTGAGCCGCTATATGTGGATCCTTCCATCTGCACCTCCAGCTACACACAGGTTTCCTTACCTGGTTAATTATCACTTCCGCTGGGTCTCAGGTGGTATGCCCCCCTCATCAGGTGTAGATGGGGCCTGGGGAGGCCCCAGCCTGGGGTAGGAATGGTGCTTCCTGGGCCCTTGACCTGAGATGTGTGGGCCCTGCAGACATCTGGCCCCAAGCACCCAGGGGCTCGCCTAGTGCACAGGCCTTGCCCCCACCTTCCCCCCAAGCTCCACCTGCGCCTGCCCCAGCCTCCACTCCCTGCTCCTCCTCCCATTCCCCATGGAGGTTCCTGCTCTACTTTCTGTCTCCTGTGTCCTCACTCATCTCCGTGACTGGTTTCCTTCTGCCAGGCCGCAGTGCATACACTCATACATGCTTTACACAGTTACACGTGCTCACACCCACCCTTACAAACCCACATGCGTTCACATACACCCAGAAACACTTACACACCTGCACACACCCTCTCACAAAGCTCACACGCTCACACATGTGCACACATTCCTATCTGCTCAGACACACACAGCTGTACCTTCTCTCTCACACGCTCATAAACTCACATACACACGCGCCTTAGACTTGCTCCCAGAACCTCCCTGCTAAGAGCTCTGCTGTGTCCTGGGCACAGGCTTCCTTGAGTTGGCTCCTTAGTGGCTGCTTATAAACGAGTCTCCTGGGGATGAGGCACCCATTGATCCTACTGGGAGAAAGAAAACTGAGGCAGAAAGAGAAGTTCAGCCCTCAGATCAAACCTAGAAGTCCGCTTGACTTCCAGGTTGGATCCCAGCTACACCACTCTGTAGCTGTGTGGACTGAGGCACACGCCTTGTTTCTCTGAGTCTGTCTTTTTATTTGGGAAACAGGAATAATGTTCTCCATTTTACAGAGCTGTGCTCGAACTAAAAAATGAATTTGAAAGATATAGCCTGGCGTAAAAGAAGCATTTGTTGTTACTTATTTCAAAATTCAATTGTATTTATATTTAAAAGATAAGTCACATGATTCAAAATTCAAAAGGCAGGAATGGGTATAAAACGAAGTTCCTTTCTCATCCTATCCCCAAACCACCTAGCCTCCTTCCTGCAACCACACAATCGTTGTTCTGTGCCTCTTTTTCTCACTTAACAATGAATATAGCTTGGAGAATGTTCCATCAGTCAGTTCAGTCACTCAGTCGTGTCCAACTCTTTGCGACCCCATGAATTGCAGCACGCCAGCCCTCCCTGTTCATCACCATCTCTCGGAGCTCACTCAGACTTGCATCCACTGAGTCCGTGATGCCATCCAGCCATCTCATCCTCTGTCGTCCCCTTCTCCTCCTGCCCCCAATCCCTCCCAGCATCAGAGTCTTTTCCAGTGAGTCAGCTCTTCGCATGAGGTTTCAGCTTGAGCATCATTCCTTCCGAAGAAATCCCAGGGTTGATCTCCTTCAGAATGGACTGGTTGGATCTCCTTGCAGTCCAAGGGACTCTCAAGAGTCTTCTCCAACACCACAGTTCAAAAGCATCAATTCTTTGGCGCTCAGCCTTCTTCACAGTCCAACTCTCACATCCATACATGACCACAGGAAAAACCATAGCCTCGACTAGACGGACCTTAGTCAGCAAAGTAATGTCTCTGCTTTGGAATATACTATCTAGGTTGGTCATAACTTTTCTTC
>SJYV01047657.1:346281-384706 GCA_006410875.1 Neotragus pygmaeus | reverse complement strand
GGGCCTCACCAGGGGCTTTCCTGGAGTCTGGAGCCCTGACCTGGTCCCCCGGTGCCCACAACCGCCGGAAGCCCTCGTCTGGGGACCTGGGGCACAGTGGGTGGTCCCAGGAGGTGGCCAGGGCCCTTCTCTGCTGGGACTGGGCCTGCACGGGCACCAGGCCCCACGCGGGCATCTCCCGGCTTCTGTGACGGCATTGCCTGGTCACGACAAGGGAAACCAGAGCCCCCCAGGCTCTTTGCAGAAGGCAGTGCCTGCTCCCAGGAGTTGCCCCTTAAACACGGAGGGAGGGCTGCCCAGGGGCTGGGCCCTGTCGTGGGGTCCCGGCCTACACGCCCTCCGCGCTTCGTGTTCACACCCCTCACCTGCTCTAGGGGCTGGGACTGTGGCCCCCTCAGTGCTCCTTGTGGGGTGAGGGCTACCATGGGCCCGGGGCGTTGAGCCCAGGGACGGCAGGTACAGAGTGTGGCCCCGTGGAGCGTGCGGAGCAGCCTGGCTCCCGTCCCTGCACTGTAAACTCTCACGAAGGCCCTCACCAGCCAGCCTGCTGTGGGGCGTGGGGCAGCCAGTGAGGTCCCTGCTGGGTCAACCTCTCCAGACTGCCTAGATTGGACACAGGGGCAGGGTCTCCTCCTAAGCCGTGAGGCCCCCACAGAGCCCAGCCCCCAACCCTGACGTCTGGGAACAGGTGTCTGAGGGCTGATGGTTGCTTCCATCATGCGGAGGGGACCCCTGAGCCTCGAGGTTGTCCCAGATGCCCCCGAGGGTCACAGTGAGCAGGTGGCACCCCAAAGGGCCAGCTCCCCACACCATGCCAGGGACCGAGAGGGCAGTGTCCACAACCGGGAAGTTCTGTTGTGGATGTTTGCAGTTGAACGAGTCTGAGGAGGTGATTAGAAGGTAGACTATGGGGAGATGAAGTGTGAGTGGTGTTCAGGGCATGGAGACAGACCCTGAGACACTGTGAGGGGGTGACTCGGACTCAGGGCTGCACAGTGGACCTGCAGACTGCAGGGAGGCAAGTGGTCTGGGGTCAGGGGCCCTGGACCGTGCCTGCTGTGGCCGTGCACGGCCTGAGCCTCATGGACCCTGTAGGCACTCCACAGCTGTGCCCTGTGCACACGGCGGTTTTACTCGGGAGTGAGGAAGCCGCGTCTGCTCCACTGCGCACACCCCCGTGGTGCCCACGTGCCCAGCGCCTCCTGGGCTTCAGAGAGACTGCGGGAGTCGGGGCCACCAGGCCTCAGTGTCCCCCGCTCTGAATAAGGTCTGGGGAGAAGCAGCGGGAGCCAGTCGTGGCCGAGCCCGGCATTTCATGGGATGGAGAGGAGGCAGCAGGAGCCCCCAGCAGCCTGCCGGGACAGGAGGGAAAGCCTTGAAGTGCCAGGGCTTTGAATCCCATCTCCATGGCAACGTGTGGGCACAAAGGGCTCGGTGAACTGGCTGCGGCAGCGCGAGGCTGGGAGGAGAAGGGGCCTTTCATTTACGGGGACAGAGCGCGGGGAGTGGGGCTGTTCCCGGCCNCGCTCTGAATAAGGTCTGGGGAGAAGCAGCGGGAGCCAGTCGTGGCCGAGCCCGGCATTTCATGGGATGGAGAGGAGGCAGCAGGAGCCCCCAGCAGCCTGCCGGGACAGGAGGGAAAGCCTTGAAGTGCCAGGGCTTTGAATCCCATCTCCATGGCAACGTGTGGGCACAAAGGGCTCGGTGAACTGGCTGCGGCAGCGCGAGGCTGGGAGGAGAAGGGGCCTTTCATTTACGGGGACAGAGCGCGGGGAGTGGGGCTGTTCCCGGCCAGACCCGGCTGAGCTCTGGAGGCTGTGCCCAGTGCCCCACAGCCAGCACCAGCCCGCACAGCCCCAGGCCCCCTGGCCTATCCCAGAGGGCAGAGCAATCAGTCACAGGGGTAAATCAGTCACGAGCAGGGCTGCAGTGAGCGTCTGGCGTGCACCCAGCCTGAGAAGCCACCCAGAGGCCCTGGGGCGGAGGGAGCCCTGCCGTCCCCGGCAACCCAGTCTGCAGGGCGTGCAGGGCCTGTGGCAATGTGGCTGAACTCAGCTGCCACCTAAGGGCCTCTCAGAGAAGAAGACTGGGATGGGCCCAGCCCAAGAGCGAAGGCCCTGAGGCAGGACAGAGCTGGGAGATTCTAGGGTGGGTGGGACGCTGGGAGACCCCCACAGACCNCAGGGCCTGTGGCAATGTGGCTGAACTCAGCTGCCACCTAAGGGCCTCTCAGAGAAGAAGACTGGGATGGGCCCAGCCCAAGAGCGAAGGCCCTGAGGCAGGACAGAGCTGGGAGATTCTAGGGTGGGTGGGACGCTGGGAGACCCCCACAGACCCCCTCAAGCCTGCACCTGGCCACCGGCGCTCGCCCCCTCCGACGTCAGGCTGGAGGCGCATCCTGCCTGCTTCTGCTGCACCCACTGTCCGGCCCTGCTTCCAGCTGCCTGCCCCGCCTGGCCCGAGCACCCCTCAGCGCTCACACCCGTCCCTGAGAGGCCACGTGCAAAGGACACGGGCCAGGGACATGCCGACCCAGAGACCTGGGGGCCGCCCAGAAATCACCCCTGGGAGGCAGGGGTTTCCCTGCACTTTTAAAAACATCCGGGTCCCCTCCACCCAGGTCTGGGGAGGCTTCTGGGAAGCCACGAACCCCTGTGCTCAGGTGTCCTGGCCACACACCGGATGGGAGGGCTCCGCGCCAGCACTCCTGTGTGCGCTGCTTCAGCCTCAGGAAACTCACACCCCTCACACCCCTCTTACCCCTCACACACCTCACACCCCTCACACCCACACACCCCTCACACCCCTCACACACTCCTCACACCCCTCACATTCCTCACATCCCTCACACCCCACACGCCCCTCACACACTCCTCACACTCCCTCACACCCCTCACACCCCTCACACCCCTCAACACCCATCACACACCCATAGACCTCTCACACCCANCCTCCCTCTTGGACCTCCCTTCCCCCATCCCCCACCCCACCCTCTAGGTCATCACAGAGCAGCAAACAGCTCCCTGTACTACACAGCAGGCTCCCACTAACTATTTTACACACAGTAGTAGTGTGTATACGTTAGTGTTACTCTCCCAGTCTCTTCCACCCTCCCCTTCCCCACCCTGGGTCCACATGTTGAGTCTCTACATCGTTGCGTCTCTATTCCTGCTCTGCACCCACCACTTTTCTAGATTCCACATGTATGGATTAATATGCAACATTTGTTTTTCTCTTTCTAACTTCACTCTGTATGACAGACTCTCGGCAATGAAAAGGAATGAAATTGGGTATTTTGTGGAGATGTGGATGGACCTAGAAGCTGTCAGTGAATCTTTTTTACCTGCTTTGTTAGGTTCCCTGACAAGAGGCCGAGAAGACGGTTAGGAGGGATGCTTCGTCTCTTTTCAGTGGGTGGGGGATAAGTTCAGAGATTTTGAATCTAGGGCTGCTAGCAGCCTGCTTTCCTGCCTCCCAGTGAGAGCCAGCCTGGAAAGTGGAACTCAGTAGAGAGGAAAAAGGAGAGAAAACAGAGCCCTGGAATATTATTAGAGCCAGCTGTACCTCAATATTTTGCAAACTAATGGACTTCCACGGACTTTCCAGTTACAAGAGGCAATTAAAGCTGAAGACAGTATCAAAGACAATTTTCTACTAGAGTTAGCTTATGTTGAGTCTCTGTCACTTGCAACCAAAAAACTAATAAAGTCATTGAAGTGAAAGTTGCTCAGTCATGTCCGACTCTTTGTCACCCCCTGGATTATACAGTCCATGGAATTCTTCAGGCCAGAATACTGGAGTGGGTAGCGGTTCCCTTTACATTGAGATTTTGGTAGAAGGAAATCTCTACTGGAAGATCAAGTTCAGGTCCTTGCTAAGATAGCAGTAAGGAATGGTCAGACTGGGGACTTCCCTGGTAGTCCAGGGGCTAAGACTCTGTGCTCCCCATGCAAGTAACCCAGGTTCAATCCCTGGTCAGGGAACTAGATCCCACTTGCTGCAACTAAGACCTGGCACAGCCAAACAAGTAAATAAATAAGATAAATATATATTTTTTTAATTATTAAAAAAAAAGAGAGCCCACCTCTTTTAAGAAACCTTCCTTGACCACCCCAGCTTCTGCCCTCTGGCTTCTAATATCCCTTACCCTCTAATATCAATTATAATCATCAAAGAACTGAGAACGGTCTTTTACCAACGCCTGTTTTCATTGTCTAGAATGGCACTCTAAAGATTTTACTGTTACCTGTTCACAGCTTGTCACTCTGTCTCACTTGGTCAAAGTCAGAGATGGGGGCTGACACTTTTGTGTCTCCGACAGGATCCAGCATAAGGCCTGGCACATAATAGCACCTCAGTGAATATTTGTGGACTAGAAGCTTGTGGATACAAGTGTGAGAACCACAGGAGTCCAGTCTTTACGCAGCTCTGCTCAGAGGAAATGAACTCCACTCAAGCATCCATGATGACAGTAGATGACATTCCTCTAGCAAAGCTAGTGGGAATGGGGATAAAGGGGCAGGAGGAGCAGAGGAAGAGACTGGAGAAGAGGTGAGAAAGTAAATCTTTGCTGATGGCTGAGACCTCCCAGGGAACGTCTCCCAGGTCCCCTGGGACAGTGGGGAAGAGAAATGTCTATGTGTCTCAGACTCCTCTGAGCTCCCTCGGGGAGGAGTGCAGGCCAGCGGGCTGGGCATAGGGTGAGGAAAGGCACAGGTCAGAATTGGCTCCTCTTCAGAAACATGTTCAGAGCTGGGGCAGGAGCCACGTGGGAGGAATGAGGGTCCCTACTGCATGGTCTCTCCTCCTGGATCTATTTCTGATTGCTTCCGGTCTTAGCTGTGGCGTGCGGGCTCTCTAGTTGTGGTGCACGGGCTTAGTTGCCCCATGGCAGGTGGGATCTTAGTTCCTCCACCAGGGATCGAACCCACATTCCCGGCATTGGAAGGCCGATTCTTAACTACTGAACCACAAGGGAAGTTCCTAAAGGTCTTTTGAGTGATGAGAAAATCTTTGACAGAAGGGTATGTCCACATTCTTTGAAAGCTAACAGTATGTGAGCATATGCATTCTGAGTCATTCCTAAAAGGGGAGGGAATCTCTTTCCTCCCTTCAGGTGTAATCATTGTCACATCTGAGAGCACAGAAAATACTACACAATTAGGCCCTCAGCTGTTCCCTAATTGTTTTCTGACTCTTCTCTTTTTTGATTTGATTACACATTTCCCTCCTAGGGCAACGCTACATCTTATTCTAAAGTGTGTATCTCCCAGCAACCAGAACATGCTTGGATGGATGAATAGATGGGGGGTAACTTAGTAAATATTACCTTCCTACATAAACAAATGAACATCAAAATCTGTATGAGTCAGGGTTCTCCACAGAAATAGAGCCAATAGGATGGAGATGGATATATACACGAAAAGTTTTACTATAAGTTGTTGGCTCATGAGCTTATAGAGGCTGAGAAGTCCCACGATCCACCATCCCTAAGCTGGAGACCCAGGAAAGCTGGTGGTGTGGTTTGGAAGGCCTGAGAACCAGAGCACCAATGCTGTATGTTCCAGGCCAAGTCTGAAGGCCTGAGAACCAACCAAGAGTGCTGAGGACGGGAGATCTATGTTTCAGCTCAGCCGTCAGACAGAGACTGAATTAAAAGTTCCTTCATCTTTTTGTTCTATGCAGGCCACACATTGGGGAGGGTGGTACACTTTACTCAGTCCACCAGTTCAAATGCTAATCTCTCCTGGAAACATCCTCACAGACAACCAAAAACAACATTGAACCAGATGTCTGGACATCCTGTGATCCAGTCAAGCTGACACATAAAATTAAGTCTCACAAACCCTAACATTGACCAAGCATTTATTATATCCCAGGCACATGCTAAGTACTTTACTGATATTATCTCATTCTTAGGGATATATATGTGTGAGCATTCCATAGAGAAAAAAATGTTTATATTAAGCGACTTCTAGGGTCTCTTTCAGTTATAAGATTCTTTGACTTGACATGGCAATAGGAAAACTAGGATATTGAAGTGTGGGGCTTGGATGCCTAACACCTAGAGGCAGAAATAAAAATAACATTATTAGTTATTCTTTTCTGTGGACTAGGAACTGTGCTAAGTACCCCACAGATATTTTCTCCCTTATTCCTGAGATAGGAACTACTACTATTCACTCCATTTTCAGATGAGGAAATCAAGGCAGAGAGAGATTAAGTGGCTTGCCTAAGAAGCAGAGCTAGCATGCAGGTCTGTTGACCCCCAAGTCTGTGCTCTTAACCATCCTGCTTCCAGGAGGACTGCAAAGCCCTCCACCTTGGCCTGGATGCCTGAGAACGTGCCTTTCCCTGGGGCCACAAAGAGGCAGGTGATCTGGGCAGGGAGAGCCTGGCCGTGGGACCCGTGAGGTTTAGTGAGGAGGAGTGGCACGGAGGACGTCTGGGGCTGAGGAAGGTTCTGGAGTTGATGCTACAGGAGCCTCTGAGCCCAGCGGGAAGGAGACTAACTCTCCACTCCCTTCAGCAGCACTTGGCAAACCCTGGCTTTTCTCCCTCTGTATCTCCCCGGGGCAGAGAGGACAGGATGTTCTGGAGTTCTAGCAAGGGGACCACTCCTTGGGAACAGGCAGCAGAGCTATGATTAGGGCTTAAAAGTCTACGGTTGCCAGGCAAAGTCCTTGCCTCACCTTTTATAGCCGGCTAGCTTGAGACATCATGTCACAAGTATTTAGAGACTTTTGCTTCCCACCCCGCCCCCATCTGTTTTATGACCCTGAAAACATTCTTCCTTTTCTTCCCATTGGTTCAATTTTCCAGCCCCTGGAAAAGGCTATATCTCACTAGTGAGCCTAGAGGCTTTCTGGTGAATTGAAAGGCAGTTTATACTTTCAATTAGTTTTGTTTGGCCAAACAAGGTGGGGGCATTTCTTATCTTGGGTTTAATTTGCTTAAGTTGCTTCTACCTTCACTGCTTGGGTTTAGGGCTCCTTGGCAGCAAGGGTCAGGTACTTTGGTAGCCTGATGAGTTTAGGCTGCAGAGGGGCCTGGGAACATGTCCTAGGTTTGCCATTAAGGACCACAGGACCTAGGACCTGGTACTTGACCTCCCTGAGACTCAATATTCTCATCTGTAAAATGAGAGAATACTACCTGTCTCCAGTCCTCAAAGGATGGTTGACTAGCCTGGTTCTGTGTTGTCCCCATCACAGCACAACCTGAGGACAACTACAGGCCTGAGATAAGGGTGTTTGGATCGGAGAATCAGGAGTTAAGAAGCCAGGTTTCTCTCCCTAGACCGGCTTGGAGGTAAAGGGGAAAGAGTTTATTGGAGGTGCAGGGGAAAGAGCTTGTTGTAGCTGAAAGATCCAGTGTGGGGTTCATTCAGATGGTAGAATCCACGATTTTCAGGATTAGAAGAAACCCTGGCAGTCCTCTAAGACCTAGAGGAAGGCAGATATAGAGCAGGAGAGTGAGAGAGCAGGCAAGGCCCTGCTTCTGAAGAGACTGGAGATTTTGAAGGGAGTGCCTTCAAGAATAGGATAGAACCAAGTGGGGACTGACTGGGAGCCTGGTCACTGTTCAGGTGGACAAACAAAGTTATTCTATCCACCCTTCTGTCGATGCTTCATTCTCCGTGAAGATGCCGGTGGTTTAGGAAACAAGATGGACCTGGTCCCAGTTACCCTAATCCTGTTGTAACCAACCCATGTTTCCTGTGTGGTCTGGCATAGAAACCAAAGGAAGGGTTAGGCAGGTCTGGGCCCCTTTGTCGCCTTGGCACAGCTGCTGCATCCTCTTTGGATAAGACAGAGAAGCCAGGGAACCCAGAGGCCCCAGTCTGAGAGGAAAACATCAACAACCAAAATTACAGTCAGCAAGAACTGCCTCCATCTGCAAGTAACTGGGCAATCACCTCCTAATTAAGCTCTTATTAATTTGCTTTCTGAAAGTTACAGCATAGCACTTGGTAGGTGCACCCCACCCTGCTTCTCTCTAAGGTGTTGATTAAGCACTACACATGGAATCAAGGCGGAACTCTCTCATCTGATTAAATATAATAGCCCGATTAATTCCAACATCTGAGCTCTTAAAAGCCATACCCTTTTATCCTCGGAGCACTGGGAGGGATTTTGGAGGTTTTTATCTTGAGTCCTATGTTTCAGGGGAGGGAGAAGAAGCACCAGGAGGGGAAAAGACACAAAACAGAATTCAGACTCATGTTTTTTAAAGTGTGGTCTAATGAATCTCTCTTATATCTGACTTGCTTGGCTGTTTTAAAAAATGCAGATTCCTCGGGTCTGTTTCTGAGTCAGAGACTTGCCAGGCAGTTTTTATGAACGCCCAGGTCTGAAAAGTTCTCATGTAGAAGTGGCGAGTCTTCTAGGATATCAATAGCATAGATATACGAAGTACTCAGACAAAATCACTATGGTCCTTGACTTCAGCCATGAAATTAAAAGATGCTTTATCCTTGGAAGAAAAGCTATGACAAACCTAGATAGCACATTAAAAAGCAGAGACATCACTTTGCCAACAAAGGNCCCCACGGCTCCCAGGGCACCTCCTTGTTCTTCCTCCCCCCCTCATTCTCCTGGCCCAGCTCCATCTTTCTGCACCCCTCTCAGGCCCCCGGAATGTTCCAGGGTGGCTCTTTCAACTGCACCAGCCTGCCCTGGGCTCAGGCCTGGGAACTGGCTCCCGGAAGCCCCCTGGGACCCTCAGAGCATCTCCATGTTTCCCTCACCCCGTGGCCCCCTTACCTTCAGCCATTGGAACCTGCTGCTCCTGCAGCTGGAGTGGCTGCACCCCTGCCCAGGTTGTGCCAAGGAGAGCTAGGAGCAAGGGCAGGAGGCCAGGCCGGCGGCCTCCAGGCCTGGGCGAGGGCTCCAGCCTCAGCATGGGCCTGGTGGTGGCTCTGGGCTCTGCCTGGCTCAGCAGTCCAGCTTGCTTCCTAGACTGGACGGAGCTATTCACGATCCCAAGGAGTAGCAGGGGGTTGGCAGACAAAGGGGAGGCTGCTGAGTAATCGGTGTCCGGACAGCCCCCGTTGTCAGCGCTGGCACGGAGGGAGGCAGACAGCTCCCATCCCGGGGCGCCCTCCCTCCCCCGGCCGGGGCCTGCCCGCCTGCCCGCCCGCCAGCAGCCAGTCGACCAACCTACTGAGTGGTTCGCAGTGACCCCGTGGCCCCTGCTAATCATTGCAGGATTATTGGAGCCCTCGGGGAGCCCTCGGAGACACTGCTGATTGGCCCGCAGACATTCCAGGGCTGCAGATTAACGAATAATAGCAATGCCCAGGCTGGAATGNTCGCAGTGACCCCGTGGCCCCTGCTAATCATTGCAGGATTATTGGAGCCCTCGGGGAGCCCTCGGAGACACTGCTGATTGGCCCGCAGACATTCCAGGGCTGCAGATTAACGAATAATAGCAATGCCCAGGCTGGAATGGTGTCCTCCAGGCTCATCAGCAGCTTCTCTTCCCAGCCCCTGGCCCAGGGAGGCTGGGGCCTCATGCCCTATGGGCGGGCAGGAACTGTGCAAGACCCCAGGGGAGTTCTTTCCTTTCTTGGGAAGCTCGTCCCAACCCCCAGCCATGAATTAAACATAAGCAGGTGGTAACTGCACACCAGTCAGGTGCCACCAGTGGGTGGGGGCACCAGGGTGGTGGGTTTGTAGGGGAGTGGGCAGGGGCTGCTCCATGGGTGCCTTAGGACGGTCCTTCTGAGCCATGCCGGGGGCTGCGCCCCAGCCCTGGTGCCCCCACCCACGTGACTGCCGGCCTGTAGCGAGGAAAGCGGGGAGCACATGATGCTCCTGGCTGGCTGCAGTCCTCGGGGAACAAGTCAGCCTCCGGGCCCACAGGCAGGAGGGCCGCTGGCTGCCCTGGTGCTCCGGGGCCCGACTACACCAGCCTGGCAGGGTCCTCGCAGAATCAGCTGGAAGATGCCCACAGCTCCTAGAAAATAAAAGTGTGTCCCCCTCGGGCAGACCGAAACTTATTCAGCCATTCGCAGGGGACAGGCCAGAGAGCCAGGTACTTCTTCCTNTACCCATAGTATAATGCCCATAAACTTGCTGAACCAGTTCTTTTCTTTTAAGGTCAGTATATTAGTTTGCGCTTTCAGTTATTTTCACAAAGGCATGCAGTCACAGGCTGGTATCTGACATAAACCTGTGTACCCTATGCTCCACGCGGGCCCTTCCTTACTCCTGACCATTCCTCACATAGTACCTTGATATTCATGGAAACATTGTTCTTACCTATCACGTCCCTCCACCTTCTACATACTCTCATTGTAAAGATAATCTCTGATCATTTATTGAACACGTTTCTCAGGACATGACCTAAATCACTCTGTGCATCCATAATGACTCACAACCCATTTCAAGATTGGATTGGTTGAATAATAGTTAAACAGACTACTTCTGTCTGGTATCTTCTTTGATATTTTCTTTCTAAGTTCCTTGTATTTTTTTTTTAATATGTTCTAGTCTACTCATTCAGTGGGTGGTCATGTGTACAAAAACGTTTTCTCAGTCGTCCCAGTAGGTTCAGATTCATATCCTGGTTCTCTTACCACTTTGTGGGCCAACTGGGTGTGTCTCCTGCTCTGATTAGAGAAAAACATGTTAATTTACCTCAAGCCTTTTAAAGCAAATTAGTTCTGTCAGTAGTACAAGTTTTATAGTAAATACTCAAAATTCAATTGTTTAGAAAATTAATATCTATGTTCTGTCATGTTCTTTATGATATGACTTTATCTACGTTATATCTTTTTTTTTTAAATAAAAATTTATTTATTTTCGTTGGAGGTTAATTATTTTACAATATTGTATTGGTTTTGCCATACATCAACATGAGTCCACCACAGGTATACACGTGTTCCCCACCATGAACCCCATTCCCTCCTCCCTCCCCGTACCATCGCTCTGGGTCATCCCAGTGCACCAGCCCCAAGCATCCAGTATCATGCATCGAACCTGGACTGGCGATTCATTTCATATATGATATTATGCATATTTCAATGTCATTCTCCCAAATCATCCCATCCTTTCCCTCTCCCACAGAGTCCAAAAGCCTGTTCTATATATCTGTGTCTCTTTTGCTGTCTCACATACAGGGTTATCGTTACCATCTTTCTAAATTCTATACATATGTGTTAGTATATTGTATTGGTGGTTTTCTTTCTGGCTTCCTTCACTCTGTATAATAGGCTTCAGTTTCATCCACCTCATTAGAACTGATTCAAATGAATTCTTTTTAATGGCTGAGTAATAATCCATTGTGTATATGTACCATAGCCTTCTTATCTATTCATCTGCTGATGGACATCTAGGTTGCTTCCATGTCCTGGCTATTATAAACAGTGCTGTGATGAACATTGGGGTACAGGTGTCTCTTTCAATTCTGGTTTCCTCAGTGTGTATGCCCAGCAGTGAGATTGCTGGGTCATAAAGCAGTTCTCTTTTCAGTTTTTAAAGGAATCTCCACACTGTTCTCCATAGTGGCTGTACTAGTTTCCATTCCCACCAACCGTGTAAGAGGGTCCCCTTTTCTCCACACCCTCTCCAGCATTTATTGCTTGTAGACTTTTGGATCGCAACCATTCTGACTGGTGTGAAATGGTACCTCATTGTGGTTTTGATTTGCATTTCTTTGATAATGAGTGATGTTGAGAATCTTTTCATGTGTTTGTTAGCCATCTGTATGTCTTCTTTGAGAGAAACTTCTTTTCTCTGGAGAAATTTCTATTTGGTTCTTTGGCCCATTTTTTGATGGGGTCGTTTAGTTTTGTGCAATTTAGCTGCAAGAGTTGCTTGTATATTTTTGAGATTGCTTGTTTGTCACTTGCTTCATTTGTCATTATTTTCTCCCATTCTGAAGGCTGTCTTTTCACCTTTCTTGTAGTTTCTTTTGTTGTACAGACGCTTTTAAGTTTAATTAGGTCCCATTTGTTTATTTTTGCTTTTATTTCCAATATTCTGGAAGGTGGTCATAGAAGATCCTGCTGTGATGTATGTCAGAGAGTTTTTTGCCTATGTTCTCCTCTAGGAGATTTATAGGTTCTGGTCTTCTGTTTAGATCTTTAATCGATTGTGAGTTTATTTTTTTGTATGGTGTTAGAAAGTGATCTAGTTTCTTTCTTTTACAAGTGGTGACCAGTTTTCCCAGCACCACTTGTTGAAGAGATTGTCTTAATCCAGTGTATATTCTTGCCTCCTTTGTCAAAGATAAGGTGTCCATAGGTGCATGGATTTATCTCTGGGCTTTCTATTTTGTTCCATTGATCTGTATTTCTGTCTTTGTGCCAGTACCATACTGTCTTGATGGCTGTCTGTGACTTTGTAGTAGAGCCTGAAGTCAGGCAGGTTGATTCCTCCAGTTCCATTCTTCTTTCTCAAGATTGCTTTGGCTATTCGAGGTTTTTTGTATTTCAATACAAATTGTGATATTATTTGTTCTAGCTCTACATTATATCTTCTTAAAATTTTATTTATTTTTTAATTGAAGGATAATGGCTTTACTGAATTTTATTTTCTGTCAAACCTCAACTACATTATATCTTGTATGCGTTTCACTTGCAATATTTTCAGCAATATTGTATCTGACCCTGGTCAATAAATACACAAAGCACTCACTTTTTATTTATTATATTTTCGTGCAATTAAACTAGGTAATTAAGAATAGTGCATGGNTCAAACCTCAACTACATTATATCTTGTATGCGTTTCACTTGCAATATTTTCAGCAATATTGTATCTGACCCTGGTCAATAAATACACAAAGCACTCACTTTTTATTTATTATATTTTCGTGCAATTAAACTAGGTAATTAAGAATAGTGCATGGGTAGAGATTAGCCTTCCTTGGTGGCTCAGTGGTAAAGAATTCACCTGGTAATGCAGAAAATGCAGGTTTGATCCCTGAATCAGGAAGATCCAATGGAGAAGGAAATGGCAACCCACTCTACTATTTTTGCCTGGGAAATCCTGCCTGGAAAATCCCATGGATGGAGGAGCCTTGTAGCCTGCAGTCCACAGGGTCGCTAANGAGAAGGGGACGACAGAGGATGAGATGGCTGGATGGCATCACCGACTCAGTGGACATGAGTTTGAGTAAATTTGGAGTTGGTAATGGACAGTGAAGCGTGGTGTGCCGCAATTCACGGGGTCGCAAAGAGTCGGACACAACTGAGTGACTGAACTGAACTGAACTGAACTGTGGTGCTGGAGAGGACTCTTGAGAGTCCCTTGGACAGCAAGGAGTTCAATCCAGTCAATCCTAAAGGAAATCAACCCTAAATATTCATTGGAAGGACTGATGTTGAAGCTGAAGCTCCAATACTTTGGCCACCTGATGCGAAGAACTGACTCATTGGAAAAGACCCTGATGCTTGAAAAGATCGAGGGCAGGAAGAGAAGGGGACAACAGCAGATGAGATGGTTGGATGGTATCATTGACTCAATGGATATAAGTTTAAACAAACTTCGGGAGATACTGAAGGACAGGGAAGCCTGGTGTGCTGCAGTCCATGGGGTCTCAAAGAATTGAACAAGACTGAGCAACTGTACAACAGACAACCCAAAACACTATCTCATCTAATAGTTTCTTAACCCACCTCAGAAAATTTTTCGCTTTAACATTAGGCTGGGTAAAGCTTGACTATTCCACGTTTACAGTTCATTTATTGACAGGTAGTGATGTGATGCAAATAGAAAAACTGCTGGCCCAAAGGCCAGAAGTCTTTCTGACTTACTTCCTTATTAAAAAGTCACAGACTCCTGGGGTCTGTTTCTGTCTGGAGTCTATGAACACTCAGGTCTGAAAAGTCTCAGCTACAGGAGGCCAGAAGTCAGAGAAGGAATAGCATGTTTGTGTATAAATCACCCCTAGATCATCAAAGGCTGACGTCTTAGTGCCAACTCCCAGGTCTCAGGTGTTGTAAATGCTAGTTTACAGCTCTTTTATCTACTGATAACAAAAGTGATCTCCAGAAATGGTTCACATGTGCTCCCAGATTCTTGAAAAACCACAAGTGATTGGCAAATGTTTCTGCTGTAGACACAAAGTCAAATAAACAGCTCATTTCCTCCAGGAGCTCTCCACAGCAGCAGCCACGAACCTGAATGTAGTAAGGAGAGGAGCTGTCTTCCTCTCTCTCCTTCATCCCCCACACTTTCTTCCGCTTTCCGGTGTAAGACTTCTCTGACACTTAGGGAATCCAGGGGCTTCCCTTGTGGCTCAACTGGTAAAGAATCTGCCTGCAATGTGGGCAACCTGGCCTTGATCCCTGGGTTGGGAAGATCCCCTGGAGAAGGGAAAGGCTGCCCACTCCAGTATTCTGGCCTGGAGAATTGCATGGACTGTATAGTCCATGGGGTTGCAAAGAATCTGACATGACAGCTTCACTGAGGAGTCCAGACTGAAGGAAAGAAGTTACTGACAAAGAACTTCAGGAAGCAGCTCCCGTGCACCCACTGCCCCTTGCCCAGGTCACTGCNTGCATGGACTGTATAGTCCATGGGGTTGCAAAGAATCTGACATGACAGCTTCACTGAGGAGTCCAGACTGAAGGAAAGAAGTTACTGACAAAGAACTTCAGGAAGCAGCTCCCGTGCACCCACTGCCCCTTGCCCAGGTCACTGCCCTTTCTCCTCTAATGGAGAGTTAGTTACAGACCTTCCATTCTACTCATTTCAGGAAGCCTGGGGGCTACATGGCTTTGAATCACTGTTTTGTCAGGCATAGTGAACTTCATTCAGTGTGCTCTGAGGACATGAAGAGTTGGGTCCCTGACTGCTGAAGATTCTGATAGGATTCTGAATATAGGTAGCCTGGGTAACTCTGGAACATGTGATAGTGGCATACTTTAAAAAATGCAAACAAACAGATTCACTGAGATGTATTTCACATATCACACAACTTGCCCATTTACAATATACAATTCAATGATTTTTAGTATATTAAATATTTTTAGTATTTTATCACTACTAAAAGAAACTCCGATCCTGTTAGCAGTCACATCACCCTTCCCCCATCCAATCTCCCTTCACCCCTACTCCAGCTCTAGGCAACCATTAATCTACTTTGTGCTTATTTGTCTATTCTGGACAGTTCATGTAAATGGTATTACATATATGTGTGTCCTAGTGACCAGCTACTTTCACTTAGCATAATCTTTTCAAGTTCATCCATGTTGTAGCATAAATCAGTACTTCATTCCTTTTTATGACTGGATACTAGTGCTTTATATGGATATACATTTTGTTTATCCATTCATCAGTTGATGGACATTTGGATTGTTTGTACCTTTCGGCTATTATGAATAATGCTGCTATGAACATTTGTGTACGAGGGTTTGTGTGGATAGATGCTTTCATTCCTCTTCGGTATATACCTAGGAGTAGAGTTGTTGGGTCATATGGTAACTCCATGTTTACCCTTTTGAGGAACTGCTAGACTGTTTTCCAAAGTGGCTACACCATTTTACATTCATTAACAGTGAGAGTTCTAATTTCTCCACTTGTTCCTTAACACTGTGTCTTTTTTCCCCACCCCTATTATGTGCTTTTGGTTTTAGCTTTTCTAAAAGGTATGAAGTAAGGACTTTCCTGGTGGTCCAGTGGTTAAGACTCCATGCTTCCAATTCAGGGGGCCTGGGTTTGATCCCAGTGCAGGGGTCAGGGTACCAGATCCTGCTTGCTTGCTGCAACAAATGTTCCTGTGTGCTGCAACTAAGACCTAGCGCTGGCAAAAAAAAAAGTATGAAGTGATATTTCTATTTTTTAAAATTTGCATTTCCACGATGGCTAATGACTCTGAGTATCTTTTCATGTGCTTATTTTCCATTTGCACATCTTCCGAGAAATGTCTTATTTAGATCCTTAGCCCATTTTACAATTTGGGTTATTTGCCTTTTTATTATAAAGTTGAAGGAGTTCTTTACATATTCTAGATACAGTCTTTCATCAGATATACGATTGCAAAATCCTTCTCCCATTCTTTGCATTTTTTTTCACTTTCTTGATGTCCTTTGAGGCACAGAAGTTTTATATTTTGATGAGGTCCATTGTATCTGTTATTGTTATGGCTTGTGATTCAGATTTTGAGGCTAAAATGCAGCTTTGAGGCCTCAGAGTTTGGTGGTGCTTTGTAGGTTGCAGGGATTCCCTGCGACAGAGATTTCCTCCCAGTTTAGGATTTCACTCCCCACCCAGCCAACCAGCCCTAGCTCCTTCTCCTGGCAGGAGGCACAGAGCCCCAGGGAACCTTCCCTGTGTTTACATCCCCTCCCTCTCCTGAGGTCTACCACAATAGAGCAGCTGAGATGACAGTTTGGAAATGTCCTTTATTGTGAAAACTCAATGGCCTTTGTCTCTGGGATTTGAAATGTAGATGCAAATGTTGGCATCCAAGAGTCAAGAAGGAGGAGGGGAAGGGCTGGGAGAAGAAACCCTGCCATTGATTTCCATAGTGAGTCATTCCAGCTCTGTGTTGTCTTGGTTTTCTCACCCATAAAATGGGGAAAAATAAGTCCAACTCCCCATTTCAGTTGGGGGTACTTTGAAGATGAGTTAGAATACTTTGAGATCTTGGATTAAAGGCACTACTGAGACACAAGGTTTTATTATCATAATAAACGACTTAATAGCAGAAAGGGTGAGGTCGCTAAAGCCAAAGGCTGAAGGAGAGGCTCTGTGCTTCGGAGTGGCTTCAGTCTAGAGCTGCTGGGCCAGACAGAGTTTTATTCTTTATTATTATTATTGTTCAGTCACTAAGTCATGTCCAGCTCTCTGCAATTCCATGAACTGCAGCATGCCAGGCTTCCCTGTCCTTCACTATCTATCTCCCAGAGTTTGCTCAGATTCATGCCCATTGAGTCAGTGATGCGATCCAACCATCTCATCCCATTGCCCCCTTCTCATCCTGCCTTCAATCTTTCCCAGCATCAGGGTCTTTTCCAATGAGTCAGCTTTTTGCATCAGGTGGCCAANTGCTCAGATTCATGCCCATTGAGTCAGTGATGCGATCCAACCATCTCATCCCATTGCCCCCTTCTCATCCTGCCTTCAATCTTTCCCAGCATCAGGGTCTTTTCCAATGAGTCAGCTTTTTGCATCAGGTGGCCAAACTCTGTCTTCAGCTTCAGCATCAATCCTTCCAATGAATATTCAGAGCTGATTTCCTTTAGCACTAACTGGTTTGTGACTGTGTAACTTCATCTGAGTTCAGCACTGCTCTACAATGGTAAAGAGTCTTTCTGCAATGCAGGAGACCTAGGTTCAATCCCTGGGTCGGGAAGATCCCCTGGAGAAGGGAATGACAGACAACCCACTCCAGTATTCTTGCCTGGAGAATCCCATGGACAGAGAACCTGGCAGGCTATAGTTCATGGGGTCACAGAGTCGGACACAATTAAGGAACAAATGCTACTGGATAGGTCCTATATGACTTCTGCCACAAGGCAAGATTCCATTCTTTTTAGGAAATAAGCTATATACTAAAACAAGTAGAAGCAACGCAAGGCATTATAATCAAGGCAGGAACTGAATAGCAAGTGTCAAAACTAAAGCAGAAATGCTGAAGAGCCATGTTCCCTTATTATGAACCCACGGTCTCCCACACACTAGCTGCGTGACTTTGCCTCACGTTCTTCTTCTTTGACTACAATTGTTTGTATAAAGGACTTGGAATAATGGCTGGTGCATAGTAAGCCCTCAAATATTGTACCTATCTTGTCAGGCTTGGATTTTGCTGGTTATATAATATTGACCAAGTGGCTAGATCCCTGGGACCTCCTGTTATCCCATCTGTAAAATGGGGATAAGCATATTTACTAGCGAAATGGAGAAAGACCCTGTGGGACACTCCCAGGTACAAATCCTTTCCGTATTCCCCTTTTCTCGTTTGTAGAAAACAGACTTCGTTTAGCCTCCTAGAGTTCTAAAGGGCAGATTCAAAGAGCTATTAAACAGGGAAGGGAGGTTATGCAGAAACAAAGGAGGAAAAGTTAAATGATGGTGCAGAAATGGGGCAGGGTCCGGGTTCCAAGACATTTATTGTTTAGTTGCTAAGTTGTGTTAGACTCTTCTGCAACCCCATGGACGGTAGCCTGCCAGGCTCCTCTGTCCATGGGATTTCCCAGGCAAGAATACTGGAGTGGGTTGCCGTTTCCTNAAGACCCTGATGCTGGGAATCATTGAAGCCAATAAGAGAAGAGGGTGACAGAGGATGAGATGATATGATGACATCACTCAACTCAAACAACGTGAGTTTGAGGAGGTCCTGGGAGTTGGTGATGGACAGGGATGCATGATATGCTGCAGTATACGGGGTCGTCAAAATTGAACACGACTGAGAGACTGAACTGAATTGAACTCAAATATAGAAGTACCTATATTTTTACATGCAAATATAGTGATGCGTGTTTTCCTCCATGATCTATCATGNGTGATGGACAGGGATGCATGATATGCTGCAGTATACGGGGTCGTCAAAATTGAACACGACTGAGAGACTGAACTGAATTGAACTCAAATATAGAAGTACCTATATTTTTACATGCAAATATAGTGATGCGTGTTTTCCTCCATGATCTATCATGTTATTTTACTTTATGAAAATCTGGAAGCTGTTTTTCTTATGTGAAATTTGGACTTGTCTGTATCTCATATGAACCTAGGTGGTGGTTTTCTACCATTGAATGTGAAGTTCTGAATATTTCAAATAGGATAATCTTGGGACTGCTTTTGGAAGATATGGAAAACCCATATGAAAATGAAATTATCTCTATTCCACAAATGAAAATCTGGGCACCACTGTTTCTTAATGAAGTAAGGAATTTGCTATATTTTTAATGATATATACCAAAACAAAGGATTGATTCCATGAATTGGAAAATGCTTTCTTTTTACTGTATCAAAACTAGGTGCTGTGTTTCCTTCATGGAATTTGAACTTCTGCAAACTTCATATCTGACTTCTGAATGGAGATTTTCCTATAAGAAAAATGGAAATCTCTATATTTCATATGAAGCACTGGTTCTTCAGCTACAGAAATATCTAGTTCCCTGTTTGCTTATGTGCCTTGGACATTTGTGTGTATACCCACATGAGCTTGTTGCCCATGTTTTGTGTTTTTCTGTGTAGATATATGTCCAACCGCAGCTGACAGAGATGAATGTTACAGACCGCGACATATGGAGCAAGCAGAAGGTTGCATCAGGAATCCACAGAGTTTGGGACACTAGTCAATGCATCTCTGAGGTGGTCCTGTTCAAGACAGGAATGAAGAAAGAATGGCCAGGGACAACTCAGGACAATGTGTTCATGAATTTGGATTTACATCAAGAGACATAAAGAAGCTCACGGTTTCTGCTGTGTTGATGTGTGTGTGTGTTTACCAGGAAAAGGATATGGAAGGCTTGAGGACTCGTTCAGTGCAAACCCAGTGGTGTGAGTCGTTTAAAGCATAGCCTGTGGACCTCTCAGCCTGAGAATTGGGCTGGCCTGTGGAAATGGTGGATATGTATATAAATGGATCCAAGTATTTTAAGAGGTGAAGTTCCTTCAGGAAAGATCAGAAAAAGGAAGGAGGAGGAACAGAAGATAAGCTACTGCACTGGAGAAGTTTTCCATATCAGAGGAAAGCTCTTTGGATAGTGCTGCCTTGGGTCAGCCCATCAGGGGGCACCAACTCTCTCTCTGCATATCACAAACAATATCATAATGNTGTGGAAAAACATTAGACCTGGAGGTTCTTCCTTAAACTAGTTTTAAGGCCTCAGGCAAGTTGTTTCCTCCTCCATGAAACAGCTAATGGAGCCTGGGGTGACTAAGATGAGCTGCCAAAGTACAGAGCCTGGGGTAGAACAGATGTTCTTATTAAATGGACCAGAATATACGGAGGAGGTCTGTGAAGCCCCAGCGCCCTGCGGGGTGAGGACTCGGGGGAGGCAGAAGGGGGCCCGGGGCCGCCTGGGCTGCCTCCAGGGCGACCGCCCTAGCCGAGGGCTGGAGCGCGGGAGGATCGTGCCAGGAGACATTGTCTGTGCTTTAGCCCCCACCCCGGAAACGAGAGGCGCGCACGGGCCGGGTGGCTCCAAGGGGCTCAGTTTGAAACCCGGGAAGCCCGCGAGGCTGCGCCCACCCGCGCCCACTGCGCGCTAGCTTGCCGGAGGGCTGGTCCTTGCTTCGGATTGCGGGCCCAGGCGGGGTGGACCCTTTTGGGGTAGGATCCGCGCCTCTGACCCCGGGAGCCCGAAAGCGCCAGCAGCCTGTTCCGGGTTGGTGTCACACGGTGCTCTCTCTGGGAGTCTCAGCTCACGTCCCGGAGGGATTAGAGTAGGTGCCAGAAGTGGGGTGTCGGGGAGCCGAAAGCATGGAAGCCACTGCCTGCCACTGTCTACCTCGACCTCGCCCACTCCCGAAATCGGGTTGGTTCATTTTCTCCCTATTCTCAGCCGTTTGCTTTGGAAAGCTCCGAGAAGGCGTGCCAATTTCAAGACGTTTCGGGTGGCTGCTTTTACTCTTTGGAGCTACTTTTGAAAAACAAAAGGAAGAACGGAGTGGAAAGTGTAATAGTGAGAGGCGGGAAGGGTGTGGCCTGGGGTGGGCGGCTGGTGTTATCGTGGCCGATGTAAGAGTTCATCCTTGAAGTCACTTGCCTGTCTACCGTCGTGGGCCCCCCAGGAGGCGATCCGGACCGCATCGCCCTCCTAACTGGGGTTCCCAGAGTCTCCTCGGCCCCACCTCTGCGCAGCTCAGTCACACCGACCTTGCTCAAGAAATAATAAGCAGGGAGAGTAATGACAGCCCCCCCGGGCTCGGGGCTGAGCACGCTGCTCGCCTCTATTAAGGCAAGTGCCATTCCATCCTCTCCTTTGCCCGACTAGGGATGGAGTGCTGAGTGGCTTAACTGGGAGTGACTTCACCCCAGCCATTTCCAGCAGAAAACCTGGGGAGTGAGAACCCAGAAAAGTTGTACCCCTTCTCTCTGCTTTCCTCTTCCCTGTGGTCCTGGGAAGACTCATCTTCCCACTGTTATTAGGCTCCTGTCTCTGGTGCCCCCACTCCCAGCCCCTTGGATATCTAAACCCGGATACCTTGCTCAGGGGCTGGGGCAGGGAGTAGGCTTGGGGTAAGCCAAGGCCCAGAGGCAGAGAGTGGTTTGCTGAAGAGCGGCCTTGGGCTTTGTTTTTGTTTTGTTTCTACTGAGTTTAATTGGAAGTGAGACAGGGGGCAAGTGGGAAGAGCCCTGGCCTGGAAGCCCAGCTCTGGCTCTACTGTGTAGCATCAAAGACGGAGTCATTTGGGCTGGAAGGCACCTTGGATGTGCCATGTACACATGAAGGCAGCAGAGCCCAGAGATGTGAGCCGGGCCCCTACTGGGCAGACAGGGACTCGTGGTCTAACCCGTGCTTTTCCCAACATGACCTAAGTCACAAAGTTTTTTTCTGACGCAGTTTCCTCTTGAGTAGAGTTGGAGACTTGCCTACCTTTCCTTCTAGAGGGGCCTGGTAAGGATCAGAGGAAGCCAGGTATGTGGATAAACGCCTATACAAAGTGAAGGCTCAGTGTGGCTAGGAGGAGCCCCCGAGAGTTTTACAGTTTATTGGAAACGTCCCATGTGTGCCGCAAGGAGACGGTAGATACCAGGAGCCAACGGTGGACACTCCCCCGGCCTGTAATAGCTCAGCTCTAGGGTAAACATTTGCCCTACCAAATCGACAGCCGTCCCAGGGTCACTGTGTTTACGCTGGAAATGACCAAAGGCCATGGCCTGAGGGCTGTCCAGGGCAGGAGGGGAAAAGGAACTGTGTTCCAGATGTACAGCTTGCCCCTTCACCTCTGCTGTCTTCTTGGAACCTTATAAAGGCTCTGGTTCCAAGCCTAGCGGTTGCCTCAAGCCCAGGCTGAGCGCTGACTTTGAAGGGTTAAACGGGAAGCCATCTAGCTCTTCCTGGTTGTATTGAGAGGTTGAGGGGACTCTGGGCACTGGGAGGTGCTGCCTCTGCAGCCACCCTGAGGGCTGTCTTCAGCTCCTCATTTGTCCCCCCCTGCCCACCCCAGGCTGCCCCTCTGGACCCAGCGGCTGCTCAGTCCTGGCCAGCTGTGTCTCCATAGGCCTTTGTTTCAGAGTTGCAAGCCTGCCCTCCCCAGCAGAAGCCCTCAGGCTAGGGCCCTGGCAGCTGGAAGTCACTTCTGCCAGCAGGAAGACCTTACTGGAGTCCACCGGGGACCCGGCAGACCTTCATTTCCTCTTATAGATTCCATCTGGAGCCCCCAGCTCACCCTGGCCAGATTTCTCTCACCAGATCCACCCTGAATGGATGGATCATCCTCTTTTTCTTCTACACTCACACCCTTTCATTCTATTTTAAAGGGTTCTTTCATTCATTCAAGAGTTTTTTGGCATCTGCTATATACAATGCTGGATGCAGGCGACACGGCAGTGAACAAAATATATTAGAGTCATTGACCTCATGGAGCTGACTTCTAGTGGGGGAAGCCGACAATAAGCAAGATAAATAATGGAAAGCAGGTTAATGATGAGCAGAGTAATGTGATAGGAAAGGTGGATGTGAACTGTCATGGAGTGGGTAGGGTCATGGAGTGGGTGGGATGGTGTTCGAGATGGGGTGTCCTGGGAGACATCCCGAGGAAGGGCTCTTCAGTAATGCCTGAAGGAGGAATTTTCCTTGTCTCTGGTTTCCTTTTCTTGAAACCCAGTTCAAGGAACTCACTGTGGGGCTTGACAGCTTCCTAGCCCTGCGGTGCTAACCTCCTTTGAGCCTGTGTTTCTCACCTGTAAAGCGGAGTTAGTCATCATACCTACCACGTACGGTTTTGTGAGACTGAACAATGAGCTAACGTCTGTTTGATGCTTAGCAGAGTCTATAGAGGTTTTCAGTAAGTGAGAGTCTTCTATTTTGTTATTTCTCCAACCACATCCTGCAGGGGTAGCCCAAGCTCTTTATTGCCATTGCTAAATGAAAAGCTTGAAGCAAGCGGGGAATTGGAGACAGGTGAAAACCCTACTTAGTGCAGACTTTTGTAGTTGGTGAGACTCTTCAACCCTCTCCTAGAATCAAGGCTGGGGAATTGTTGAGGATGTGTGCTTCCCAGGTGTGTGTGCTGCTTCTAGGGTGAACTGGGGGCAGCCCTGATCCTCCCTTGCTCTGGAATTTCCCTTGCTTCCAAGCAGCCCTGATGAATCACACCTTCATCCCTGGCCTCTCTTCCCTGCCTCACAGCTGGAAAGGCTGGCAGTCTCTCCCCCAACGTCTGTAGATGAATTCCACTGGGAGAGGGAGAGAAAAGGCTGTTGAAAACGAGGGAGGGGCAGGGAAGGCTGGGCAGATGGTGGGTGGAGCTGTTTGAGGAGAGCCTGCAGAGGTGCACATGGGTGGTCCTGGAGGCTCAGGCAGCCCCAGAAAAAGTTTCAAGTAGGCTCCACCATGGACCAGAATTTCAAGTAACATGAACAGACAGACACTGAGTGCTGAGTCTGGCTGGGCTCCACTCAGCTTTGCTTCCACTCAGCCAATCTGAAGAGTCTTTTCCCCTCTCAGCCGAATCAGGACCTCAAAGGGAGGTGCCTGAGCTCAAAGATAGCTGCTGTCAAAAGCGGCGGGGAGCGGTTTCCTGGGGGCTGAGCCCCGGCTCAGGAAGCAGCGATGGGCGGTGGAGGGCAGGGGCTGGGGAAGTGGTCATCAGCCAGACCGCGCCCTCTGAGAGCCGGGTTTCAGGCACCTTGAGGTGAAGGAGCTTTCTGAGCCTACCAGTGGCTGCCTGAAGACCAGGTAAAACTAGGTGTAATCTGGCTTCAGAGGAAGTTCCAGGGGGGCCCTAAACAGCCTCAAGCAGTTTTGTGATGTTGGGTGACCTCAAGTCAGAGGAGAATGAAAACTGGGCAGGGTTAACTAGTTTGTGATCGAAGGAGGTACATCCAGAGTCGATGGCCACCCCTCTGGGTGTTGGCTGTCTGGGATAAAGACTGGCCTTGTGAACAGGGTCTCTGCTCTGTTCTTATTTTGATTAGCAGTTCTCTAAAGGCAGGGGCTCTGCTGGAGCCATCTTTGTTCCCATATAGCGTGGAGAACAGTGTAATCTACAGGGTGTGATGAGCTTGTGCTGGGGTCCCATCCTGAGAACAGTCTGGGCTCCGTGATCTCATCTGCTCCAGTTTTTGTCCCATGGAGTTATAGGAAGAAGGCAGTGGTGGGGGTCCAGCCAAGCCCTGGGTGGACTGTTGCCATCTGGGAATGCCACCCAAGAGAGAATGGGACTTTTTACAGTTCTCTTGCTAGCCTCTGGGGAGGGAAGCCTCCTGGTTTAAGCTCAAGGAATGGATTTTTAAGGACTCTCAGACTCTGTTTCATGCTGAGCAGACTCTGGGGCCGGCCATAGGACTTGAATGAGGTTCCAGTGGGCACAGTGGCAACTGTGCATGTTGGCCTTTTGGGAAACAGAATTTGAGGGTACGAAGGGTTGCTCTAGTTGTTGCTGGAATTTGGCTGAGAATGGAGGGAGGGATGCTAGAGGAGTGAACTCTATTTCACTATGGTAATGGGATCTCTGGAGGAAAGATGGGTTCTACAGGTACTGGAAGCTCTAAAAAACTTTGCTCCCCAGGCCATAAGACCATGTGTGTGTATGTCTATATATATATACATATATATAGGAGTGTGTGCACATGTGTGTATAAGTCAGAGATTCTTGAGCAATAGGTGGCCAAGTGTTTATTGACAGGAAAAGGGAACCAGTATTCTTGTAGGCTCCGTCTATCCTGTGTATCGCTACATCTCCAGTGCTTGCTGCATAGTTGATGCTGCTAAGTCACTTCAGTCGTGTCTGACTATGTGTGACCCCGTAGACGGCAGCCCACCAGGCTCCCCCGTCCCTGGGATTCTCAAGGCAAGAACACTGGAGTGGGTTGCCATTTCCTTCTCCAATGCATGAGAGTGAAAAGTGAAAGTGAAGTCACTCAGTTGTGTCCAACTCTTCGCGACCCCATGGATTGCAGCCCACCAGGCTCCTCCGTCCATGGGATTTTCCAGGCAAGAGTACTGGAGTAGGGTGCCATTGCTGCATAGTAGGATTCCAATAAACATTTGTTGAATAAATAAAACCCTACTGTGTGAATGAAACTTTAGGAATTAGAGAAATTTTCACACTCTTCACAAATGTTCTACTCTGTCCTAGTAGAGTAGAAAGCTGAAGCTGTGGTCAACACCTCTGGCACAGGGGCAGGCAGCTCTGTATTCCTCCAGCCTGGACAAGTGAAAAGGTGCCTTGGGTCACTGGACCCAGTCCTCCCGGGCCTGCTGAGAGTTTGCCCTTTGCATGTTTCCAAAGTAGAGTATGCTTTCAGTCTTAAAAATAGTTCATCCCATAATATGTCCTGTAAAAAAAAAACCCCTCTTCTACCGTATTTACAACATGGCCACCCAAGTGGCTTATTTGCAAGTAGCCAGGAATGTCTCCAGGTCGACCAGGACTCAAGTTCCTGCATTTTCTTTCACACCAGACCCTGTTTATCTTTTATGTAGGAGTTGTGTCATCTGATTTCTAAGCCCACAACTGAAAGGCAGCAGCAAAGGAAAGAGTGTAGAGAGACCAGTGTAGAGAAGAAAAGTGACCACAGTGCAGTGACAGTTGATGGAGTGGATGGAGAACAAGACACTATGGAAAACAGGCATGAGTGTCAGAGCCAGGGGTCATTATTTATGTAGGGGAGTGGCTTGGCACACCTTGGCCTTTGGGGGCATCATCATTTTGATAATTGATGCTTCGCTGGTAATTGTGACCCTGAGTCATCAAGCGGAGGTTAAATGATGTTTCCTTGACTGTTTGGGAAGGGAGGGAAGGAAGTGTGTAACGTGTTTTTGAAAGATGTCCCAGTCAGATTGACCACAATTTTTGAAGTGTTGACTCTTAGGTAATATCACTAATCTTCTCCACAAGGCATAGTAGGTGGTGGTACCCTCAACTACAGATGAGGAAACTGAATCCCCTCACACAAGGTTAGGTCACTTTTCTGGGATCTCAGCGAAGACTTAGCAGAGATGAGGTCTGAACTTCTAGATGACTCTAGAGCACATGCTCTGAGCTCTAGCCCAGACTCTTTGGAAACTGGGCACACTCTTAAAAAAATGTGCCTTTTGGATAGCTCTCTCTGCAGGGGTTCCAGCTGGTCAAGGTTTTACTGTGTTACTGTGGAGCCAGGATGGGCCCAAACTTAATTCAGCTCCACCCATAGCAGACTGCCAGTTAATCCCAGAGAGTGCTTTACATTTTTTAAGCTTCTACCTGAGTGCCGCACAACATTTCCGAGGCCAGAAAATTTGTTAGGGAGGAGCTGCAATTTCAAAAATCCCAGGCCTCTTTCCATTGGGAGCTTTTGTTCCTTTGTTTGGGTTCTGGATGCTGCTGAAGGGTGCTGGGCTGTGCTGTGCAGCCTCCATGCTGGTCGTCCCAGTTGTGTCCAGGGTGGTGGGGCCACCCCTGCGTAGGAGCTCCTACTCTTGTCTTCTCACCATCCAGATCTGGCAAATGGTAATTTTCTCCAATTTATTTCTGTCATTTGAATGTTAAACAGATGCAGTCAATGCTTCCTTTTTCCTCCTAATTGCTTTCTCTTTCCTCCCTCCCCAGAAGTAACATTCTCTTGAATATGGTGTTTATCACATCTATGCATGTCTTCATACTTTTTACTGTTTGTAAGTAATTTATAGTTTCCTGTTGTTTTGATTTTGAGATGTATAGCATCATGTTGAATAAATATTGTTGTCTAGATTTATCCATGTTGAAAGATTTAAATCTAGTTTATCACTGAACTGTTACACGGTGTCTGTCATATAATTATATTATAGCTTCCTTATGGACAGACTTTTAGATTGTTTCCATTTTTCTCACCAGTTTCCTGTGTTTATCATCCATGCGTTAATCTTTTCTACCATGTATGTCAGTGGTAGGATTATGGGGTTATAAATTGTGCTTTTCAAGATACTGCCAAATAATGTCCCTGCATGATTTGTCAATCAGTATATGTTCTTACCAGAAACACAAGAACCCCTATTTCACTAACATTTGGATTGTGTCTTGTAATCTAGTAGATGTAATTTTAAAATTATTTTATAAACTGCCCCTNTAAATTTCTCCCTTGGGCCTTCAGAAACTGAGGACAGGTTGAGTTGGTCCCTTTTAAAATCCTGCCCAGGCTTCTTCCAGGGGATGTGTCCATTGAGGCCGGGCAAGAGCGAGAATCCTGTGTTCCTCTTTGAGTTACTGCACATGGTTCTGCGAGGGGCTTCGGAGGGTCTTCTGATCTCTGAACACTCGGAGTTGGGCGATTAGGGAAGAGGCTGTTTGTAGAGGGACCCAGCACACCCTGGGAAAAGCAGAGTTAATCTCCCACGTTTTCCGGAAGTTTCCTTTTCCCAGAATCTACAGAGGGTGGTTATTTTAGGTAAAATCTAGGGGTGCTGGCAGGTTGGGCAGGTGGAAGGATGTTGTCTCTGACCCAGACTTCCCCTGGTGGACACCGCCCGACCAGGGCCTTGTCCACCCCTCCCCCAGCTCTGGGCTGCAGAAGCCAGGAGATCAGGGGCAGGTTGCTGCCCTGCCCTGCCTTGAGTTTCAGCCCTGCATCAAGGCCTGGCTTTTCCAGGAACAGGACTGCTGCCTGGGCCATGCCCATGTGGACCCGCCTGCCCCAGGATCTAGGGTTTGGTGACAGCTGCCCCCTCTGTGTGTGTGTAACTGCTCAGCTGAGGGAGAAAGCTGCTCTCCTCCCACCTGGAAACTGGTTGGATGAGTTTCTTGGGCCTCCCTGGTGGAGGCCCCTTAGAAGGGAAGGCAGGGATCTGGGGTGGGGTGGGGGCGGGTACTGTGGGGTGCAGAGGGGCCCCCTGGGCTCTGGGTTAGGGATCCCTGAGGGACAGGGTCATGCAGGAGGCCCTGCTCTCCGAAAGGCCGTCTGCCTTTGAGAATTGACCTTGTTGTGTGAGTCTGTAAGCTATGCCTTGGAAAACCTACTTTCCTAAGTTGTCTGGCTCAGGGTCGGCATCCGAGGCAATGAGGGGGTGTTGGTTGGAGCTCTTGCTCTTGTTCCTGAGGGCCAGGAGAATCAGGGTGTGTGACTGATGGCAGCAGTTCATAAGGGGGGTGCTGCTGCTATTGCTTGGAGTTGAAGACCAACTTGTGTTTGGGGGAGCCTCCCTAATTCTGATTTGCTTGGGGAGGGAATTTGGGGAAGGGAAAAACCCTCAAGTGGTAACACTGACTCCCTCCGCCCCCACACAATGCCCCCCGCTGGGAGCTGCTGTTCTGGAATCCCAGGGGAAGATTCCCTTCTAGTTAAGCCCTGGCATCTCGGTCTCTAGGCCTGGCATTCACCCCACTGCGTTTAGAAACGTTTCGCATCCGGATAGTTTCATATCTCCGCATTCACTGGGGGCCTTGCTTCTTCCCGCTTCTCAGGGGTTGGGATGGGTGTCTTTCTTCCTCTCCGCACATTCTCCCCATCTCTGTCTCTCCCAGAAGCTCTCTGTGAACAGCCAGCATCTTTGGCTCCTGGATGCTGCATGAACATTCTGGCTGTGTGGACCCCTGCCGCCGTAGTACCACCTAGCAGTTTGTATATTTTAAGGGTAGCTTCTCACTTTGTCTCCCTAAGTCTCCGTGGTGGGTCTTCCAGGCCTGGCCTGGGTGTGCCGGACGCCCCAGGTCCTTGCGTGGTCCAGGTCCTCTGGGGACTCCACTGTCGCATGCTGCCACCCTTGTACCAGAGGCCCTGAGGGCTCTTCCTCACCTGGCAGAAGCTTTGTCATCATTCAAGAAGCAGTGAAAATGTCACTCCTTTAAAGCTGCCTGTGTCCCCCAGGTGGCACTTTCTACTTCTTCCGTCAGCAGAGTTTATGTGCATTTCTGTGCCAGCACTTGAGGCACTGCTTTGTGGATAATCTGTTGATATGTCTACTTTTTAAAAGCTATTATTATTAGTATTTGGCCGCACAGTGTGACTTGTGGGATTTTAGTTCCCCAACCAGGGATCAAACCTGTGCCTCCTGCAGTGGAAGCACCAAATTTTAACCACGGGACTGCCAGGGAAGTCCTTGCTTCCTTTTGTCATTGATGTGCTTGTCTGGTTTCTTCTGATACGGTGTTTGTTCTCCGGAGTGGGTTCTGTGTGTGATTCATCTTTGTGTCAACGCACAGGCTGCCACAGTGTCTTTGTGCAAAGTGGGTGCTTGAATATACTTGAGCAGTGAATTCTGAAGCTCATGACTTGGGAAGGGCTGTTAGTCTTATCCCTAAGTGAGGGGGTAGCCCTTGCAGTACAGATGGCTCCCTGCCCCGCTCCCTGTTGTCCAGCAAGTTAGGAGTAGAACTAATGTTGGTTTTGAGCCGTGCTGGCTGGAGTACCAGGGCCCTTCGGGTCCATTCTGCTGCCTTCCCCTCTTGGATAGTCCCTGTGATTTAGGAAATGGGCAAACACTGGGGCTTTTCCCTCCAAGTTCTGGCTCTCTCATTTGTCTGCCCTGGAGTTGGATTACATTTTTTCTTTAAAATCCAAGGACGGGTGTCAAGGATGGTTTCCACCAATCACTTCCCTACCTCACGGTACCTGAGTAAATTCTGTTCCAGCTCAGGCCTGTTGTTCCGCGTGTTCCTGTTCCTCTCCAGCTCTCTCCCTGCGGAACCCAGAGGAATGCGCCCTGCCTGCTACAGCATAGGACTGACTCATTCAAACTTCATCTTCTGGTTTGACCTTCTGTGGGGCCTGGATATCAGACTTGTTTCCGTTTCCAGCTGAATTGCTTTATATTTGCCCTTAAAAGATCATGGTCCAAATCTGTGTTGGGATCATAGATGATGGATGATTAGCAGGATCAGGGTGAAGTGGGGAGGGGAGGGTTAGGTCATGGTGGTACATGATTAAANTTCCGTTTCCAGCTGAATTGCTTTATATTTGCCCTTAAAAGATCATGGTCCAAATCTGTGTTGGGATCATAGATGATGGATGATTAGCAGGATCAGGGTGAAGTGGGGAGGGGAGGGTTAGGTCATGGTGGTACATGATTAAACTTGTATCTCTATTATTGACTTTTTTAGACATGCATCAGAAAAATCTCTTATCCTGATGCATATGGACAAATAGTAACTCATCCATCCTTCTCATTGCTACTATTTACGGAAGGTATACTGCCTGACAGTTGCTGTTCAGATTGCTCTACTTGTATCCTCTCGCTCTTGGAGACCAGCGAAGTTGCTCATTTTATGGGTAAGGGAACTTGAAGTTTGGTTAGATCCAGTGACTTGCCCAAGGCCACCCACAGCTAGTAAAACAGAGTAACTGGGTTACAGACCACGTCTGCCTGACTCCAAAGCCTGTGAATCCGTTTACTGCATTTAATCTCTGCTCTCTGGACTCTCATGTACTGAGGTACTTGCTCATCCTCTCCTTCTCATCTGAGAACTCAGATCCAGTGGGGCCCTCTGTTCCCACTTGCTTCCCACTGAGATTCTCCAGTGCCTTTGAATCTGATGCAATAGTAAATGCTGCAACTCTTAAAGGTGTGGTTCAAGGTTGGCGGCCTCAAAATAAGCACCCCCTATAGTGGGTGTACGGGGAGCAACTAGATGGTTAATTTGTGGGGCTGGGTCTCTGAATTTTGCTGATAAGGAGGGGTGGTCCTAGAGATGGGAGAGGTGAGGCCTCTGAGAACACTGGGGTGTCTGTGATTTCTAGCATGGTCTTCATCCCCTCCATCTTCTGGGGACATTGTGTCTGTGTCATTTTCCTGCTTAGTGACAAGCTGTGACCTGGCTGTGAGTAGTAGCAATTTCTCATCCACAGTAATTGCTCTCCTTTGCCTTCAGTTTCGATGAAACCTCCTAGTGGACTTTTCCTGGGATATCTGTAGGGCCCTTTTGCTATATCCCTTCTTTAAACTCCAAAGTGGTCTCTTCTTCCAATTTTTGTGGCTGGTCACTTAATATTGGCATGGCAGGGCAGCTATGCCCCTACTCCAGTCCCTCTTCTGGGGCCTAGAGTGTGGGGCTGCTGGGGTGAATGGGCAGTCTTTGCTCCTGCATGCCTCTTGGTGAATCGGAAACTTGCTGGCAGTGACTAATTGGAAACTCATTAGACTAGGAGGAACTGTCTCAGGTCTTGACTGTGGCCACTGTTTGTCTTTCGTCTGACTACTGTGGGAGTGGAGAGGCTGTCTCTTATACACATCTAGATGTGTATAAGAGACAGGCCGTAGTACCACCTAGCAGTTTGTATATTTTAAGGGTAGTTTCTCACTTTGTCTCCCTAAGTCTCCGTGGTGGGTCTTCCAGGCCTGGCCTGGGTGTGCCGGACGCCCCAGGTCCTTGCGTGGTCCAGGTCCTCTGGGGACTCCACTGTCGCATGCTGCCACCCTTGTACCAGAGGCCCTGAGGGCTCTTCCTCACCTGGCAGAAGCTTTGTCATCATTCAAGAAGCAGTGAAAATGTCACTCCTTTAAAGCTGCCTGTGTCCCCCAGGTGGCACTTTCTACTTCTTCCGTCAGCAGAGTTTATGTGCATTTCTGTGCCAGCACTTGAGGCACTGCTTTGTGGATAATCTGTTGATATGTCTACTTTTTAAAAGCTATTATTATTAGTATTTGGCCGCACAGTGTGACTTGTGGGATTTTAGTTCCCCAACCAGGGATCAAACCTGTGCCTCCTGCAGTGGAAGCACCAAATTTTAACCACGGGACTGCCAGGGAAGTCCTTGCTTCCTTTTGTCATTGATGTGCTTGTCTGGTTTCTTCTGATACGGTGTTTGTTCTCCGGAGTGGGTTCTGTGTGTGATTCATCTTTGTGTCAACGCACAGGCTGCCACAGTGTCTTTGTGCAAAGTGGGTGCTTGAATATACTTGAGCAGTGAATTCTGAAGCTCATGACTTGGGAAGGGCTGTTAGTCTTATCCCTAAGTGAGGGGGTAGCCCTTGCAGTACAGATGGCTCCCTGCCCCGCTCCCTGTTGTCCAGCAAGTTAGGAGTAGAACTAATGTTGGTTTTGAGCCGTGCTGGCTGGAGTACCAGGGCCCTTCGGGTCCATTCTGCTGCCTTCCCCTCTTGGATAGTCCCTGTGATTTAGGAAATGGGCAAACACTGGGGCTTTTCCCTCCAAGTTCTGGCTCTCTCATTTGTCTGCCCTGGAGTTGGATTACATTTTTTCTTTAAAATCCAAGGACGGGTGTCAAGGATGGTTTCCACCAATCACTTCCCTACCTCACGGTACCTGAGTAAATTCTGTTCCAGCTCAGGCCTGTTGTTCCGCGTGTTCCTGTTCCTCTCCAGCTCTCTCCCTGCGGAACCCAGAGGAATGCGCCCTGCCTGCTACAGCATAGGACTGACTCATTCAAACTTCATCTTCTGGTTTGACCTTCTGTGGGGCCTGGATATCAGACTTGTTTCCGTTTCCAGCTGAATTGCTTTATATTTGCCCTTAAAAGATCATGGTCCAAATCTGTGTTGGGATCATAGATGATGGATGATTAGCAGGATCAGGGTGAAGTGGGGAGGGGAGGGTTAGGTCATGGTGGTACATGATTAAACTTGTATCTCTATTATTGACTTTTTTAGACATGCATCAGAAAAATCTCTTATCCTGATGCATATGGACAAATAGTAACTCATCCATCCTTCTCATTGCTACTATTTACGGAAGGTATACTGCCTGACAGTTGCTGTTCAGATTGCTCTACTTGTATCCTCTCGCTCTTGGAGACCAGCGAAGTTGCTCATTTTATGGGTAAGGGAACTTGAAGTTTGGTTAGATCCAGTGACTTGCCCAAGGCCACCCACAGCTAGTAAAACAGAGTAACTGGGTTACAGACCACGTCTGCCTGACTCCAAAGCCTGTGAATCCGTTTACTGCATTTAATCTCTGCTCTCTGGACTCTCATGTACTGAGGTACTTGCTCATCCTCTCCTTCTCATCTGAGAACTCAGATCCAGTGGGGCCCTCTGTTCCCACTTGCTTCCCACTGAGATTCTCCAGTGCCTTTGAATCTGATGCAATAGTAAATGCTGCAACTCTTAAAGGTGTGGTTCAAGGTTGGCGGCCTCAAAATAAGCACCCCCTATAGTGGGTGTACGGGGAGCAACTAGATGGTTAATTTGTGGGGCTGGGTCTCTGAATTTTGCTGATAAGGAGGGGTGGTCCTAGAGATGGGAGAGGTGAGGCCTCTGAGAACACTGGGGTGTCTGTGATTTCTAGCATGGTCTTCATCCCCTCCATCTTCTGGGGACATTGTGTCTGTGTCATTTTCCTGCTTAGTGACAAGCTGTGACCTGGCTGTGAGTAGTAGCAATTTCTCATCCACAGTAATTGCTCTCCTTTGCCTTCAGTTTCGATGAAACCTCCTAGTGGACTTTTCCTGGGATATCTGTAGGGCCCTTTTGCTATATCCCTTCTTTAAACTCCAAAGTGGTCTCTTCTTCCAATTTTTGTGGCTGGTCACTTAATATTGGCATGGCAGGGCAGCTATGCCCCTGCTCCAGTCCCTCTTCTGGGGCCTAGAGTGTGGGGCTGCTGGGGTGAATGGGCAGTCTTTGCTCCTGCATGCCTCTTGGTGAATCGGAAACTTGCTGGCAGTGACTAATTGGAAACTCATTAGACTAGGAGGAACTGTCTCAGGTCTTGACTGTGGCCACTGTTTGTCTTTCGTCTGACTACTGTGGGAGTGGAGAGGTGCAGAAATTTATTGAACACCTAGTGCGTGCATTGCCTTCTGGGGGTGAAAGAAGGCCCAGCCCACTAGGTTTTCACTGTCTAGTCTGGAAGGAGAGCTTGCACATGAGAACCCCAAGGGCCTGTGCTGTATGCGACACTCAGGCTCAGCTGAGTTCAGAGAAGTGCCTGTGTGTTAGTGTCCCGTGGCTGCTGTTAGCAAACGCTGCCATCTTAGTGCCTTAGAACGGCACCCATGTAGACTTCCCTGGTGGCTCAGTGGGAAAGAATCCACCTGCCAATGCAGCAGACACGGGATGACCCACATTCCACGGAGCAACTAAGACCCTGCGCCACCGCTACTGAGCCTGTGTACTCTAGAGTCTGGGAGCCATAGCTGCTGAAGCCTATGCATGCTACGGCCCCTGCCCTGCAACAGGAGAGGCCTCTGCGATGAGAAGCCTGCACCACAACTAGAAAGTAGCCCCTGGTTGCTGCAGCTAGAGAAAAGCTCACACAGCGACGGAGACCCAGCACAGTGAAAAATAAACGGAACAGCAGACATTTATTATCTTATAGTTCTGGAGGTCAGATGTCAGTCTGGGCCTACAGGGCTATTTTCCTTCTGGAGTCTCCAGGGAAATTTTTGTTTTCTCGTCCTTTCCAGCTTCCTGAAGCTGCTTAGATCCTTTGACTTGTGGTCTCTTTGCTCCGTCGATGAAGCCAGCAGCCTAGCATTGACCAGTTTCTCGCTCTGTCCCTCTGCCTTTGCTGTCATATCAGCTTCTGACTCCTGCTGCTTCCCTCTTGTGAGGACCCTCGTGATTACCGTGAGCCTACCCACGTAATCTAGAATAATCTTCCCCATCTCAAGATCCTTAACTTGATCATACCTGCAAAATTTCTTTTGCCATATACGGTTACCCACATAGATAGGCTCCTTGTATCCAGGGATTAAGATGTAGATATCCCTGGGGGAGAAGCATTTTTGGCCTACATCATTGTGTGTTGGATGGGTTGGTGATGGTTGGGGAGGCCTTTCTGTAGATGATGACTGGACCACATTTGTGGAGGGAGAGAATGTCTGGGACACCTTGCAGGTTTGAGAAGTAACATGAGCAGATGTTGGGCTTGTGCGTGGTGGAGACAGGGAGGTGTGGGTGAGCGGTACTCCCACTGACATGAGATGCCAGGGACTTTCCTTCCCTTCCAAGGCCAGGCCGAGGGAGTTTTCTGGACTTTAGTCTGTAGGCCCAGACTCTGTCCCAGAATTCAGGTGGGAGGGCTCCGTTGGCAACCTGAGTCCTTTCTAGCAGCTGACTCAGGCACACTTGGTGGCCCCCTGCTATTCTTGGGTGGTGGGAAAAGGAATTCATGAGGGAAAATGAATTCATGAGGGAACAGGAATTGGAGCCAGCTGGCCTGGGTTTGGGTGGCCCAGAAACCCTGGTCACACAGTTCGCACAGCCTCTGTGATAGTCACGTTGCTCACAAGGAACACAGTCCCTGGAGAGCTTCCCTTGTCCTTAGGTGCTTGGGGCCCCTGAGTCCCCGGGGAGGGACAGGAAGGTCAGAGGGAGAGAGGAAAGAGCCAGTCCTCCTCAGGGCTCCTCATCCTCAGGAAAGCCTCGAGGGTGTGGTGAGAGGTCACCCACCTCTGCCCACCCTCTGCTGGCCCAGAGAACTGTAGGAATAGACCCTCAGGAGCTGGGCCTCTGTGGGGACAGTGCTGGGCAGCAGCATGGCTGGGCGGTACTGAGCTGGGGGGTATGTGTGTGTGTGTAGCACACAACTGAGCTGGGATGTGTGTGTGTTGCACACTACTGAGCTGGTGTGTGTGTGTGTGTTGCACACCTGGACTCAGGATCTCATTTGTTTGTGTGTGTCTTTTGTGAGGACAGTGCTAGGTAGCAGCATGGCTGGGTGGTACTGAGCTGGGGTGTGTGTGTGTGTTTAGCATACCTGGGCTCCTCTGGAAGTTCACACTGTGTGTGTGTGTGTGTGTGTGTAGACCCTCATGATACTGAGCTCTTTGTGTGTGTGTAGCACATCTGGGTTCAGGATCTCATTTGTGTGTGTGTGTGTCTTCTGTGGGGACAGTGCTAGGCAGCAGCATGGCTGGGTGGTACTGAGCTGGAGTGTGTGTGTGTGTGTGTGTGTGTGTGTAGCACACATGGACTCAGGATCTCAAGGTGAGATCTCTGGAAGTTCACACTGTGTGTATGTGTGTGTAGACCCTCGTGATACTGAGCTCTGTGTATGTGTGTGTGTGTGTGCATGTTGCACACCTGGGCTCAGGATCTCAAGGTGAGATCTCTGGAAGTTCACGCTGTGTGTGTGTGTGTGTGTGTGTGTGTGTGTGTGTGTGTNGGAAAGGAGTGTTAGCGAGCTCTGGGGACTCCTAGGACTACAGAAGCAGAGGTTCTCCAGAAGGTTCAATCCAGGTGAGCGCCCCCTTGGGACCTTCTTCCTGAAGCTGGGGTGGAGTTGGGGAGCAGGGTCTGCCTTATTGACAAGAGGCCTGAGGACAGAATGTGGGGGCTCTGGTGGGCTTGGCTGGTAATTTTTTTCTGTTGGAGGCAGGAGGCCGGGTCAGATCGGGGGCACGGTGCTGAGGCCTCGCAGGGAGGAGAAGGATGTGGAACCTGGCTCCAGTCAGCCGTCCTGGGAAACTCAGAGGCCTGCTGCAGCCTGCCTGCCTACCTCCCTGCCTGGGGGTGTTCAGGGAAGGTCCCCAGGAGGTGTGAATGGAGGAAGGGTGTGGAATAGGTTTAAATTTAGAGAAAGTTAAAAAGAAAAGAAACTGATCCCCCTTTCTCTCCTGCACCCAAACTCTTAAAGGTGCATGTCTGAGCAGCTTATGGGGCTGATCAGAAAGGTTTTAGGGACCCTGTCACAGAGGGCTTCTCAGGTGTGGGAGATATAAAGTTTTCTAGAAGACCGACTCACTGGCTGATGATTGATTGGATTGATTCCTGTTAAAAGATGGAAGAGGTCAGTGAGCAGGGATATTTAGGGAGCTGGAGACCAGGGTGATACGGTGGGCTGTGGCTTGGGGTTTGGCTGCTATCTGTCACCTCCTCTAGGCGCCAAGATGAGTTTAAAGACCCCTGAGTTCCAATCTTGGCCTTGGGGTGAATCTTACCATATGGGGTGATGTGATAGTCCATGGAGAGGAAGGAAAGTTTGCCTCTACCCGGGAGCCCTTCCGCAGGCAGGTGCTTCCACTGTCTCTGTGGGGGCCTGAACACCACTACAGAAAGGTGTGTGTGTGCTCACTTGCCCAACTCTGCGATCTCATGGACCGTAGCCTGCCAGGCTCCTCTGTCCGTGGAATTTTCCAGGCAGCAACACTACAGAAGGGTGGAGATTGGGTTTTTAGAACCAGAGGGCACTCACACTGGGTGTGATGTCTCTCTTCCCTCACTATCTGATGGTGTCTGCTAACAGTCCCACCTGGACTCGGCCTGACTGCTCCATTTGCTCTTTACCCTTCCTTTCTGGGTCTCTGTATTCTTTTCCAGCAAGTCGTCTTGCCCAGGGAGAGAACGAGAGCCTTGTGAACCTAGGTCTCCTGGTGACTGCAGGGCTTCTCTCATCGTCCGAGGGGTTATAATCTGATCCTGGTGCCCTCCTGCTTCTTGCCTTCTCTAACACCTGCAGTCTTTTGACCAGGAATATGTGTTTTCCTGTGTTGTTCCAAGGAAAAAGTAAATGGGCAAAGGTCACATAGTAGGAGGTCTAGAAATAGCCTTAAGGAATCTTAATTCTCAATTTTTTTTTTTACCTCCATTAGCCTTTGTGAGGGAAGTAAAATATTAAAAGCCATGACGTTTGTGTCTTAATATGTTCCCCATGGTTTATGCTGAGGCAAAGCCATGGTATCTAGGGCTGTGACTAATCCTTTTCTGTGGTTCTAGCTGGTGTGAAATCCATCAGGGAGGCAGCCATCAGTGTGCAGGGGCAGGAGAGCACTCACACTGAAGCCTGAGTCCAGATCCAGGCTCTACTGCATGCTCTTTCTGTGGCCTCAGTTTCTGCATCTGTAAAATGGGNTTTTCTGTGGTTCTAGCTGGTGTGAAATCCATCAGGGAGGCAGCCATCAGTGTGCAGGGGCAGGAGAGCACTCACACTGAAGCCTGAGTCCAGATCCAGGCTCTACTGCATGCTCTTTCTGTGGCCTCAGTTTCTGCATCTGTAAAATGGGAATAATAATAGTACTGACCTCATAGAGTTGTTATGAGAGAAAAGCCTCCTTATGTTTATAGTACTTGGACCATTTTTGGCTGTTAGCCATTATGCTTTCTTTTAGCCCCAGGAGGATCTGGGCATGGGTGCTATGAAAACATGAGCTTGGTTTGCAGGCCAGGTGGCTGTGTGCAGTCAGAGAAAATTTCTCCAAGTAGAAAAGATGCATTAGTTCCTGGGCTTTTGAAGTGTGCATGGGGACCCTATGGTGATGGAGTCCCTAATGAGTGACCTCAAAGATAACCTTTAGAGAGAAATCTCTCGAGAGACTGTGTGTGGGGTGGAGGTGGGGGGCTGTGACTAATCCTTCACTTTGAGGCCATGACCTGGCCAGCTGTGAAGTCCATTAGAGACTTGGGCCTTTTCCGCTTAGCATCCCCATAGGGGCTGACTGACCCCAGGTTTCATCTGGGAAAGGTCTTAGGCCACAGGTCCCTACCCCTTTGTTCCAGCTG
>SJYV01047657.1:114290-335342 GCA_006410875.1 Neotragus pygmaeus | reverse complement strand
TAGGCTATCCATGGGATTTCCCAAGGAAGAATATTGGAGCGGGTTGCCATTTCTTCCTCCAGGGGATCTTCTCAACCCAGGGATTGAGCCTGAGTCTCCTGAATTGCAGACAGATTCCTTTCCACTAAGCCATCAGGGAAAGAATTCGCTTGCCAATGCAGGAGACCCAGCAGGAGATACGAGTTTGATCCCTTGGTTGGGAAGATCCCTTGGAGGAAGAAATGGCAACCTGCTCCATTATTCTTGCCTGGAAAAATTCATGGACAGAGGAGCCTGGCGGGCTACAGGCCAGGAGGCCACAGAGTCAGACACAGCAGAGCAGTTAAGCGCTTCCGTCTTTACACTGAATAGTGTTCCTTCTTATTCGTCTGCGTGCTTTTCCGTACTAGCCCTTCCTTCTTCCCTCTTCTGTTACAAATTAATCGATTGAATGTGTACGAAATGTGTGTAAAAGCAGTCAGGACATCAGTGAGAGGGAGGATTCGGGCCCGTGGGAGAGCTTGTTCTCAGTCATCTATTGTGACTGCCTCCAAGCCTATTTCTGCTTCATACTTGCAGAGAGCTGGGATGGACAGATAAGTGCACTCTCTGGATAAATAAGGTGCTGTTGTCATCATCTTAAATATTCTTGTTAAATATTCTTGATTACATAGTTTAAACTGAAAGAGTAGAGCCTTTTGTATTTCTCACTTTTAAAACGACTGGGTGTCTGGTTACCTCAATGCAGGTGGAGGGTAGGTGTGTGTGCCTGTGCGCATTTAGAAAAAACAGTTCTTCAATACGCTCTCCTGTCCAGGAACAGCTGAGGCACCTCAGGAGAGCTCCCTTCTGACTCCCAGTTTATAGTGGGGCTGCCATTTGATGCCAGGCAGTCGAGGGCAGTAGGGGCTAAGGGCACGGCTCTGTACAGAGGTTCCTTAGACGTGTCCTCTCATCCTGGCCTCTATCTCAGGTCTGTTCCCCGGAAAGGCTGGGTGTAAAGTGCTGACACCATCGGCCTAATGGTATATCCTGTCCTCAGGGCCTGGGCAGCCCTTGTCCAGCTGGGCAACACTTCCGAGTGGGCAGCGGGGCTTCGTGGTGCCAGGCCTTAAAGGCCGTAGCAAGTTGGATGCAACCTCTGCTTTCCAGTGGGGGCACTGTGAAGGGGCTTGGGTGTCACTAAGACCCTGATGTGCTGTGCAGGGAGGTGGGGGCCAGGGCCCCCAAGAGAGGCTTGTCATTCTCAAGAGGACAGTGTGGGGTTGTGGCCCCAGAACCGAGGGCCCCAGCAGGGCTAGTGGGCAGGCCTCATTCTGGGGGCTGTCAGTCACAGCAGAACCCCCAAGCCGGGGTGGGCAGTGGATCCCTGTGGACTGGGCATGAGGGCAGCCTTCGTCAGGCCATGGGGGCCCAGCTGGAATGGACTTTGAGCTGGTGATGGGCGGGTGGCGCTGTGAGTGTGGGGCCAGCGCCAGGCCAGGCAGTTTGCGGCCTGCACTGACTGCCCGTTGCTCTCCTCCTCAGAGCCGACCAGACGTCTGTTCAGGCAACTCAGTGAGAAAGGTGAGAGGGGGAGCGATGGTCGGCTATTCCCTTGAGCCCTAGGGCGAGGGTGAGCGGGAGGAGCAGGCGACCGGCAGGGTGGGGGCGACGTGGGTGGTGCAGAGGGGCCTGTGTTTCTCCCTGGAAGGGGGCCTCTCGCCCTACACACCCCGCACCCTGTCTCCCTGTCCTTGGCTGATAGCAGGAGCGGGTGACCCCCACCCCGGGCTCCCGTGCCATCAGTCATTCCTTTGAAAGTCCTGTGAAGATTCCGGGAGCAGGAGCCCCTGATGAGGCCTTTCCCGGGGGGTCCTGGGCCTCAGGCCTGTGTAAGGGGGTTCTCTCTCCTGCTCACTGATCTCCCCTCTCCCTCCCCCCTTGCCCACGTGCCGGGATCTGGCGGTGGTGGAGCAGCCAGAGCCGCAAGAGTGAAGGTGAGGCCAGGGGCGAGGGGACTGGACAGGTTGGGGGGAACTACCCGGCTCAGCCCTCATCATCGTCATTTACTCAGCAAACACCTGTCAAGCACCTACTGGGTGCCAGGCTCTGTCTTGAGGGTTCTGGAGATGAATAAGCCCAGGGTACCCTTCTGCACCCTTTTCCTGGGGTGGCAGCCTGCTGGTGGCCAGCCCAAGCCTGGATCCTCTCATATTGCTCTCTCTCCCTGGGGCAGGCAGGCCTGTCTGGGTCCTGAGTTCCTGCCCAGGCCCAGCTTCCCATCTCTAGAGTCCCCCTCGCCACTCGGGAGCCCAGAGGTTGGGTGTCTATAGATGCGAAGCCTCCCCAGCCCCAGCAGCTGCAGGAGGAGGGGGGTTGCCCAGAGGCTGGTCACGAGGGGGCCTTGTGCTCTACACAGCACGCAGGCAGTGTTGGCACGCTCCTGGACTTTGGACAGCCCCGCTGTGCTCGGGGCCTGCAGTCGGAGGCCGAAGGGGCTGCCCAGGAGGAGCAGGAGGAGGTGATGGAGGAGGAGGAGGAGGAGCAGGCCTTTCAGGTCTCTCTGAAGGACCTGGCAGGGCACAAAGGCAGCGAGCAGGGGGCCAGGCCAGAGCCCTCAGGCTCGGAGGAGGAGGAGGAGGAGGAGGAGAGCCTGGCAGTGGCGGAGCAGGTAGCCGACTTTGCCAGCTCCCTGCTGGCCGCCCTCCACTGCTGGCACTATCGGGCCAACGCTTTACTTTTCTCCCGGGGCGCTATGGTGAGGTGTCTCTTCAATCTCCCCTCCTCCTTGCATGCTTCCTGGCACGTGCATGCCCATCCATGAGTCCCCTTCCCTGCTCTCCTCAACCCTCCGTCCTTGTTCCTTCATTCCTGCCAATGGTGTCTCTTAACCCCCGGCTCGCTGTCATGCCCTGGTGAGCCCCTGGCATTCATTGTTCCAGTACTGGAGCTAACCAGCATGCTACTCAGCGGGCATGACTAATGGGGCAGGCTGGGGGGTGGCGGGGAGGTCAGCACACCGGGGGCGCATGCCTGGTGGGGATTTCTGAGTCTCTCAGACTTGGCAGTCCAGGCCGACTCTGGATGGCACAGGTCCAACGCTGGATCTCAGTGTAGCCCAACCCCCTTGGGGCTCAAGAGGTGCTGTCAGGGTTGGGATGCAGAAGGGACCAGCTCCCTATTCTAGAAGCTGATGACTGCCCTCTGCTTGCTGCAGGGGAAGGAACGCAGGGAGTCTGAAGAACCCAAGAGCTGCGGGAGGACCAGGAGCCGGTCTCCAACTCCTGAGGAAAAGTGCCTGAACTTTGAGTCTGTGACTTCCCTGCCAGAGGTGAGTGGCCAGCAGGTGGAATACTGCATACTCTCCTGAGCCCAGATCTCCAGCTTTGTAGGCAGGGCTTTCAGACATGGCTCTCCTGTTAGCCCCATGGGGACAGGGAATTTTGCTCCCCAGGACTCTCATGCCTTCAGGAAACCTGTCTGGCCTGTGCGCATGTGGCTTGGTGACAGACAGCTTCTTACTCTGAATTAGAAAACAGTACCCCTCCCTCTGGGGCTTCCCTGGTGGCTCCGTGGTAAAGAACCTGCCTGCAATTCAGGAGATTCAGGTTCGATTCTTGGATCAGGATCTCCCTGAGGAAAGGGCATGGCAACCTACTCTAGTAGTCTTGCCTGGAGAATCCCATGGACAGAGGAGCCTAGGAGGCTGCAGCCCACAGGGTCGCAGAGTCAGGAACGACTGAAGCTACTAGGTGGCGGCAGCACCCGTTCCTCTGGGCAGATGCAGTCTCTTGCCAAGGGACACAGTTACTGGAAGTGACCAGAGTTTAGGTCCTCTTGGCCAGGCTTCCTTGCATAGAGCATAAGGCCCTGCCTGCCAGCATACCAGACATTTAAATCATGCCTGTCCCACCTGGCAAAGGAATAAGGTGTTGACATGACTGAGCAGCTTCACTTTCATTTTTCGCTTTCATGCATTGGAGAGGGAGGTGGCAACCCACTCCAGTGTTCTTGCCTGGAGAATCCCAGTGACGGGGGAGCCTGGTGGGCTTCCATCTATGGGGTTGCACAGAGTCGGACACGACTGAAGTGACTTAGCATCTACTGGACACCTTCTATACGCCTGGTGCTCTGGTCCTTCTGTTTTCTGAACCAGCTCTACCAGGGAGAACGAGACTCCGAGAGGCTGGGTGACATGCCTGACATTGCACAGCCTCTAAGGGGCAGAGCTCAGGTTAGACTTGGGTCTGTGACCCAGAAGCCTGCACGCTTTCCTCCCCNCTGCTCCAAGTATGCCTCCCTGGACGAGGCGCTCCAGACCAAGGGCGGCTGGCCCAGCAAGGTGCCAGTCAACCGGAGCCGCTCGCTGCCGGAGAACATGAGGGAGCCGCAGCAGGCTCCCTCCGGCAGGTTGGGCCGCTGCGGCAGCCTCAAGGCCAGGCGGGCCCTGGTGAGCCCAGAGGCGGCGCAGCCCCAGCCTCTGGGGGAGTCACCCCCAAGCGAGTCCGACAGAGGGGAGGCCCTGCAGGTCACCGCAGACCTCACGCTGGAGGACAACCGGCGGATGATCGTCATGGAGAAGGGGCCCCTGCCTGGCCCTGCCGCAGGGCCGGAGGTGGCCAGTGGACAGGGACTGAGCTCTGCAGCCGCCCAGATGGGGAAGGACCAGGAGTTGCAGGAGTCTGCAGAGTATCGGCCTAAGGAAGAGGGTTCCAGGGACCCAGCGGACCAAAGCCAGCAGGGCAGAGTGCGGAACCTGAGGGAGAAATTCCAGGCCTTGAACTCCATAGGTTGACTCAAGTCCTGGGGGAGGGCGCAGCCGGGCTGAGGGGTAGAGGGAGGAACCACGGCATCCTCGCACTCACTGCTGGGCTCCCCTTGTTCACTTGACCCCCCTCTCCTGCCTTCAGAAAGGCCGCCTCTGGGCGAGCACCTGCCGTGGACCGGGACTTGCCGGCGACTTGACACGGGCCCATATGAGCCCCTTTCCCCTGTGAGGCCAGTGTGGCCACTTTCCTTGTATATAGTTCTGGTAAGAAGCCAGGTATTTAAGCCCATCTCTTCCCAGGGAGAGCAAGCCCTGCTCAGGCCTCAGCGTTGCCTGGCCACTGCCAGACCCAGGGCCCACCCAGGGGACACATAGGAAGCTGGCCTGGGGAGGCTTTGCTCTTTAACCGTGCCTTTTCTTAGGATCCAGGCAGACACGAGGCCCATAATTTATTGCTTTCCATCCTGTGGTATGTTAGTGTTCTCGTGCGTGTGTGCATGTGTGTGTGTGTGTGTGTGTGTTGCTTCTCCCCTCCCAGGAAAAGTCTCGTCGACTCTTTTCAGGTACTTTTGTGGGTTGTCTTGCTAGCCCTGTGGTTGTCGCTAATGTACACACATTTCATTACTTGCCAACGGTGTAATAACCACTGCTGACCAACCAACCTGTGTGTGGTCTCCTTCCTAGGGTCTGGCTGGGTTGGGAAGGGTCGATTGTGCCCAGGGCTGTCTTAGGGGAAGGTGGGCCTTGGGCTTTTTGCTTCCACATATACTTAATATGTAGCCATGCTCTCAAACCACAAGGCCTAGGTCCTGGTGGATGAGGCTGGGGCAGCAGAATGTGCAGGAAGGGGCTTGTTCTCTGTTATTTCTACTCCCGTGGGCTTCTGTCTACCCATAGCCTGGCGTCCTGTCTAGGGTGAGGTCAGGGGGTACTGTACCGGTCTTGAGCTCTTTTCCCCAAAGTTGGATTGAAACGGGTGAGACGGAGGGTGGGATGTTTTTCTAACAGACAGATATTTCCATGACTGGTGCCTTTTATTCTCTCCCCGTCTGGTTCCCAAGAGGCATCCTAGGGGTGAGGATTCTAAACTTAGAGCCTAGGAATATCTTAGGTGGCTTGCAGTGTCAGGTGAGGGGTACAAGTGCATGTTTTCTGAGATGGAGCCTCATTCCTCATCTTACTCGCTGAAGTGTCTTTGATTCCCAAAGGTAAGAATGCCTCCCTCTGTCTAACTGGGTGTTTTGCCCCTTTCCCTTGGTGGACCGGCCTTGTTTCACCTTGTCTGCCTGGGAGGACTGGGGCTGCAGGGCCAGGTGGGAGACCTGTCTTGCAGGTCTTCTGACCTAGGAGGATAGACTCAGCCTAAAGATGAGTCTGCTGAGTCTAATGAGGTCAAGTATCAGAGGCAAGAGGAGGCCTTCCCTGGGCAGAAGCTGAGCCAGTCTGGCCCACGTTCTACCAGCTGCCTGGAATGGTCTGTGGCCACTTGAGCAGCTGCTGAGGAGCGTGCTGGTTCCTACCAGGCAAGTCAGATTATAACGAGAAGTCACACACTGGAGTGAGAGTCAGGAGACCCAGCCCTGCACTTAACTGGCTGGGTCACCTAAACTCTTGCTTTTCCCTCCTCTGTAAATTGAAGGGGATGTATGAGTTGTTGCTTCTCAAACTGACTCAGACTCTTCAAGGGGTAAGGCTTGGGGGAGGGGGTAGTAATGAACACTTTCCCTAGCAGATCCATACACAGCTCTCTAGGTTATACCTCGGAACCCTGAACCAGCTCAGTGGTTCTTATTGGCTGCCCATTAGAATCACTGGAGAGGGAACTTTTTGAAAAATGCCAATGCCTAGGTTTCATTCACCCAGACCAATTGAAACTGGCTCTCTAGAGATGATGGGCTTCCCAAGAGGTAAAGAACCCACCTGCTAATACGGGAGCGAGAAGAGATGCAAGTTTGATCCCTGGGTTGGGAACATTCCCTGGAGGAGGACATGGCAACCCCTTCAGTATTCTTGCCTGGAGAATCCCATGGACAGAGGAGCCTGGCAGGCTACAGTCCATAGGGTGGCAAAAAGTCGGACATGACTGAAGGGAATTAAAGCACCTTCTCCCCAGAAATGAACCCCAGGCCTGTGGATTCTGATATTCAGATCTCTCCCCCGCACTCCATGCAGAAAGGCCTGTAGCAGGCCCACAAGACGGCTGAATGCATGAACAAGTGAGTTTTCTCAGGGTCACAAGTGAAGCACAGGACCTGGGTCCTGACAGTTGTTTCTGAGACTCCAGGGATGAGTCAGCGGCCTGGCTGTACCTCTCTCTCCATGGTGGTCCTGGGTTCACAGATCCAGCCTTGCTTACTCAACCAGCCCTCTTTGGTCCAATTCAAAGAGAAACAGGCCAAATAGCATTATGGAGCATTATTGATTTATTAGAAAAACTAGTAAATGGGTTTTTTCTGGTTCGTGGAAGCACGTTTGAGCAGGTGGAGGACAAGACCCGGCCGGCCCCAGGGCCAGCCCCAGATTGCAAGGTCTGTGCCCAACAGGGTTGCAGTCGTGTGCCGCCGCCTCCTCCATTGCATCCTCCCTGAGCTTGCTTGTCCAAGGGACCGAGCCATGGGGTCTTATGGATCTCTTCCCCCTCCCACTGAAGGGAGGAAGGAGATCCAGGGCCACCCTTGGGGACTCTGCGTTCCCTCCAATAGGCAGGAAGGAGGGGTGGGGTGGCAGGGAAGCCAAGCCTCCCGAGGACCCTCCTGACCTCCCTCAGCCACAGTCCACTGAGGCCAGGGGGACAAAGGGGAAGAAGAGAGGGCGGGAGGACCACCTGACCATGCCCAGAAGGAGCTTCCTCTATAAACTGCTCTGGGGACGAAGACTGATATGCTGGTGTGGACTGGAGCTATTTGGGGATACTGTTAAAAGACTGCTAAGTAGAAAATATAAGGAGGAAAGAAAAAACTTGGCAGGGCACCAGGAGCTTAACCCACCCCTCATGTGGCTCAGAGTCCCAAAGCTGGGTACCTGCAGTTTCATTCCAGTTGGTCAAGGGTCTTGGGGCCTGTGTGATGTGGAAGAGGGGTGCATGGAAAGTTGGCGGTAGATGGTGGGTCAAATGCAGCTGGTTGCTGCCCTTGCCCAGTCCAGGGGCCCAGGGGTGGCAAAATCCTAGCTTATCCTCGAGGCCCTTTCATTCTTGGGACTGTGGAGTTGCTTGCTGAAATTCCTCGCTTCAGAAGCACACATGGAGGGCAAAGGGTGGCCCCTAGTGTCTTGGCTCCCATAAACTGGCCCATGGGGACAGCTGAGAGAGACTTGCCACCACTTGCTCTTCAGCAAGGAACATGCTATCTATCCTGGAGCAGGACACGCCTTCAGGTGTGCCTGAGGCCTTTGTGATTGCCAGGTGAGCGTCACTTACCATCTGCCTCCTGCCTTGGTTTCCCCTAGGTGTAGAGAGGTTGGTGAGTGGTAGAGGTTAGGTTCCCTGTGGATGCACAGAGGGCCACAGGGATAGGTGGATAGAGGACACATGAAGACCCTGGCTCCCAAGGTGGAACCACATGTCAGGCCCCGTCAGAGAACTTCCCTCCTGTGGTTCTTGTCTGCTGAAGTTGCCTTCCCTTGAAATAGTAATTGATCTCGAGCACTAAGGGCTCTTGGGAAGGCCTAGTAACTCCAGATGCTTATGCCTCACCCAGTTCTGGGGGATCGTCTCAACGTGTCTAAGGCTCCTTCCCATGGGGAAGGTGATGGAAACAGCAACTGCAGGTCCCAGGGTTCTTTCTGCTCTGCCCAGGGGAGTGTCTGCTGCCTGCAACTCAAGCCCTCTTTTGGACCTAACCCAGGTTAAGATGCTGAGCCGGAGCTCTATTGTTTCAGAGGGTGGTGGAAAGAATAGTGTGGAACCAATGGTCTGTTCCCTCCAGATGTCTGACTTTGGCAGCACGGGGATGGTTATCCCTGGGGAGAGAGGTTGCAGGGCCCCTTTTGGCTGTACCCAGGATTGGGGGGTAGATNAGAGGGTGGTGGAAAGAATAGTGTGGAACCAATGGTCTGTTCCCTCCAGATGTCTGACTTTGGCAGCACAGGGATGGTTATCCCTGGGGAGAGAGGTTGCAGGGCCCCTTTTGGCTGTACCCAGGATTGGGGGGTAGATTCCCATGTAGCCCCCTGACTCAGGTCAGGCCCTTCAGGAGGACCTGTGCGAGGGTACTTGCCACATCTTAATGGCTCCAGCCCCATTTGTCCCAGCTCTCCTGGGCTTGTTACGTGGGTTGTAATACCCAGGTGTGGCCGCATCTGCCACCTCAGGGTGACAGGTCGTGAACTTTGCTGTCAGTTCAGCCAGCACCCTCAGGTGGTGCCAGCTGCAGACAGGACGCATGGAGTGTTTGGCTTTGGGATGCTCTGATGCAGGCGCGGCGGTGTCCATCTCATATGGGGACCTGCACTGTCTCCCTCCAGGACCCGGGGTCTGAGTGGGGTACTGCTGGTGTAGCAGCTACTGGGAGTGCCGCAGACCCCAGAGTGGAGAGGTGGCGCCTGGGGCAGTGTGAAAGTCTTACCTGCCTCCTTCTGGCCTGAGCCCTAAACTAGCTGTAGTTTTAAAAAAAAGAGGGCCGGCTTGAGAGCTTAGGGTCCAGCCACCGCCCGGCCCAGTGGCAGCAAGGGGGTGCTGAGGCAGAGGGAGGCCCCTCGCACTTAGGACCTATAGGTTTTGGACAGTGCCCCCTCTTTTTGTGGGAGGAGGGGCCGCGGTGACCTCTGAGGCGGGGAGGCAGAGGCCCCTGGCCCAGAGCTACCTGAAGACCCCCTCCTCACGCCCCTAGGGGGCAGGCCGGGCCTTCCCAAGGACCTTTTCTCTTCCCCTGGCTGTGACTGAGGGGGACGGGACCCCAAGCAACACTTGCTTTAGGAGTGGGCAGCATCTGAGGGATCTTCCCTGCTGGCTCAGAGGGTAAAGTGCCTGCCCGCAATGTGGGAGACCCAGGTTCGATCCCAGGGCAGGAATCCACAGGAGAAAGAAACGGCAACCTGTTCGGTACCTTGCCTGGAAAATCCCATGGAGGAAGGCTTCCGTCCATGGGGTCGCAAAGAGTCGGATACGACTGAGCGACTTCCCTTTCACTTTTCAGCATCTGAGGAACCCCCATCAAGCCTTCTTCTCCAGCTTGTGTGGGAATAGGGTGGTGGGGACTGGCTCCGCTCGGCCCCGTAAGGAGGGTCGGGAGAGGAGGGTGTGGGCCTCAAAAATCGCTTCCTGCCCCCAGACTCTGGGAGCCACGTCCCTGGAGCCCGCGCTCGCTGTGTGCGGGGGCCGGGGGCGGCGGGCGCGGAGGCAGGCGTGGGCCGGGCCGGGCCGGGCGGGCGAAGGCAGCGATCGCAGTGCAGCGGGGCCCGCGCCCGGCCGGCCGGCGTCTCGGGGCAGGCAGGCGGCAGGCAGCGGCCGGGCAGTGGGCAGGAGGAAGGTCCAGCCGAGGAGGGAGGCGCTAGTCCCCGCACGTCCTGACGACGCACCGGCTCCACCCGCCGGGCGCCCGAGAGGCTACTTCTTTTTGGGGAAGAAGCTGAATCTCTTCTCCTTGTCCTTCTTGCCGAGGCTGGCGTCGGGGCCGGTGATGGGGGGAAGGGGCAGGCTCTGGGCCTTGATGCGGATGCTCTGGGACTCGTTGATGGCCGCGCTCACGCCCTGCAGCCAGGATAGCATCTCCTCCTGTGGGGCGCAGGGTCAGGAGCCTCAAAGGACAGGCTGCCTCTAGCACAACCGCTTCTGAGGGAGCCTCGAGGCCGAGGCACGGGTCCCTCCCAGCCGCCCCTGGTTGGCGGGGGTCAGGGCCAGGCAGCCCTGCACTTACCTCATCCTTGCCGTGGAAGAGCCACTCGCTGCCGTTGCTCAGCCTAGGAGGACAAAGGGTTTCCCCGTGGCCACCTCTGGATCTGACCCCCCAGCTCCCCGAGCTTTCCCACGGCCAGGACCCTGTCAGGCAGCACAGAGCTTTCTGAGAGAGGCAGAAATCAGGATCACCAGCCTCTCTTATTTGAAAAATCCCCGAGGGGCACCTCAGGCCTGCAGCTGGTCACACACGGTGGAACCTTGACTGGCCACTTAGGCCAGATGGTGCCACCAGGGAAGGAGCGGTGAACAGGCAGGGCCTCACCTCAGCTTGAAGACATGCTTCTTCTTCTTGTAGTTGGCAGCAATCTCACAGATGGCATGTCTCAAAGCCAGGGGCTCCTCTCCATGGTAGGGCACCCCCAGAGCCAGATTCTTGGCATCCTTATAGAAGGCCAGCTCACTATTCCTGAGCACACAGTACAGGTTGTTCCAGGACCTGTGAAGGCACACACAGGCAGGTCACCTACAGTGCTCACTTGCATGCTCAGTTGCTCAGTCGTGTCTGATTCTTTGATCACATGGATGTTAGCCTGCCAGGTTCCTCTGCCCATAGGATTGTCCAGGCAAGAATACCAGAGGGTTGCCACAGTCCTGATACAGCATCTCTATAATCAGTTCCCACAGCTTTACCATTTTTCTTAACTACACCAATTTTACCATGATCAAGAGTAATACATTTTACGGCTAAAAAAATTGCAATTAAAAATAATCTGCATGTGGGATTTCCCTAGCAGCCCAGTGGTTAAAACTTAGCACTTTCAATGCAAGGGGCGCAGGTTCGATCCCTGGTGGGGGAACTAAGATCCCACATGCCATGTGGCATGGCCAAATAAAAAACAATCATCTGCATGTAATTCCACCACCAAAGTCTACTATTGTTAACATTTTATATATTTCCTTCTGTTTTATTTTCTATTCACATATATAACTAAAATTGGATTATACTGTATATTCAACTTAATTTTGTACTTTTAAGTTTAACACTATGTCATGAGTATTTCCCCATCCTCAAATATTTGAATCCTCAAATATTTCTTGAAAATAATTTTAATAGCTATATGGTATCCTATCACAAATAAAAATAATCCCTTTATTGATGGACCTTTTAATACTGGAAAATTTATCCACAATTGAAATAGCAAAATGATAAACATCCTTATGGGGCTTCCCTGATGGCTCAGCGGTGAAGAATCTGCCTGCCAATGAAGGAGATGTAGGTTCGATCCCTGGGTTGGGAAGATACTCTAGAGAAGGAAATGGCGACCCACTCCAGTATTCTTGCCTGGGAAATACCAGTCTATTGGGGTCGCAAAAAGAGCTGGACACAACTCTAAAGAACAGCAGCAACACAACATCCCGATGTTTTAATCTTTGCCTGTAACTCTGACCTTACCTTGAGGTATAGTTCTAGAATTATTGAGTCTAAGACCAACAGTGTAAAGCGCTTTTCAAAGCACTTTCATAGCCACCAGCATATCTGAGTCTCACTCGTGCTTGTGCTCATTCAGTCGTGTCACTCCTTGGGACCCCATGAACTATATAGCCCACCAGGCTCCTCTGTCCATGGGATTCTCCAGGCAAGAATACTGGAGAGGGTTTGAGTCTCACTACATCCCATGAGTCTCACTACAGAACTGTAACATGAACAGAGCAGGGTTTCGTTTTGGTGGTAGGAGTATTTTGTTTTATTGATGATAAATGCCTGGTATACTGTGCTAGCACTTTTTTAAAGGAATGTATTTGCGCAAATCAACGCTCAACTCAAATGGGAGGCTTGGTGAGGACAGCCAACACAGGAGCTCATAAACGAGTTCACCTGAGCTCCTTCTTTGACAAATACAGAGCACATTGCCCTTGGACAGTAAGGAGTGCTGAGAAACATGAAGCGCGTCTTCCTCCTCTTCCTCACCACCCCTCCCCCACTGCTTTTTGAGGGCAGAAAGGTGGAGAACTAGCAGGACACATAGGGAGGAAGGACTGGAAGGTCAAAGAGAGGACTTGACCCATTCAAAGCTGGCTGCAGAGCCATTCCACAAAGCCCAAATTTCTGATACCAGCTCCGGTATCCCCTGCTCAGACCTGGCCTTCACCAACTTCTCTGAACTGGTAGCCCAAGTAAGGCAGTTGCTAAGGAGGAGTAAGATCCTGCCTTGGACAAAGGACAACCTCTTTGAGATGGTTTCCCCCATCTGGAAAATGGAAACCTCAATATCACAGGGTGGTTGTGAAAACTTTGTCAGTCCTGACATAATGTCTGCCGCATAGTAGGTAGTTTATAAATGTTAGTTTCCCCTCTCCTGCAGCCCCTCCATATAAAGCAATAAACCTCTTCAGGGTGGTCGGGCCCCAAATTCATTTCTGGAATTTGAAATAGCTTTGGTGTGTCCTCCAGGCCAGGCTCTCTGCATGTTGCCAGCTGGCCCTGAGAATAGAGCTGGCTTCAACCTCTTGACACTGCCCTGTTTCTCTGAGACCCTGGACCGCTGCCTGAAGGCAGAGGCCCCCAGAGATTCTGGGTCGTGGCATCCCCTGGGTAGACCACACTCGAGGACCCGACTGCCTCTGAATGAGTTCCTCAGGGTCATATCATTCCTAGGAGGGCCCTCCAGATGGCATTTAGGTCAGCTCTTTCTCCTTCTCTATTTTATGGCTGGGGAAACTGAGGCCCAGACTGGGTAAAAAGTGGGACTGGGTCAAGGACAGGCAGGTCTTGTTAGTGCCAAGACCTGCCTGTTACCCTGCCCTGGCATAGTACCAGCTACTGTTCTCCTGCTCTGCACCAGGCGTGGCACCACACTTGAGAAGCAGGCTGCCCCCACCATCCCCATGTTACAAGTGAGAGGCTGAGCAGTATGAGGTCATAGGATTTGAACTCAGGCCCATAGCTGAAGACAGGCTTTCCCACCATGCCAAGTAGCCCCCCGGAGTTGGCCCAGAAGGCGCCCGGGGAACTCTCAGACTAGAGGTGGAAGGCCTCCTCACCCACAGACTGCCCGGATAGCTTTGCGCATCCTGCGACCCGGCAGCCCCTCCCCAACACACCTGTTGGAGGCCTTCTTGTTGGGCCCCTCCAAGTCGTGCTTCCGGCCCAGGAAACCCTCCATCTGCACGCTGTGCCCGCGGTCTCGCTGGGCCGGCAGCGTCGTAGGCTCGTCGCCCTCGCTCAGCGGTGTGTCCAGGACCTTGAAGAGGGGCTCTGTGGCGGGCCTCTCATCTGTGCTGGACTTCTCCTCCTGCCCGTCCTCATGGGGCCCTGGCGGGGGTGGCGGCTGCAGGTCCTGGGGCCACGGCCTCTCTTCTTCCCCCTGCTCCAGGGCGTATGGGAGGAGCGCACCTTGCTGAGGGCCCAGACCCGGGCAGCCCCTCTGGCAGAACAGGGGAGGTCAGCAGGCCTCACCCGAGTCTGGTTCCTCTCTCTTGTGCCCTCCCTGACCCACCCTGGCCCTTCCCCAACCTGCTGTGGGTGTCCACCTGGTCTGCTTCCCCAAACTCTTCCCCTCTCCAGCCTCAGTAGGAGCAGAAGGTCCTTGGAGTGAGCTGAAGGGGCTGGGCCAGGGGATTTCTGACCCTGCTTGTTGCCCAACTCCAGGTGCCCACCCTGGAGTGGCAGGACTCGGCTTTCTGTCAGAGGCTCCAACTCTGACTGAGTTAGACCTGGGCTCTGACAAGATTTCAAAGTCAGATTTCAAATGAAGAAAGGGCTCTGCTGCTGAGATAGAAGAAAAAAACATTTGTACTAGGATGTTGTACGACTCTCAAGTGTTCGTTGCTCAGTCGTGTCTGACTCTTTGTAGCTGTAGCCTGCCAGGCTCCTCTGTCCATGGAATTCTCTCAGGCAAGAATACTGAAGGAATTGCCATTTCCTTCTCCAGGAGATCTTCCTAACCCATGGATTGAACCCGGGTCTCCCACATTGCAGGCAGATTCTTTACCATCTGAGCCCCAGGGAAATTGATGAGAATTTGTTTGTTACCTTAAACTTATGTCTGGGCACCAGGCCCTAAGTCTCCAGGTTGGTGTTTTGTCACTAAGTCATGTCTGACTCTTGCGACCCCGTGGACTGCAGCCCACCAGGCTCCTCTGTCCATGGGGTTTCCCAGGCAAGAATACTGGAGTGGGTTGCCATTTCTGTCTCCAGGGGATCTTCTCGACCCAGGATTTGAACCCATGTCTCCTTTATTGGCAGGTGGGTTATTTTACACTGAGTCACCAGGGAAACCCAGAGCCTCCCAACTCATGGGGGGAGTAACTGGTCCCGCCCCCTTCATTTGGTGGGGATTTGCTGGAGGAGGGCAGTGGTTCCTAATCGCGGCTGCCTTTTACAATCACCTCAAGAGCTTTAACAAAATATGTGCAGGACCCATCCTCAGGATGCTGGGTTAAGTAGCTTGGAGTGGGGTCTGCGCATTGGTGTNTGGGGATTTGCTGGAGGAGGGCAGTGGTTCCTAATCGCGGCTGCCTTTTACAATCACCTCAAGAGCTTTAACAAAATATGTGCAGGACCCATCCTCAGGATGCTGGGTTAAGTAGCTTGGAGTGGGGTCTGCGCATTGGTGTTTCTTAATAAGCTGTTCATGCGCTCAAGTGTGCTGATGGAGAATCACCACCTAAGAAGTCAATGCCCCAGGGAAAGGCTGTGGCTTTGCTTCCTTGCACCTCCCCATGGAAGGCGTAAAACTAAGATTATGGCATCTGGTCCCATCACTTCATGGCAAACAGATGGGGAAACAGTGACAGACTTTATTTTTTGGGACTCTAAAATCACTGCAGATGGTGACTGCAGCTATGAAATTAAAAGACGCTTGCTCTTTGGAAGAAAAGCTATGACCAACCTAGATAGCATATTAAAAAGCANGCACTGAAGAATTGGGCAGGCCTGACTTTTTATCACGTCCTTAAGATTCTCATCTTTTCCTTGTCTTAGAGCCTCTGGAGAGTTGCGGCTGGGCCACACACATCTTTATGCATCTTGCATATATGTTTTATATGTTTGAGTGTTGGCAATGAGCCAGAATTGACCACAAGGATCTGGAGGCCCTAAGGCCTTGCCTGGATCATCCTCCAGCAGGGAGGAAGGGCGGGAGTGGCAGGTTGAGTCTGGGAGCCTGGGTTTTGTGCACCCAGTCAAGTCAACCCTCTGACTCAGGCATAGAGGTCAGGGAGGTAGTGAAGCCTTTCATCCTCTTTCTCCAGCTGGCCCCTCTGCTCCTCCTGGCAATGGGCCAGGCTCTCTGGGACTCCCTGGTGGCTCATGGAAGATGCCCTGGCAGATGCTGGGAGGGAAACCCAGCAGAACCTCTCGGCCTTGTTCACCCCCTCACTCAGCCTCTGCCCTCCTGGGACTGGTTTCACTACAGCCTTGTGTGTCTACATTCTCTTCACATGCTTTCATTTCTATGCTCCTTTCCTTTTGGGAACTCTTCTTTGAAAACACACATTTTTAAAGTGTGCATTTTAAGTCGGACTGGCTCTCGACTTAATTTCACCTTCTGTTTCCTTCTGATGGGTGCCTGATCCACATTTCCTGGCAGGCACAGTCAAAGGCCATGGCCAGTGTGATCAAAAGTTAAGCGGCCAGGTCATGGGTGGGCTTTGGAAAATAGGGGTTTTCTGATGTATGCACAGATTTCTTCTGTTCCCTTGACTGTTCACATGGAGACAATTTAAAACACATCCTCGTCCCTCTATCCTGAAGGCTAACGCCTGAGGAGGAGAGAGCCAAGAATGAGGGTGGGAGGCGGAGGGGTCTGGTGGCAGCTGCTCCTTTCAGATCCAGGGCTTCTCTCCCTCCTGGGCTGGGGGAAGGGACAGAGGAGAAAGACAGGGGCATGGCTTGGGCAAAAGGTCCTCCTTTTATAGTCTCCAGGGGTAAATATGTTCTGTGCCAGCTTCTAAGAGAGCAGGCAGGCACTTCTCCTGCGGTTCCAGGAACCATGTTGCACTCTGATACAGATTCTGCAGGCAGAGGGATCGGTGGACAGCAGACACCAGGAGGGGGTCAGCTATCTGTGTGCTGTAGGGACAGGCAGGCTCTGTTCAAAGGCCCTGGATAGCTGAGACCATCTGACTCTCTTCTATCCTCTGTGATACGGGGCAGAAGGCAGGCATGCTGCGCTGGCCCTCAGTCAGCAGGAGGATGCATAGATTCCACCTGAGGGGTAGCCCAGCCTAGAGCCCTTGCCCAGAGGAGCTGAGGGACATTCTGGAAAAAGGAGGATCTAGCCACTTGGGTCGGGATGGATGGAGAGTTTAGACCATGAGTGGGAGTAAGAGCAGGAGAGAGAAGGGCCTGAGATGGGGCCTGGAATAAGCCTGGAGCTTCTGTTCTCTGGTTTGGGGGCCCAAGGGACTGGGGGGTGGGTGCGTGGGGCACATCTGAGATGGGTGGGTAGGGCTCATCTGAGCTAGGTGTGTGTGCTGGCTGCTGGGATCAATGTATCGGAGGAGGGTAGGGGACAGGCAGCATTGGCTGCTGGGGGCCGTCGGGGGAGGAAAGAGCACAACAGGAGAGCCTTTTAGGAGCTCACAGGACTGTAATCAGACAAGGAGAGGCCTGAGCTCCTGACAGGCAGGGCGTGGCCACCTCAGTCTGCAGAGTCTTGTACGCTTGACTTTGTAGGGTCCTGCCTTGATAGGAAGCTGACTTGGGCGGGGAGAAAGCAGGCAGATGTCTCCTCCCCAGAGATCTTTCAAGAAGGTGAAAGGAAGGGGGACAGGATGGGTCCATTTCTTACCCGGAATAAAGGGGTTGAAGATGTAGTTCCAGACCCAGCCAGCAGATGGCATAAGGGGCCCACACACAGACAACCAAGTCTCCAGCCAGTGAGAAAAACCACCTGGGGTGTGACCACAAGGTCCCTGAGACGTTCTAGAAGATGCTCAGTGATCCCAGATATATGAACAAGCAAGGAAAAGCATGTGAACTTCTCTCTGAAGGAAATGCTGGTAAATGAGAAATGGGGAACAGGGATGCATCCCGAAGACTATTCGACCTTAGCTGTGAGAGGTCTTGCCCACCTACCTCACAGCAAGAACTGAGCCTCAAGTGTGTGTAGGGGGTCTCCAGGGAGGGGCGCTGCAGGAAGGCTGGTTTGGGAGGGTTTTGGCAACGAATGTTAGAACTCTTATGGGGGACGTTTAGGAGCTGAAGGACTGTGGTGAGAGGTGGAGGAAAGAATGGAGGGAGAATGAAGACCGTCGCCTGCTAGGCATTCTACCTACATTCTCTATTCCTGTCCTCACACCCTTTCTGAGAGGTGGGCGCCACTACGCCTGTTTCATAGACAAGGGAAACTGAGGGTCAGGGAGAATGAGCAACGGGCCCAGAGTCACACAGCTACTGAGTGAAAGTTGAGGATGCAGTGGTCTGGTCCCAAACCCTGAGCTCTTCCCACTAAGTCCTGCTGCAAGAGACGGGGTGGCACTACTGCTCGGGAAAAAGGGTCTATCCAGCGGGGCTCATGGTCTAAAGGGGAGTCTGGCTTCCAGAAGATGCGTGGCTGGCGGGCTGAGGCAGTGGGACTGTGTCACAGCCACGCCGAAAAGGCCAGAAGAGGGGCTGGGGGCCACACAAGACCTAGGGTTGAGCGCCTTACGCAACCAAATAGCCCGGCGAGGCTTCTGCAGCCGAGAACCTCTTCCTTCCCTAAATGTCTGTGGTCTGGGCTTTCATTGTCTGGGTGAGAAGGCTCTCAGCAGGCAGGCTGGGAAGGTTGTTCAAAAGACACTTGTTTGCAAGAGAAGAGCGGAGAGCAGCCAGAGAGATGGGAACAGAGGGTGAGCAGAGACAAATGCCGGAAGAGAGGGCAGAGGGAAACGCGTGGGAAGAGCTGAGGCCGGCCAGGTGGGGAGTCCTCCAGGTTGGGGGCTGAGGGGAGCAGCTCTCATGAGGATTGGGAAGGGCAGCAGAGTGGCTCAGCCCTGTGCCCCGGGGGCCAGCTGTTAGAATTCTTCTGGAGGATGTTTAAGAGATGAATGAGATGGTTGTATGGCATCACCGCCTCGAGGGACATGGGTTTAGGTGAACTCCGGGAGCTGGTGATGCACAGGGAGGCCTGGCGTGCTGCAGTCCATGGGGTCGCAGAGAGTCGGACTTACTGAGCGACTGAACTAAGAGATGCAGGACTCTGGTGAGAGTCCAGTCACTGGAAACCAGGGAAGACAAGGGGGGGATGCAGAGCAGAAGGCCACCAGGTGAAGTGAAGGGGAGGGGAGTGTGCAGGGTCCCCTTGGACAGGGAAGTTCTCCCCCATGACCAACCTGGGGGAGAGGATAAGGCTTCCTCAGGGGCTCTCTTCGCCATTTCTATGACCAGTGTGGGCTCTTCAGGTCCCTGCCGTGAGGAACTGGAAGCTGCTTGATGTCTCTGAGCCAGGCACTCACACCAGAAGGAAGACACTGACTCCCTCATCTGGATCTGACACCCAGCGGTCAAGTTGGCAACTTCCAACCCCATTTCTGAGATGCCTTCAGTGTTAACTGAGTCCCATGTTGGGTCTATCAGGATCTGGGATGCTCTGAAACATGGACTGGCAGACAAACCTAGGGGCTGGTTGCCTTTGAGCAGCAGGGATGGGAAGATCACGCCCAACCTCAGCATAGAGAGTGGGGCACACCCAGCCCTGGACAGATGTCCAGAAAGAGCCTAGAGCCAGTTTCCCCAGAGTGCCAGGGCGTGGTGACAGGCTGTAGGCAGACACAGCCCTGCCACGCTGATTCAGGCATTCTGGGGAGACAGACACACCCCGGTTGATGGGAAAACTGATGTTCTTTCCCGACCGGGTCTGCTCATTATGGACAAACACACCATTTGCCTTCGCTGCAAAAACGCCTGAACCAGCAGCTCAGTTCAGCCTCGGAGTGGGAGGGGAGAAACGATCTGGTAGAAAGGATGGAGAGAGCTTGCTCAGGCGAGAAGAAACACAGCTGCTGCGTCCACACCCACATCCCTTCCCTCTAAGGACGTCAGAGTCTGGCCTCTGGCAGCTGATTAAAGCTCTAGGCTGCCTGCCACCTAGAGGCTGGTGCTAGGGCTGGGCGTGGGGGGTGCGGCGGGTGGGTATTGCTAAGGTGTTCACAGCAAGCTGGAGCCACCAGGCTCTGGCTGAAAAGGTGAGCTGCTGCTATCCAGAGCCCTCAGTCCCGGGACACTATCCCTCATGCTTGAAAATGCTGGTAACTTGCCTGAAGCCACATCAACCTCCAAGGCTCTGGAAGGGAGAGACAAAGGACCTGGGGGTCTGGACCCTCCTATTCATCCCAGATGAGTTGGCAAGTCTTCCCTCAGGGAAGCCAGCTGCAGGCAGTCTTGGAAGGACATGGGGAAGAGTGACGTCTGTGAGCTGCGCTTGGCTAAGAGAGTTTTTCCCTGACAACCTGATGAAGGCGTGGTAATGAAACGCATCCAGGCAGCTGCTTTTTGGAGTGGCCTGGCCCCAGAGTCCCTGCACCACAGAGGAATCCATCCTTGAGGCTCAGAGTAAGACGGGGCACATTTGCCCCAAAACAATGAACCCCGAAGGCAGATTCTTTCTTGCTGTGGCAGCCCACTAGAAGCACCAACCCTTTTCAGGGTTCTCGCTATCATTACAGCAGCTCCACTGGGAGAGTTCCTAGAGCAGGCACAGGGCACAGAAGAGGCCCCCGGGGCTATGGGCCCCCGAGCCTGGGTTGGCTCGGATCCCCTGCCATACCATTTCTTCTCCATAAATCAACCTCCGCATCTCACCACAAATGTTAACACTGAGGATTCCGAGGCAGCCAGAGCCAAACAGATGAGGATGCTTAGCAGGACCTCCAAGCCCTCCCCAGAGCCGCACCCAGGGTGAAGAGTGTGAGATGTGTATAAGAGACAGGCCGTGAGGAACTGGAAGCTGCTTGATGTCTCTGAGCCAGGCACTCACACCAGAAGGAAGACACTGACTCCCTCATCTGGATCTGACACCCAGCGGTCAAGTTGGCAACTTCCAACCCCATTTCTGAGATGCCTTCAGTGTTAACTGAGTCCCATGTTGGGTCTATCAGGATCTGGGATGCTCTGAAACATGGACTGGCAGACAAACCTAGGGGCTGGTTGCCTTTGAGCAGCAGGGATGGGAAGATCACGCCCAACCTCAGCATAGAGAGTGGGGCACACCCAGCCCTGGACAGATGTCCAGAAAGAGCCTAGAGCCAGTTTCCCCAGAGTGCCAGGGCGTGGTGACAGGCTGTAGGCAGACACAGCCCTGCCACGCTGATTCAGGCATTCTGGGGAGACAGACACACCCCGGTTGATGGGAAAACTGATGTTCTTTCCCGACCGGGTCTGCTCATTATGGACAAACACACCATTTGCCTTCGCTGCAAAAACGCCTGAACCAGCAGCTCAGTTCAGCCTCGGAGTGGGAGGGGAGAAACGATCTGGTAGAAAGGATGGAGAGAGCTTGCTCAGGCGAGAAGAAACACAGCTGCTGCGTCCACACCCACATCCCTTCCCTCTAAGGACGTCAGAGTCTGGCCTCTGGCAGCTGATTAAAGCTCTAGGCTGCCTGCCACCTAGAGGCTGGTGCTAGGGCTGGGCGTGGGGGGTGCGGCGGGTGGGTATTGCTAAGGTGTTCACAGCAAGCTGGAGCCACCAGGCTCTGGCTGAAAAGGTGAGCTGCTGCTATCCAGAGCCCTCAGTCCCGGGACACTATCCCTCATGCTTGAAAATGCTGGTAACTTGCCTGAAGCCACATCAACCTCCAAGGCTCTGGAAGGGAGAGACAAAGGACCTGGGGGTCTGGACCCTCCTATTCATCCCAGATGAGTTGGCAAGTCTTCCCTCAGGGAAGCCAGCTGCAGGCAGTCTTGGAAGGACATGGGGAAGAGTGACGTCTGTGAGCTGCGCTTGGCTAAGAGAGTTTTTCCCTGACAACCTGATGAAGGCGTGGTAATGAAACGCATCCAGGCAGCTGCTTTTTGGAGTGGCCTGGCCCCAGAGTCCCTGCACCACAGAGGAATCCATCCTTGAGGCTCAGAGTAAGACGGGGCACATTTGCCCCAAAACAATGAACCCCGAAGGCAGATTCTTTCTTGCTGTGGCAGCCCACTAGAAGCACCAACCCTTTTCAGGGTTCTCGCTATCATTACAGCAGCTCCACTGGGAGAGTTCCTAGAGCAGGCACAGGGCACAGAAGAGGCCCCCGGGGCTATGGGCCCCCGAGCCTGGGTTGGCTCGGATCCCCTGCCATACCATTTCTTCTCCATAAATCAACCTCCGCATCTCACCACAAATGTTAACACTGAGGATTCCGAGGCAGCCAGAGCCAAACAGATGAGGATGCTTAGCAGGACCTCCAAGCCCTCCCCAGAGCCGCACCCAGGGTGAAGAGTGTGAGATGTGTATAAGAGACAGGCCGTGAGGAACTGGAAGCTGCTTGATGTCTCTGAGCCAGGCACTCACACCAGAAGGAAGACACTGACTCCCTCATCTGGATCTGACACCCAGCGGTCAAGTTGGCAACTTCCAACCCCATTTCTGAGATGCCTTCAGTGTTAACTGAGTCCCATGTTGGGTCTATCAGGATCTGGGATGCTCTGAAACATGGACTGGCAGACAAACCTACGGGCTGGTTGCCTTTGAGCAGCAGGGATGGGAAGATCACGCCCAACCTCAGCATAGAGAGTGGGGCACACCCAGCCCTGGACAGATGTCCAGAAAGAGCCTAGAGCCAGTTTCCCCAGAGTGCCAGGGCGTGGTGACAGGCTGTAGGCAGACACAGCCCTGCCACGCTGATTCAGGCATTCTGGGGAGACAGACACACCCCGGTTCATGGGAAGACTGATGTTCTTTCCCGACCGGGTCTGCTCATTATGGACAAACACACCATTTGCCTTCGCTGCAAAAACGCCTGAACCAGCAGCTCAGTTCAGCCTCGGAGTGGGAGGGGAGAAACGATCTGGTAGAAAGGATGGAGAGAGCTTGCTCAGGCAAGAAGAAACACAGCTGCTGCGTCCACACCCACATCCCTTCCCTCTAAGGACGTCAGAGTCTGGCCTCTGGCAGCTGATTAAAGCTCTAGGCTGCCTGCCGCGGAGGCTGGTGCTGGGGCTGGGCGTGGGGGGTGCGGCGGGTGGGTATTGCTAAGGTGTTCACAGCAAGCTGGAGCCACCAGGCTCTGGCTGAAAGGTGAGCTGCTGCTATCCAGAGCCCTCAGTCCTGGGACACTATCCCTCATGCTTGAAAATGCTGGTAACTTGCCTGAAGCCACATCAACCTCCAAGACTCTGGAAGGGAGAGACAAGGGACCTGGGGGTCTGGACCCTCCTATTCATCCCAGATGAGTTGGCGAGTCTTCCCTCAGGGAAGCCGGCTGCAGGCAGTCTTGGAAGGACATGGGGAAGACTGACGTCTGTGAGCTGCGCTTGGCTAAGAGTTTTTCCCTGACAACCTGATGAAGGCGTGGTAATGAAACGCATCCAGGCAGTTGCTTTTTGGAGTGGCCTGGCCCCAGAGTCCCTGCACCACAGAGGAATCCATCCTTGAGGCTCAGAGTAAGACGGGGCACATTTGCCCCAAAACAATGAACCCCGAAGGCAGATTCTTTCTTGCTGTGGCAGCCCACTAGAAGTACCAACCCTTTTCAGGGTTCTCGCTATCATTACAGCAGCTCCACTGGGAGAGTTCCTAGAGCAGGCACAGGGCACAGAAGAGGCCCCCGGGGCTGTGGGCCCCCGAGCCTGGGTTGGCTCGGATCCCCTGCCATACCATTTCTTCTCCATAAATCAACCTCCGCATCTCACCACAAATGTTAACACTGAGGATTCCGAGGCAGCCAGAGCCAAACAGATGAGGATGCTTAGCAGGACCTCCAAGCCCTCCCCAGAGCCGCACCCAGGGTGAAGAGTGTGGTGGGGGGAAGCTCAGCCTGCTGCCAGGCCCCCTCTGCTACCCCAGGGCCACCTTCAGGGTAGGCCTTCAGGCCACCTCCTGGCCCTGCTAGGAACAGAGGTTCAACCCTGCCTTCCTCTCTTCCCCAGGCAACCAGGGAAAACACCCTAGCCCTTTGCCATCTCTTCCCATCTCCAGCCTCACACCAGCTGGCACCTGACCCCTGAACCAGGTTCCTCAGAGCTGAGACCACCACAAAAGTGGGGAAACCCTTCTCTCCCAACCCTCCCTTTATTTAGATACATGGTTCACATACAGGAACGTTCTGGACTTTCTGTAATCCTGCAGAGAGAGCTCTATAAAGGGCAAGGAGACCCAGGAGGATTAGGAGGTTTGTCTAAAATCTCTCAGGATATTTCTACAATGAAGGACTAGAACCCAACATCCAGACTTCCAAAATTTCACTCCAGGAACTTTGCCATTTGTGGAAACTTGTTTCTTCTTGATCTCATGCACTCCTGCATACTCACCTGTAGAATGGATTTTATTTTTTTAATCAGAACATGCTCTAACATGGAAAGCTAGGAAGTGATGGAGGCAATGGATTGTACGATAATGATATGCTTGAGGAAAAAACTGAATGCGTGGAACAACGCTCCAGCCCCTGCCTGTGCGTATGTGTGTGTGCAAAACCCGGGAAAGGAGGAGCAGGCAGGGCTGGCACGGTGGTCACCGTGGGCTGTGCAGCAGTATGGACAGGGGTTCAGGTGCCTGGTCTGCTCCCCCAAGCAAGAAGCCGGCATGCACTAGTGATGGGTGTCANAGTACCGACTGTCACTCTGGGAGATTCTGCTCTTCTCTAAGTTCCCAGATTCTCCCTGAGCGACACTGCAGCTGCCCCCCCCCTGCCCCGCCCCCTGCTTCCTGAGCCAGAGAGCAAACCAGGCAGGAGGGACTCCGACTAAGAGCAGGGGTACAGTCAGCCCCTGGCCACACTGCATGGTCAGACCATGAACCCATGCCACTGGCCTTCCCAGAGGACACAGGCTTCCCTGTAGCCTGACAGAGGAAGAGCATCCGCTTGCTTCCAGGCTTCTGGGCAAGGCCACAGAAGTTCCCAATCAGGCCTAAAACAGCAGAACAGCCAATGGATGTTTGCTCCTATGGCTCAGAATCCAAGTTTAGTGGCTTCCTCTAAAGGAAGCGGGGGTTAGAGCCCCACAAGCATCCTCATGTGTTTCAGAGAGTAGAGGCCGACTTGCCCAGAGGAGACCCAACAGGCCAAGCTTAGCCCTGAAAGAGGGACAAAGCAGCGACAGGAGAGACACCAGGAGCTACGAGCCTCCTCGCAGGGAGGCCAGGAATACAGAAGCTACAAAGCGCGTGAAACCCCAGGGCAGGGCCTCCAGGTCCTATACTCACCTGTGCCCTGAATGGCCCCAAATTCCAAAGCACCTGGACCCCTCACTCGTGCTCACCAACCCCCATGGTTCCCCTAGAATTCTCTCTGCTATCACCAAAGCTGCATGAGAATACAAACACAGACTGGGAACCCTGAAACTGTCAACAAGAAGAGTAGTCTGTAATCTGCTGCCGGGGCTTTGTGTCGTCAGAGCTGGGCCCTCTTCCCTGAGGAGTGGCAGGGGCAGGAGGGACTGACCAGGTAGCAGGACTCACCTGATTCTTCTTCATGAACAGCTGCACGGTTTGCAGGTTAGTGCCATAGTCGGTCGACTGGGCCAGAGGCAGCCTCTCCTCCACCCAGAGCTGCAGAGACCAGAGGGCAGGAGAGAGCTGATGACAGCCAGGGCCACCCTTTCATCACTCACCATGGGTCGGACACAGGTCTGCCTACTGTGTCCCTCCTGTTCCTCCCAACAGCCCATCAGTGTTTTGTAAAGGGAGGGCATTCGATACCCTGAACCGAGGTTCCAATTAAGTTGCTCCTGGTCACTTCAAGGCAGGTGGCAACATAGGGATCTCAAGCCCAAGTCTGTCTGGCTCCTAAAGTCCATGGGAGAGCCACCCTTCAAAGGGCACTGGCTTACTTTTATGTTTAACGTCATCATTACAACCACCCTATGAAATGAGGTGGTGAGATGAACAGACGTATCCTGCCAAGAACTGCCCTGGGCAGCAGCCAGCCACCCCGATGACAGCTGGGGAAGCGGGGGGGAGGGGCCGCTGTGCCCACTCACCGTCTCATCCTCTAAGTCCCGGCTGATCTGCAGCTTGGCTCTGGATGATTCCAGCTGCTTCTTCCTCCTCCCCAAGGGCTCCAGAAGGTCCAAGAACCGCTTCTCGATGCTCAGGTCTTCATCCCCTGCCTCCTCTCCCAGTGAGGGCATCTGGGCAAACAGCTCCTCCAGTTCCTCCTTGCGCACATTCACTTGGTCCTCCACGCGCTGGGACATGAGAGGATGGTGTTGGCATCAGCCCTGACACCTGGCCAGCCCCTCCTCCTCCTCATCGTCCACGTCCCACCAATCCTCCAAGACCTGGCTTGCACTCAGCCTTCCCCAGAGAGTCTTCTTGGATTGCCCCCACCTCATCTGTTGCTCCTCTGAGCACCTATGCTACACTTCTTGTGCACACTTTTTTTTACCCTGTCTGGATCCATCCCTGTCTTACCCACTGCAGAGGGTAGGAGCTGGGTTGTAAACTGGGAGATGTGATAAAAGCTAGCCTAGCTAAAGGGACAGGAGGGTATTCCCTTTCAGGCTGCAGCTTTGCTGCCAAAACTTCCTCCATGCCAACGGTCCCAGTCTGCAACCCGTTCACTCGCCTTTAGCTTAGCCAGCATCCTGTTGACACTGGTCAGGTCCTTGCCCAGGTCGTCTGACTGCAGCTGGTCCTCCATGGCTCGGATCCACTTGTTGAGATCGGCCTGGGTCTGTGAGCGCAGGTCGGAGCTCCTGGCAGCTGATAGGTGCTGAGCCGTCTCTTGTGTGTTGGCCTGAAGCTCGTCCCAGAGCTGGCGCAGGGTTTCCAGCTTCTGCGACACCAGGGCCGCAAACTGGGGCTTCTCCTCCATCAGCTGCTTTCCTTCCTGTGTGGGGAAGGAGAAGTGTTCACCCTACGACCTTGGAGAGGACCCTTGGAGAGCTGCCTTGCTCCAAATGGTTGCCAAGGGCTAACTGAGGGGAGGTTGGTGAGGCGATGGATCTGCCTAGAACTTGGATGAGGCTTAGCTGAAAAACTCTGTACCTCCAGAGTTATTTGCAGCAGAAACTGAGGCACGTGGAGGTTAAGGAGTCAGGCAGCCTGGCTTGGAGCCTGTACACTGCACTGTGATGGACACAAACTCGTGTGGCTCCCAGGCCTGCTTTTTCTGGAGGCTCCTCTTTCTCCTCTTTCTCTTCCCAGGCCTGACTCCAGCCATATTTTTGACTTGGGCCCCTGGACAAGCTTGTTACAGACAGGACCTCTGCTATAAATGACAACTCCCTGGTGGTTCTGCCCATCCAAACAATGAGGGTCAGGAGTCCCTGGCCCACTCTGCTCATCTCACAGATCCCCCTGTCTCTGGGCAGGACATCCTGGTGAGGATGATGGATGGCAGACAAGAGATTACTGCTCTCCTGGCACTGGACGCACAGGCTCATGTTCTTAGTGTCTGGACTGTCCCGAGACTCAAGTGACCCACAGGAGGCTCCTACTCTGTGCAGGCTTAACATCGGATTATCAGGAGCTCCAAGGTTTAACCACTACTTGGAGAAGTTTTTCACATCCAGGTTCTCTACTGCTCAGCAAGCTCTGGGCCAGTGTCCGTCCCCCATGTGCAGGCCCACTCAAGGAAGCATCCCCAAGCAGAGACCCCACCACTTGCTCTGCTCACCGCGTCAGTGTTCTCCAGCCACCCCTGGTGGGAAGCCAGCTCTGCCACGAATGCCTGGTGCTTTAGCCATTTGTTGTGAAGGTTTCGAGCTTCATCATAGGAGACATCCTGAGATGTTAGCAGCTTGTCATTGATCCAGAGAGTGAGCTGTGGGCAGAAAGAATGGGATCCATGGACCCTGAGTGTCCCTCTTTGGCCAGGGGCTCAGGGCTGAACCTGCTGCCCACCTCTGGCTGCAGAAGAAGGCCAAGGGGAGGAAGTATGAACACAAAAGAGTACTCCCCTCTGACTCAGGATCCCTAACTCCCAGGACAGGAAACTTAACCTGCGTGGTCTCAGGGCTGAAACACAGGCTCCACTGTGTCTTCCCCTCTAGAGCATGTGCAGTACAACACTAGGGATATTCACACTTCTCCCCACATTTCCAGGACTGAGGACAGGGCCTGGCCTATTGCAGTAGCTCAACATGTGTTTACTGAATGGATGGTTAAACCCACCCTTTGGCAGTAGGGTGAAAAAATGTTATCTGAGGACAAAGCCAAGGGCAGATCCTATAATAACAGTAAAGGAAGAACTTTTGAGTCGCTCATGTTTCCAAGATGTCCTGGCATTACACCAAGCTTGGTTTGTACCAAGGGCAGAGGTGGGTGAGGACAAAGTCATTTGAGTTGAGAGCAAAGGGGTATGAGGATGGAAGCAACAAAAATGTCAGGGGAAGCCCCATTCCACATGGAAGCACTGTTTCATGGAGAAACCTAGGAGTGTAGGGTAAAGATTTTCCTGGACAGCTCACCGCAGGCTGAATGAGGAACCTCTGAGTCAGCGGTTCTCCAACCGAAAAGCTCATTGAGAAGGCTGCTCTCTATCTCACTCCCTAAGTTCTGATTCATCTGGGCCCAATTGGGGCCCAGAAGTCTGCGTTTAACTAGAGCCAGGACCAGCTCCATAACTTGCAGGGCCTGGTGTAAAATGGAAATATTCAAAGTCATTAGGAATTGCAAGCCAGCAACAGCAAGAGTATTAAACCAAACATGAGGCCCTTGTACACACCGGGCCCTGTGTGAATGCAGAGGTCGTATGACTTTCAGGCCAACCCTGACCAGGGCCCTAGGTGATTCTAATACAGATAGTCCTCGGGGCACTTTTTGAGAAATCTTGTCCCAGACTTAACAAATTAAAAGATATCTTTACAGATTTGAAAACAAAATTGTGAAACCAAAGATTCTAGAGGATGAAGGACTTAGGACCCCAGAGGTCTGTGCTTGTGGAATCCAGACTCCTGAGTTAGAAAGGACTTCCCACCTCCAGGGCACCATGCAGAGGGAATCTCCTGCAAAGTGGCCAGCCTGGCTGGAGCCTTACCTCCTGGCAGTTCTGCAGGAAGTTCTGGAGCTCCAGGTTGTCTTTCAGAAGCTCTGAGGCCTCTTGGGCCTTCTCGTTGTTCTTCCTGTGCCTGCAAGGAAAGCCGAAACCACAAGTCACGAGGGTGCTGTCTATTCCACCACTACCCTACCTGGCTCCGGGCCCCTGGCCCTCGGGGCAGAGAGTACCTGTCCTCAATCAGCTGCACCTTCTCCTTGATCTTGTCTGAGTAGAGGTTCCCCTCAGCTACCAGCTTGTTTCCAGAGTCCACAGGACTCAAAACCTTATCCCGGTTGTTCTCCATAGACACCAAGAAATCCTCAAACTTCCGGATCCCGGCCTCTGCAGCTTCTAGGGAGTCTGGGGGCTCCAAGTGAGCCAGGGTATATTCCTGTTGAAGCAAGTTTCCAGTCAAGGCATGGAGGTGAGGCGGTGGAGGAGAGGGCCCTTGCCAGGCAGGAGCACCGTGTGCAGCCACGCAGGTTTCAGCGTGAATGGCACCCCCTGCAGTTGTGTAGGGAGGATGGTCCCTGAGTCCTGTTCCCTGCCCCTGCCCAGGGCTCCTGATGAGCAGGGTTCCCAAAGCCACATGGAAGGATAGCCACCCAGGGAAAAATTCACTTCTCTGAAGGCAAGAAGAGAAGGGGATAACAGAAGACGAGATAGTTGGATGGCATTGCTAACTCAATGCACATGAGTTTGAGCAAACTCCAGGAGATGGTGAAGGACAGGGAAGCCTCGTATGCTGCAGTCCATAGGGTTGCAAAGAGTCGGTCATGACTGAGTGACTGAACAACAACAACAAGCCTCTAACTGGCCCAAGAATAAGACAGTTTGGGACACGGGACTGGAAAGGGCACATGATAAAGAACCAGGAGGACTGTCCCCTGAACTAGAGAGAATCTAAGAAAAGCACAGTGTGATTCCTGAGCCCTGTAGCACTTCTGCAGGCTTATAACCTACAAATTCTCTCTTGCCCTGAGAGATGCCCCCAGTCCCTAGTGCCTCTCCCTACCTGGTTGCTGAGGATGGCCTCAGCCTGCTTGGCATCTTTCTGGAACTCCTGGAAGCCAAGGCACTGGGTGAGGGCCTGGCTGCGGCTCTCCCACATCCGGCTCAGGGCATCCCAGCCCTTTTCTAGGCCGTCTAGCCGCTGGCCCAGGAGCAGGTACTCTGGGTCCGTCTGGCCATGGGTCACCTTCTCCCCGGACACTCTGACTTTCTGGTAGCTCTCCCGGTGCCTGTCGATGTCGTCCTTGATGGCTGCGTGCTGCTGCAGGAGCTGCTCGGCCTCCGGGAGGGACTCAGGCATGTCTTTGGAGGCCACATCCTTCTGGGTCGTGGATAGCCAGGCCTGGAAGGCATCCAGATCCTGCAGGAAGGCCTGCAGCTGGCTGGCTTCCCCCAGGGAGGCCTCCTGGCTCTTCAAGGCCTGCTTTAGGCCCTGCCACAGCTCCTCCACATATGTCTGCCTCTGCTCAATGTCCTTCTTCTGCTCGGGGTGTGATGCCATCAACCGCTGTGACTCCCGCTCCAGCGTGCCCAGACGCATCTGGATGGCAGCCACGTCACGCTCCAGCCCTGACAACTTGCGCTGGATGGCAATGACCCCCGCCAGGTCCCGGCCCAGGTCCTTTGTGGACTCCACCACCTTCGTCTTGTCCATGATCCACTTGCCAGTCTCCTCGCAGTCCACGCAATAGTTGTGTACCCGGAGGGCCGAGTCCACTGCCTCCCGCCGTTCGGACACCATGGTCTGGAAGTCCTGCCACCTGCCGAGGGAGATGGGAGTCAGACAGCCTCTTCCTTCACCCTTCCCACAGGGTGTCCCTTCCAGATTTCCCACCAGAGTCTCCCCTGATGGAACCTGCACACTGAAAAAATGAGTCATCTCTCCAGCAAACTATAATGAGTCAGTTTATCCAATTTTACCCAAGACAACAGAACTGCCAGAGCTTTCCATTAGCAGGAGGTGAGCTGTGATGTTATTACAAGCATCAATAAAGCAACATGATGCTCCGTATGTAAGCTCTATGTGCAGTTGAAATTCAGGCAAACATACAATTTTCCAGATTTTTTGAAATGCAAGCATATCTCGTTTTATTCAGCTTTGCTTTACTGTACTTCACAGATACTATGGGGCTTTTGTTTGTGTTTTCTTTTATGAATCGAGGATCTGTCGCAATCCTTTGTTGAAACATCTATTAGTGCCATTTTTGCAACATTTGTTTGCTTCATGTCTATCATATTTTGATAATTACTGCAACATTTCAAACTCTCTCATTATTATACTTGTATGGTGCTCTATGGGCTGTGAACTTTGATGTTACTATTGCAAAAAGGTTATGACTCACTGAAGGCTCAGAGGATGAGCATTTTTTAGTGATAAAGTATTTTTAAATTAACGTGTGTACATTGTTTTCCTAGGCATAATGATGTTGCACGCTTTAGTAGACTACAGTACTTTTTGTAAACAACTTTTATATGCACTGGGAACTCCCCAAATTTGTGTGTGACTCATTTTATTTTGATATTTGATTACTGGGGTGGTCTGCAACTGAACCCACATTATTTCTGAGGTATGCCTATACTGAAAATAATTAGAAACATCCCATTGTCAACCATAAGAAAGCTTTATGACACAGGATCCCAGCTGCCCCAGAGGAAGCGCACAGATGTCTAAGACCATGTTCCAAGTGCCCAGGGCCTAAGGAAAGCCAGCATGGTTGTCAAAGAAAATAGTCCTAGTGAAGAGAAGGAAGAAGAGGAAGGTGGAAGGAGAAGTTGGGATTGTAATGAGAACATCTTAACCTTCATGTGCATGTGGAATGAACCTGGGGAGTCTGTAAAAGATGGGCAGATGTCCTGCAACTTGTGTGCAGCCCACAGTAAACCTTCTAAAGAGCCGCTCAGTAGCCTGGGCCCACACCACCAGGGACACCTCCCCTGGACCTGGGTTTACTCGTCCTGCATCACTGTGACCTGGAAGCACACGAGAGTATGCTGAACATGCAGCCACTAACTGAGCTCATCTCTCTTGATTACCCACAATGTATAAGCAGTATGAAGAGCTTTGGGAACATACGGTTGTAGCTAGACTTTACTCTGGCTTTGGGCCTTAGGGAATAATAATCATAAGTCAGACTTTGCTCCATGGAGTGTATGAGTTAGAAAGAAAGTACGATAAACTCATCAAACTACAATAATATAAAGTACGATGTACATAGCACACACCAGGCAGAGAGGACTAAGGGAGCTGTGAGGAGCAGGAGGGGTGGTAAGAGCAGATCTCACGGTGGTCACCTGAGCTGTGCTTCAATGAACACATCACCAACAGTGAGCTATTTAAGGACGGGGCCCTGAGTCACTCATCTTTGAAGCCAAGGTACCTGGGGATGGAGGTAGAGGGAGGAGGCAGATGGACTGGGTAGAGTGCATTGTCGGCATTCCCAGGGTGACCTCAGTCTGGGGGTAGAAGACAGATCTGCAAAGCAGTGGGAGGAGGGCTGGGAAGGATCGGGAATTCTGAGAAAGAGAGGAGGACGAGCCCAGAGAAAGGATGGGAAATTCCAGGAAAGAAGGGAGAAGAGTCCAGAGGTAAGGCCCCTGACCTCTGGGAAGTTTTGTGCCTGTAACACGGATGCTGCTGAGGCTGGATGTTAAGGGAAAGGGGCTGGAGGTTCCCCCCAAGGTGGTCTGAAACTACTGTGAAAGGAAAGCGAGGTGCCCCTTCCAGCCCCATCCAGAAGCCACAGGAGACCCTCTGACAGTGCCCCTAGGAAGGAGGTTCCATGGGGACTTTCCAGGCTTTTCCTGGTATGGCCTCACTGCAGCCACCAGGCAGGGGCCACACAGGGGACAGGGTGATGTTCGGGTCTCGTCCGCCTCCCAAACCCACCTTCCCCTCCCCTGCACCGTCTCCAAAAGGGGGGACGTTGTTAGAGCTGCTCTAGGCAGCACTGGCCAGGCCATGTCAGGAGTCCAGGTGTGGTCCTGGGCCCAAGGCATTATAAGATAATATTGGTCAACCAGAACGTGTATGGTGGGAGGTAACCACATGTTCGGTAAGTGCTGAGTGACTCAGGTGTGCTGAGCCTGGCACATTTCCGTTCTGTCCTCGATCACGTGTGGTGTTACATCACACAAGCATCGCATACGTGTCTTGGGCCACTGTTCTAGGCTCTGAGGGTAGAACCACGGATGAAGTAAAGTGCTCCCATTCAGAGGGGCAGAGGCAAGTGAGTGTATGCTCCATCAGGTGGTGACAAGCACAGTGGAGAAAACCTAAGCACCCGTCCCTGGTGGTCCAGTGGCTAGGCCTCTGCACTTGTAATGCAGGGGGCGCTGCTTCAATACCAGGTTGCTGCTGCTAAGTCGCTTCAGTCGTGTCCGACTCTGTGCGACCCCATAGACGGCAGCCCACCAGGGTCCCCTGTCCCTGGGATTCTCCAGGCAAGAACACTGGAGTGGGTTGCCATTTCCTTCTCCAATGCATGAAAGTGAAAAGTGAAAGGGAAGTCGCTCAGTCGTGTCCGACTCTTCACGACCCCATGGACTGCAGCCTACCAGGTTCCTCTGCCCATGGGATTTTCCAGGCAAGAGTACTGGAGTGGGGTGCCATTGCCTTCTCCCAATACCAGGTTGGGAGACTAATATCTCACATGCTATGTGGTGTGACCAAAAACCCCCAAATAAACAGTTTAAAAAAATCAAATTTAAAGGGGGAAAAAAGGGGGGTTTCCCTGGTGGTCTAGTGATTTAGACCCTGCCTGCCAATGCTGGGGACATGGGCTCACTTTCTGGTCCAGGAAGATCCCACGTGCTGCGGGGCATCTAAGCCCTTTTTCTGGAACCTCTAAGTCCTGTGGGTGGCAACTATTGAAGCCCACACGCCTAAAGCCTGGGCTCCACAAGAGAAGACACTGCAATGAGAAGCCCGCACACTGCAGTCAGAGAGTAACTCCTGCTTGCTGTAACTAGAGAGTAGATCCCACGCACTGCAACTACAGAAAGCCTGTATGGAGCAATGAAGACCCAGCGCAGCCAAAAATAAATAATAAGCAATTTAAAAAATCTTTAAAATTAAAAGGAAGCAAGAAAATGGCATTGAGGCAGGGGAATTGGATGGGAAGGAGGAGGTGATACTGTGAATGGGGTGGTCAGTGTGAACTGCACCAAGAAGAGGACATGTGACCTGAGATCTGAATAACGTGTGGGAGTGAGGATACCTGTGAAAAGGATATTCCCAACAGAGGGAGCCTCAAGCAATAAAATCTTGGCGCTCAGAGCTGTGGACGCTATATAAGATGCTGCGGACACTGTATAAGATACCATGGGCATTGTATAAAATACTGTGGACACTGTATAATATACTGTGAACACTATAAGATACTGTGGACACTATAAGATACTGCTTTCATTCACTTACAGTCTAGTAGAAAAGTTCTTAAAAGAGGAAAGTAATTATAATAAAAGGTAGAGTGTGAAACTCTAAATCAGTCAAGGAAAGATACTTTTTCATCCTGGAAACTGTGAAGGAGAGAAACCTGTACTGGCCTGAAAACAAGCCCGATGTAGACCATATTGTTGGAGGAGGATGGACCCTGTAGAGAGAATGGCACCCACATGGAGGCAGGACCGTGGGTGCAGGTGAAGGAGGACAGTTGTCTTTAGAAACAGTCGAAGAACTATCACGTGGAAGAAGAATTGGAGTAAGTTTCAATACCTCTAACGGGAAGAGCCTGAATTGATGTATACAAATTTCAAGGAGGCAGATTTCTGCTCATGATGAGATCCAACTTTCTAACAAAAGGGACTGACCCCAAGTAGGGTGGGCTACATGGGGAAGAAGCGTTTGTGCAGGATGCAGGCTGTCTGGGATACGTGGCTCAGGATGATTTCAATTCTCAGACGTAATGGAAAGCCATCTTACCTTTCCAGGCCTCTAAGGATGGCAAGTACCTTGGTGTATTCCACCTAGGACGGTGCGTGGCTTAGGGGTCTGTAACAGCATTCTCTGACGATAGCTCCTCAAAGCAGCAGATTACTGGCTGACAAGTTCTTCCTGTCTCTCTCACACACACACGTGTGCACACATACACACACACACACGTGCACACGCACACACACACATGCACACACACGTATCACTGTTACCTCCAAGCCTAGAGAAGAATTGGAGGCATCCCCCTCCTTGGCGTAAACCTCACTCAGCTGGCAGAGGACCCTCCTGAACTACAGCCCCCTTCTTTGGATGCTGAGACAATCTGGTGGCTCCCAAGTATCAGGGGGTTGCCCTTGCCTCCTCTTAAGCCCCCTGTGCTGCTCCTTTTCTTTACAGCCAAGTCTTCCCTAACCCCACCTCCCGGCTGCCTCAGGCAGAGCAGGGCTCAGGCGCAAGTGTAGGGTAATGGGTTGGCACAGTGGCGAGGCAGTGAGCATGGCGCTGCACGTGTAAAGCCCAGGGCACCGAACGGAACACAGGTGCACGCGCGGTCCTGGTGTGGCAATTACATCCTACGCAGTCCCTCTCCAAAGGCTCCTGAGGGCCTGTTTTTCCTTCTGGCCATGACGTGTGCTCAAGGCTTCTTGCTAATTCTCTTCATTCAAGCCAGTCTCATGATCAGTGCCGCATTTTGGCACAAGCAGGAGCTTTCTTTTATGGATAGTACTTAAGAGCTCTCAGAAAGCAATCTTCCCTGCGTAAGAACGTCCGGAGAAATGTGGCCTGAGAACCACATGGCCTGATTCTAACTGTGGATGCACTCCGGGCATTTCCTCCATTGCTCAGCACGCACCCATTCCAGGCACAGCACTGCAGCTCTGTGAACAACTCTCTCCCTGGGCTGGTCACCACCCAGGTCCCTCCTCCCTGGGGCTATAGCTCCGGGGTCAGAAGGAGACCATGGCAGATGGAGGCAGGAACTCTGAGGGTACAAACCTGGCACGCACAGCAGGCCTCCTGACTTCCGGGCCACACCCCACAGATGTGCCAGAAAAGAAGCCCCCGTCTCCAGGCCCTCCCCGCATCCCACCTGGTGTTCAGGTGGTCCTGGCACTTCTTCACTTCCGCACTGCGCGGGTGGTTACTCTCTACCAGGCTGTTGGCAGCCAGGTTCACGCCATTGATCTGAGTCATCAGCGTCTTCATCTCCTGGTCCAGGATGTCAAACCTGATGTGGACAAAGAGAAAGAGGATTGCGAAGGCTCTTGCTTTCTGCCCTGCCCTTGCTTTCTCCTTCCACCTCCTTCCACCAGGTAAGAGGGGAGAAAGGAGAAAGGTGTGCTGACACTCCCTCTTTTCTGGTTCATGGGTCCAGTTTCATGGTTTAGCATTTCCTGGATGAGGCTAGGAGAGACCTGGTTACTTATACAGTACAGTGCCTCAACAGAGACGGAGGAAAAATGAGGTGTGGGCGGTGTTGACAGCTAAAGAAAGCAGCTGCCACACCTTCACTGGCCCGGCTGCTGCTCATGAACACAGTTCCACTGCTTCCACTTGAAGGATACCTCCCCAGTCAGGTGCTCCGTCCCTGGGGAGGAGAAGGGCACGCTGCTGAGGCTGTGGGCATCTTGCGTTATGAAAGCTGACCCCTCTGAGATAAGAGCCCAGGTCCCTCCAGCATCAGCATGGGACCACCGGGGCAGGATCAAGGAGTGGCCTCTTTCTCTCAGCTCCTTGGATGCCATACTCAGGATGCTGAGGGCAAGCCTTGCCATGCCGGAGCGCTGATGGAACCCAAATACTGCAAATAAGAGTGGCCTTGGACTGACAGTTTACAAACCGGTTTCTGAGGCCCCTAAGGGTTCATGTGGTTTAGGGACTGCCACCAAAAGACAGAGCTTATGGGGTCTAGCCTCTCACCTCCCCCTTAATCATGTCCCCTCCACTTTCCTCTGTGTTACATATCAGGGATTCCATATACAATTCATTTGAACAGAGGCTGCTGTCACTGAAAAGTCATCGAACACTCGGACTAGAAAGAGCCCCTTTGGGAAAGGCCCCAGGGAGGGTGGAGTACCCAAAGCCACAGAGCCAGATGAGACCTTGTGACTCCTGGTGCCTGGCCTCTGCGACAAAGGGCATCCGACAGCCTCTCAGAGAGGGCCTTGCTGATCTGGAGGCTGTTTGGGGACTAGGAGCACAGACTGTAGTGGGTGGTGAGAGGGGAGGGCCAGCTCTGACCTGTGCTGCACGACCTCCAGGTCCTCCAGCGTGTCCGGGATCTCCATCTGGGCCAGCCACTTCCCCTTCTCGCCCATCCACAGCTCACAGGCGTCTGTCTCCCCAAACACCGTGTACAGGTCTAGGGCATCCTGCAGCCTCTGCCCCCGCATGTCCGCCTGGGCCACCACCTGCTGGTAGAGATCCCGGAGGGCCTGCAGCCGGTTGGTCACGTCTGGGGAATCCTGGAACCCTTGGGGGAAGTTCTGCGCCTGCTGTTCCAGGTGCTCCATCACTCCACGGCTCTCCTCCAGCTCCTCCAGGAAGTCCTTGTGCTTTTTCCCCAGGGCCCGTGTGGCCCCTTCATCCTGCCCCACGTCTTCCCCTGAGAGCAGCCGGTGGGCATCCTGTAGCCAGGCCTTCAAATCATCTGCATCACCCTGGAACTGGAAGAAGTTCTCAGTGTCCTGGAGGTTTTTCTTGCAAAAGGCAGCCAGGTCCTTTAGCTCGTTCCACTGGTCAGACACCTTCTTGATCCGGACCTCAATCCGCTCATGCCCAAACTGCTTGCGTGCCACCATGCCCTCAGCCTCCCGGAAGATCTGGCCCAGGTGGGCATCCAGCCCGCGCAGCTCATCCTCAAAGGCTTTGTGCTTACGCTGCAGGATGAGCACGCTGGTCAGGTCCTTGCCATAGTCCAGGGAAGAGTAAATCTGCTCCTTCTCCTTGATCCAGCTCTCGGCCTCATCCATCTCCCAGAAAAACTTACAGAGCCGCTTGGACTGCTCCAGCTGGGCCTTGCGCCCAGCTGCCGTGTTGCTCAGCTCCTCAAAGCACTGTTCCAGGTGGCTGACACGATCCCGGATGACCTGGGGGTCACAAGGCTGGTACCCTGGGTGGCATGGGAAGAAGAAGGACAAAGGGGACAAGGGCCTTATCATCTCAGGGCAAGCTTCAGATCTAGAACCACACCACCTAGAACCTGCTGTCTCACTGGGGCTTTGGGATTGGATGCAGAGGGTCTCAGCTGCTCAGAGAATAGGCTTTTAATTAGTTCTTTATAATGAGTTTCCACTAAAACTCCAGGAATAAGAAAGGCTAAAAGTTGGATCAGATCTCAGTCGAAAGGCATAATGTGAAATTATTTTTAAAAAGACTGAGGCATTAATTTCTAGATGATTCTTCCGAGAGGCAGCAGGGGTCACCTATTTAAAACTTGAACTAACCAAGAGGATGAAAGAAGAAGGATGCCTTCTTGGTGCTTACACACCTTTCTGATAATAGATGACTGAAGCAGTCGCCTGCTCTCTGGAGAATTTTGCTCTCCCTCAAACTTCTTTCTTGCCGCTAGATTTATCCACCCTGGGGTGCTGGAGTGCTGGGCCAGAGGCCTCAACAGAAAAACCTCAGCCTGCAGCCTTACCTGGCCCCTCAGTGAACTGCAGGGTGGCTGTGGTGATGGTCTTCACTTTGTCCCCTTGGATGGCAATGTCAGCCTCCATCAATTTGTGTTTCTGTAGCAAGTCCTCGACCTCCAACAAGTGCTTCCCAAACTCAGCAGACAAGAGGTGAGCCTGGGGAAGAGGACAGACAGGGTAGAGGGAGTAAGGAGAGGTGAAGAGACCCACATGCCAGAATAACCTTCCTAAGTGAGGGTCCATGGCACTGGGGACCAGGATATCAGATGCAGCTGGAAAATGCAGCTGCTCAATGGGAAAGAGGCCAGAGCAGGAGTTCCCCTGGGGGTGCCCATCAGAATCATCCAGGGAGCATCTTTCAAGAGTTCGAGTCCTATACTCAGTCTGCCCACGTGTGCCCCAGGGGCAGGACCTGGGTGTACGTATTTTAAGAAAGTTCCATGGGGGACTTTCCTCATGGTCCAGAGGTTAAGACTTCACCTTCCAGGGCAGGGGATATGGGTTTGATCCCTGGTCGGGGAGCTAAGATCCTACATGCCTCAGGGCCAAAAAACCAGAACATAAAACACAAGCAACACTGCAACAAGTTCAATCAAGACTTTAGAAATGGCCTATATCTTCAGGATGGGGAACACATGTACACCCAGGGCTGATTCATGTGAATGTATGGCAAAAACCACCACAATATTGTAAAGTAATTAGCTTCCAATTAAAATTAAAAAAAAAAAAAGAAATTAAAAAATGGCCTATATCAGAAAATCTTAAAAAAAAAAAGAAAGCCCCAGTCAGTCTGATGTGAGTCCTCAGTTGAGAGCCACCGTGATAGTGGGAGAGGAGACTCAGACTTCTCAGTGGCCCTGGATGCCAAGGTCTGGATGCCAACTAGAGTCAGATCGTGATTACTCAGAGCCCAATTCTCCAGGCCCCTGAGGGAGGGCTGTCTCGTCCAGGCCCTGCAGGCCGGCATCTGTGTAACTATGAGCCCCAGATTTCTTGATCACCGGGGATACAGCAGACTGGAGCAGAGTGAGCCAAGCTGCCGAGTGGTAGATGCCATCAGACTCCCTGCTGCCTTAGATGCTCTGCTCTGACTCGGCCGTGGGGCTGGGAGGTGCCTACGGAAGCACAGCTCGCTGAAGCCCCAGGTGGAGGGGGCGGGCGTGCCTGGGCCCACCTTGATGCCGTCCATCCAGTCAATGCTGTGCAGCATGTCCTGGAAGAGCTTCTGCAGGTCCAGCGTCTTCTCCAGCCTCTGGCGCCGGGCCCGCAGCAGCTCCTGCAGGTAGTCCCATAGACGCAGGATGTTGTCCTTGCGGGCCGTGATGCGCTTCTGGTCATGGTAGTTCTCCCGCTCCAGTTCCTGGGCCAAGTCCTCCAGGGCCCGCACCCGCTCCTCATAGGCGGCCGTGTCTGTCTCAATGGCCTCGTGCTTCTTCTTGGCGGCCTCCACTGCTGCCAGGTCGTACCCGAAGTTATCCTGTCCCCCAGGGAGAAAAACAGGCGGTTTGGTTAGGGTCCCCTTGGTTGGTCCCCAAGCGCAGAGAAATGGCAGGTCTTTTAGGAGCAACTTCTGCAGGAGAAAGCCCTTCTGCCATCTTTTTCAGCCTACCTTATCAGAGATGAGTTCCAAAGACTAAATGTCTCACAAGAACCTTGGCAGGAAGCTCGTGATTTTACCCACTGGGCCATCCGTGTGGGTGTAACACTGGGTGACTATCACTGACAGAGTTCCTTCCCACCTGCTGGCACTCACCAACCTGCCTGGAGAGGACCTGTTCTGGGCAGGAAGGGGCTTCTTATTGGAAACCCTGCAGCTGCACACAGGGGGCTTGCCCCGTGCTCTCTGGGGCGCCTGCACACTCTCCAGTTCTTTCAGAATGCTTGCTTCCCCCTTCTGGATGGAATTTAACTCAATGCCAAGATCCAAGTGGGAAGGGACAGATGCTGTCACGGAGAATCAGTCCTGGGGTCAGTTTTTAGCTAGTGAAATGTGACATAGCCTGAAGGCCAGAGTCCAGGGGGCATGTCTGACACCCGTGGCTTCCATCGCATCCCCAGGGGACCCCTGAAAGGTCGACTTGAACTCTGGCTCTGGGTGATGCTCCTGGCTCATGGGGGATCACCTTTGGGGCCATTTTTGGATTGTGTGGCTGCTTCCTAAAATGAGACTTAATGGGAAATTCCCTGGAGGCCCAGTGGATAAGACTCCATGCTTCTAACGCAGGGGGCCCAGGTTCGATCCCTGGAGGGGAACTAAGATGCCACATGCTGCAACTAAGCCCACGCACTGCAATGAAGACCCAGTGCAGCCAAAAATAAATAATTAAAAGGTGAGACTTAATCAATCTGGGAGAGTTCCTTTTCAGATGTCAATGCCAACCCACCCCATCACAGGGAGCAGGGCTGCGAGGCCTGTGGAGAGGCTTATCCCGCTCTGCCCGCCCCACCGCCTGCAGCCCCGAGCGCACCCCACTACCTGGGCCACGAGGCGCTGGTTTTCGTTGAGCCACGTCTCTCTCATGGCAGCTTTCCTGTCGAAGCGCCGGGCCAGCTGCTCCAGCTTCTCCTGCCGGATGAGCTCATCCCTCAGGGCCAGCTCCCGCCGGTACTCAGCTTCCTCCAGGCTTTCCCAGGCCTGCGCAGAGGTGCAGATGAGAGCTCTTGGGATTTGGGGGTCCCATCCCGACTCTTTTATCAGTACTGAGTGATTTGAGGAATCTAGACAGAACCTAGCCTTCCAGTTTTCCTGTTTAAGCCAACTGAAGACTCAGGGAACACTGATCACGACCTCCCAGTCCTCTCTTCCCCTAAACTGGCCTTCCTGTAAGCCGGTCTTGGTTTCATACAGTGTTATTGCCTCTGTGGGTACTCAATAAATTCCTATTGAGTAAATGGCCACCACCATTTACTGGAATTTCCAGGCAGTGGTAGGCCTCCAAATCTTCAAAGCATCACAAGGCATTCACCTTCATTAAAAGTAGTCGATATTCCCTAAAAGCCCTCCAGGTTCTATAGAGAATAGGCTATAAACTGGACTCTGGGCATTGAAGAGAGGACTGCACAGGTGGACAGTGGGTAGAGCCTGACCTCTCGGTGCTAGGCTTGGAAAGTACCCTCAACAGCCAGCTGGTCATTATTAACAGCACAGAGAGTGGCTTGGCTTAACCCTGCCCAGGAACCATTCCCTATGCCCTCATTAGGAGAAGCTCAGTTAACCCACTGGCAAGCCTGCTGAATCCCCATTCTCACGGCATTTGAGCTGGAACTGTGTAGCAACTGCTTCTTTTTCTTTTTTTTTAAATTGGAGTATAGTTGACTCACCGTATTGTATTCGTTTCAGGTATATAGCATAGTGATTCAAAGTTTTTATAGAATATACTTCATATAAAGTTATCATAAAATATGGGCTATATTCCTTATACTGTACATTAAATCCTTGTATCTTATTTATTTGATAGGTAGTAGGCAAAAGCAACTCACTCTAGTACTCTTGCCTGGCAAATCCCATGGATGGAGGAGCCTGGTAGGCTGCAGTCCATGGGGTCGCTAAGGACGGAGTGACTTCACTTTCACTTTTTACTTTCATGCATTGGAGAAGGAAATGGCAACCCACTCCAGTATTCTTGCCTGGAGAATCCCAGGGACGGCGGAGCCTGGTGGGCTGCCGTCTATGGGGTCGCACAGTTGGATATGACTGAAGCGATTTAGCAGCAGCAGCAGCAGCAGCAGCAGTTTGTACCTCTTCATCCCTGTCTCCTATCTTGCCCCTCTCCCCTGAATGGAAGGATGGTGGGTAGAGTCTGACCTCTTAGGGCTAGGCTCAGACAGCACCCTCAATAGCCAGCTGCGTCATTAACAACACCACAGAGAGTGGCTTGATTTAACCCTTTCCAGGGACCATTCCCTGTGCTTCTATCAGGAGCTGAATTAAGCCAGTGGCATCATGAAATGGAAAACGCTGCTGTACCCGGTTGATGTCGGACACCAGTTTCCCATCGTGGGGCGTATACACTTTCTGATTGTTGGCTCTCATCCGGGACTGAATGGTAAAAAGTAGGACTTCCAGATTCCCCTTCTCCTGAAACCTGTTGAAAAAACAGAGGTTGGGTGATGAGGGTTGAGATTCCCACAGCCATTTTTTCTTTCTTAAGTAAACATGGAACCCTGGCAGCTTGGATAGCAAAGCATATTTCTCTTTAAAAAGTAACAAGAAACACAACATTATAAATCAACTATACTTCAGTAAAATTTTTAAAAAGTAAAAAAGGATAGAGGATCTATATGTTTTACTTGTTACAACATTAGTCTATCATACTCACCAACTGAGACCTAATAGGGGTTGAGTCTTTGCAACATAAATCAAAGAAAACACAGCTACTGCCCTGTTTGCTTATCATTTATTTCCATGGGGGAATGGCTAAGTGTTCTGGAAATTCCTGTAGGTATCAAGTTTTACCAACCGATAAAAAGAAATTCTTCCCTGTTCCAAATGCTAAAGGCTCCCAACTAGCTCTTTATTCAGTTTTTTATGGAGTGAGTCAATAAGCCTTTGAAGCAGCATTATCCACGTAAGAACATATTGCACAGAAAGCAACTTTCACCTGAGTACTAATGAGCTGGCTGTCCTGACAACTGTCCAAAAGTCCAGATGCTTCTGAGCAGGGAGGAAAGGCTGGGCTCTGGGAGGATGTCAGGGGGAGGGGATGATGGCAGCAGGATGGATGTCTAGAACCCAGTGTCCAGACGAGCTCCAGGTAACTATTTTCCCTTTTCTGCACGTGGCCAAGTATTTACCCACTTTTCCCTCCTCCTTGTGGCAGCTGCAGATCAGCTGGTAAGCAAGGTTCCCAGGCAGCCCGAGGCCAGCCANCCTATCTTGCCCCTCTCCCCTGAATGGAAGGATGGTGGGTAGAGTCTGACCTCTTAGGGCTAGGCTCAGACAGCACCCTCAATAGCCAGCTGCGTCATTAACAACACCACAGAGAGTGGCTTGATTTAACCCTTTCCAGGGACCATTCCCTGTGCTTCTATCAGGAGCTGAATTAAGCCAGTGGCATCATGAAATGGAAAACGCTGCTGTACCCGGTTGATGTCGGACACCAGTTTCCCATCGTGGGGCGTATACACTTTCTGATTGTTGGCTCTCATCCGGGACTGAATGGTAAAAAGTAGGACTTCCAGATTCCCCTTCTCCTGAAACCTGTTGAAAAAACAGAGGTTGGGTGATGAGGGTTGAGATTCCCACAGCCATTTTTTCTTTCTTAAGTAAACATGGAACCCTGGCAGCTTGGATAGCAAAGCATATTTCTCTTTAAAAAGTAACAAGAAACACAACATTATAAATCAACTATACTTCAGTAAAATTTTTAAAAAGTAAAAAAGGATAGAGGATCTATATGTTTTACTTGTTACAACATTAGTCTATCATACTCACCAACTGAGACCTAATAGGGGTTGAGTCTTTGCAACATAAATCAAAGAAAACACAGCTACTGCCCTGTTTGCTTATCATTTGTTTCCATGGGGGAATGGCTAAGTGTTCTGGAAATTCCTGTAGGTATCAAGTTTTACCAACCGATAAAAAGAAATTCTTCCCTGTTCCAAATGCTAAAGGCTCCCAACTAGCTCTTTATTCAGTTTTTTATGGAGTGAGTCAATAAGCCTTTGAAGCAGCATTATCCACGTAAGAACATATTGCACAGAAAGCAACTTTCACCTGAGTACTAATGAGCTGGCTGTCCTGACAACTGTCCAAAAGTCCAGATGCTTCTGAGCAGGGAGGAAAGGCTGGGCTCTGGGAGGATGTCAGGGGGAGGGGATGATGGCAGCAGGATGGATGTCTAGAACCCAGTGTCCAGACGAGCTCCAGGTAACTATTTTCCCTTTTCTGCACGTGGCCAAGTATTTACCCACTTTTCCCTCCTCCTTGTGGCAGCTGCAGATCAGCTGGTAAGCAAGGTTCCCAGGCAGCCCGAGGCCAGCCACATACCTGCTGCTCATAGGCACGTCAAGGAGGCTGTGGCCTCGAGCACTGTCTTACGCAGCCAAGAGCTACCACCCATGTGCAGTGTCTGGTAGACTCACAGGAGGTATTACCTTGATTGGATTTAGAACTTTAAACATGGTTAGTGTCAGGCCAGAAATCAGATACTCATTTATAGTATATTCTAGACTCTGCGTCTGGCCCTTCCCTGTTTGTGAGTCATGAATGAATGAGCAGGGGAGGAATGAAGCATAGGTACCACTGATGAGCCAGAAATCTGTTTCAGGGGAGCTGGACAAGCTGAGGGCAGGTGAGCTAGAATGCTGTGTATGTATGTGTGCGTGTGTGCGCACACGCGTGGCTGCATTTGCGTGTGCATATGTGCACGCAGGCCCTGCACACACTGCAGTGGAGCAGAGGTCCCGAGAGGCAGGCTAAGTGCTCTGCTGATGGATGAGCAGTGACAGACGGGAGAGAAGAAGGATGTGTTTGATGATCAAGGAGGCTGCACGTGGTGAGCTCTGGGGCTGCAGATGCAGAGGTTGTTACCAGAGAACAAACCCGTAGCTCGGTGTGCAGGAAAGAGGAAGTCTCCAGCACAGGTTCTTTGAAGAGATTCTGAAGCCTGAGATTTCATTCCTGCTCCCCACTCAGGGATCTGGATCTGAGAAAGTACTTCCTTGGCTATGAGTTAGGGGTTACTCAATGTCCATTTCCTGCAGGCTGACAGCTTGGGAGCAGGGAGACAAGACAGGATGAAGCAGGTGACAGATAGGCAGTTCTCTGACCTCCAGGATATGCCTCTCAGATCCCTTCTCCAGGCCCTCTCACCTTTGGGAGGCAGTTTCTCAGCAGTTGATGCCCACCCTCCCAGGTGCCCGGGCCCTTACTTGGGTGGCTTCTCGACGGTGCGGTAGGTGCTGAAGGCCTGCAGCTGCTGTTGGACACCAGCCAGGGAGTTGGCGAACTTGCGGCTGTTCAGGACAGTGATGGTCTGCTCGATCCAGGTCAGCAGGTCCGAGGCCAGCCCACTGTACTTCTCAATCATCTTCTCGGTCTCAATGGCGTGGTCGATTACCTAGGGAATCGCCTTGTGACTCATCCTCATGAGAAGGGTGAGGATGTCAGTGAAGATGCCAACGGGGACCACAGTTGGCATCTTCACGAGGTGGTCCTCCTCCTCCCAAGCCCTAGAGTATTTATGTTGGCTTTATCCCCAGAGCCCAAGACCACTGCTGAGCAGAGGGCTGGATAGGTGGTGCAGGAGGGATCCAGCCATGTTCGGGATCAGAAACAGCTCCCTACCCTCTCTCACCCTGTAAAAGACTGGAAAGCCCACTGTCCCAGGACATTAGTCACCAGAGGAGCCAAAGTCCTGTTTATTTAAAAATGGATATTAAGGATCGAGGTCATTGGGAAAGACCCTGATGCTGGGAAAGACTGAGGGTGTGAGGAGAAGGAGGCAACAGAGGATGAGATGGTTGGATGGTATCACTGACTCAATGGACAGGAGTTTGAGCAAGCTCCAGGAGATGGTGAGGGACAGAGGAGGCCTGGCATGCTGCAGTCCATGGGGTGGCAGAGTTGGGTATGACTGAGCGACTGAACAACAAGGATGGAAGGCTTCCAGGCACTGCCTTTGCTCAACACCAATGCATAAAGATGAATGAGAAATGGTCCCTACCCTGGAGGAGCTGAGGACCCAGCGTGAGGGTCTGTAGAATAGGGTGGCTCCTGGGTAGGCTATGGGAGCCTGAGAGATCTGACACCACAATAGACTAATAAGTAAAAGCCTGTTTTGTTCCTGAGGGAATGTTCACGAGACACAGGTCTGCAGGAGGAAGATGGATTCGGAGCCATGATCTTGTTGAGGACAGATCATCAACCTGTGCTGGAATTCAGCTTGGGAGCCATTAATGTGGCAATGCTTGGCTTCAGAGGAGATTGGTGGGAGTGATGTGAGCCCTTTCCTATGGCTGGGGTCCAGACATAAAGCTCTTAGGAGAGAACGGGACTGTCCGTCAAGGCCTGTGCACGGTGAGCAGGGACCCGGGGGCCCTGGTTTCACAGCAGCTCCGTACCTTACCGACTCGCTTGCCCTCCACCGCCAGCACCTTCATCTTGGAAAAGTAGTGGTAAAACGCCACCACATAGGTAATGATGGATTTCTCGTCAGGGTTTTCTGTGAAGACATCTGCAAGGGGAAAGCATGGGCTCTCAGGACCAGTTAGAAGCTGGAAATGTCAGGCTCAAGGGGTTCATCTTCCTGTATCTCCAGCAAGAAGTTCAACTACACATACCGAGTGACAGGCAAGAGTGGAAGAGGAATGAGGCTGCGGTTTAAACCAGAGGAAGAAATCCACATTATGATCACAAAGCAAGGGAAAAGGGAAGAGGAGGGGAAGACTACAGTGGCTCCCAAGCAGGCAAGGGAGCATTGGAACCAGTCTGGGGCTGAAGAGCAGACGGAACAGAGCCCTGGTCTGGCCCCAGGCCCGCCTTGTACCCCTGGCTTGCCCAGCACCGTCACACGCCTCCAGGTGCCCTGCCCATCTGGTGGGCGCCAGCTCACCTTCAGGGTCGAGGAGCGGGATGATGCCCAGCTGACGCTCGGCCACTTCGAAGGCGTGTTCTAGGTTGTGCCGGGCGTTGGAGTCCTTCAGTTTATCGAAGTCGATCAGGTCAGGCCTGGAGATGAAGCCAGACTGTTAGAGGGCAGGGGGCATGGTGTCCCCCACCGACAGGACAAAGATCCTGGGTGGATGCAAGGAAGTGGCTGAGCCGGAGGAGTGAGAAGAGGACATGGGATGGAGGAGGGAGCTGTGAGCACCAGTGTGTGGGAAAGGATGATTTAAGGGAGGCAGGATGCCGAGGGTGAGAGGAGCAGGCACAGTGGGTTTGACCTTCCTGTGGAGCTTGGACAGTAACCTACATGCTAAGTGCAAAGTATCTAAACCCCTCTCCCCCCAAGGGTTCCCCAGCTCCCCCTTCTTACCGGTGCTTGTGGATCAGGGCGTTAAAGGCTAGGCCATCCTTCCAGCTGGAGGTGAAGTTGGTGACATTGACGTGGGGGTAGCTGCATCCAAGAGAAACATTAAGACCTAAGAAACAGATTCTTTTGCGGTTCCTACAAGTGTGTGAAGGAGAGGAGTGGATCTGACCCTTCTCGAGCAGCTTCAACAAGACAGCAGCTGTTAAGTCCCACAGAGAGGCTCCCCATCAGATGGGCCCAAGAGACACTCACCCCTACAGACCCCACGGTCTGACCCAGGCAACTTTGGGATAGAATCCTACATTCCGGGCCTCTAAGAATCAAGCCGGGATAGACTTTGCATTGAATATGCCCAAGCTGCTCTAGTTCTGGGTAATACGTGAGTGGGGGGTGAAGAGGGTGGTGGGGTATGGTAGCGGCTGGTCCCCAAGGCATACCCTGCAGTCTTCATCTGACACCACAGGAGCAACGCGTCTTTGGCCGAGCGCGTCTCATGACCTTCCTTAATTTCGATGACGATGTCCTGAATCTGGGGACACGGGAACAAAAGAGGGGAGACTGAGATTTGCATCTGGCCCAGCGCTCTCCCTGGAAGACCCCACTTCCTCTTTCCTCCTCTGGTTACCAGCCCTGCAGCCACTCCACAGGCTGAGGCCTCGGGTCCCAGAGGCCTGCTACCCTGCCGTACTCCCCAGGTCAGAGGAGACGGCTCCAATCAGAAACTTAAAGGGGAGGCCAAGAATAAATGCATGTTGGCCTCATTCCTCCTCGGGAGGCACGACGCTATGAGGGCCGTGGGATGGTATGACTGTTGGACAGTGTTGCATCAGCGGCTCCTCTTGCCTTTTCATCCTCCCTGGTCCTTCTGTGTATGTTTCATCATACACACCCACAGCGAGTGAGACTGGACACCCGAGGCCACTTGCAGGACATCCTCAGGGTGGGAGTTGAGTGTTACTTTTCTTCTCCCGGCCCTTCCCTCCTCCAACTAGGTTCTTTCTGCCCCAAACCAGCAGGTGGAAGACCCTGCTTTCCTTCCCTTGGGCTTCCTAAATTTCCTTACATAACAGACCTGGACTTTCAGGGTGGGAAGAGAAAAGCTTCTGACTGGAAAACACAGCAGCAGATTTTCTGCACTGTCTTTGCAAATTTTGAATCAAACTATTTAGAAAACCAGAGTTACCCATGAGAACGCAGCCACATCTGAGCCCAGCTCCCAGTTTCTAGCTTCTCTCTCAGAAGACCACGACCCTGACTGGGCTGCTCACGCTCAGCCCCAGCAAGTTGGTGATGCTCAGGATGGTCTCTCCTTCCTACAAGCACTGTCGCTGGGGACACGCACGTGAGCACTCACTCATTCACCGTCTTCTTAGGCCCTGGGGACCCACCTGGAAGCGCAGGATGATGGTCCAGATGAGGCCGAGGACCAGGCGGTGGTTGCCGTCCACGATGTCGTGGGAGCCCATGTTCTCCAGATGCACTCGCTGCTCCCTCAGGAACTGCAGGGCCTTGTCCACATTCTCCAGGCAGTGGATGCGCATCTTCCCCTTCGTGGGCTTCGGCTGAGGGACAGCATTGCCCCCGTGGGCAGGGAAGAGCCTCACAGTCACGCCTAGACCAGCTCCTGTCACCAGCATCCACCCTCCATGCCAAACTCCACCTCCCAGCTCACTCCTCAACAACGCTTCAACCCCCCACTTTCAGCAAAGCTCAGGGGGTTCCCTCCCTTGAGCACCCAGAGCTGTGCAAGTGCGCTGTACCAGTACTGTTCCTTGGTCTAAACAGAGCTTTGTGAGTGGTAACAGACAACATTCAGATAAGTAATATAACAGGGAGTTAATTGAGCACCTACTATGCGCCAGGCACACTTCTAGAACTATTTACTGCTGATTGACAATAAGGGTGGCTTTCAGTTTGGCGACTGATAATGGGTCCATCCTGCCATCCGACCTCCTCCCTCCTCACCCTTGAATGGCCCCAACCAAAACTCAGGGACCACCACTGCTGAGTAATTGCATCATCTGAAGGGTTCTTAGTGGTAAGACTCTAAGGGCCTTCAGTGAAGGGTAAGAGGCATTCTTTAACTTCAGCCTGGAGTTGAAAAGGCAACGGAAGAATGTGGAATCTTTCATTCAAACCCCAAGGATCTTAGCCTACATCATCAGGTACAGGTATCATTTTACATGTGGGAGAAATGAGACAAAGAAGGTCCTGCCTGGTAGGTCCAAGGTCACAGTGGAAGTGACTGAACAAAACATGAGGCTTGACCTGGTTCTCCTGAAGAGGCAACATTGCTGCTGGGTGAGTTACAACTGAGAGGGCCTGAAATAAATCTCTACTTGTAAAAGTGATGGACACACAGGAAAATATCTTCCACTCTTTCCTCCTGGTTCCACAAAGGATGCAAATTCNGATACATACAGAATGAAAGTGAAGGGATGGAAAAGGTATTTTGTGCAAATGGAAATCAAAGGAAAGCTGGAGTAGCAATATGCATATCAGAGGAAATAGACTTAAAAATAAAACACTGTTACAAAATAAAAAGGACACTACATAATGATCAAGGGATAAACTCAAGAAAATTTAACATTCATAAATATATATGTACCCACCAGAAGAGCACTTCAGAATATATAGGGCAAACTTAGCAGGCATAAAAGGACAAGTTGAAATTAACACAATAACAGTGGGGGATTTTAACATCCCCTGCTTACATCAACAGATAAATTATGCAGATAGAAAATCAATAATAAAACCCAGATTAGGCCAGATGAACTTAATTGACATTTGTAGAGCATACCATCTGAAATCAGCAGAATACACATTCTTTTAGTGCACATGGAACATTCTCCAGGATAGATGACATACTGTGCCACAAAGCAAGCCTCAATACATCTTTCAAAATTGAACTCATATCAAGTATCTTTTACAAACACAATGCAATGAGATTAGAAATCAGCTATAAGAAAAAAAATGCAGCACTGTTTATAATAGCCAGGACATGGAAACAACCTAGATGTCCATCAGCAGATGAATGGNGAGGGGAGGGTAAAGATGGGGGAGTCAGCCATCACCCCACCAGGTCCACCCTGTGATTCCAGACCAGGGACCCAGAACACCCTCGTCCCCTCTGACAACCTGTCATTTTCCACAGTCAGGTATGTTGCTTCTGAGGCCGAGATGTCCCACTCAGCTGGCCAGGCAGAGGTGGCTGGGAGGGACCTCTTAAGGGACATCACCAACAGCTCAGAGCTGTGAGTGGGACAGGACCAACAGGCTGATTGGCTGAGCTGGGCTGAGCTGCCAGACGCACGCGGGGAGATGAGATCAGATCCTGCGTGCAGGAGGTAACTGGACCCTGGCTCTCCTTCTCATCTCGGGCTATTTTTAAGAGTGGATGAGCTGAGCGAGGCCCAGGCTGGCCGCGGGGCCTGGGGAGTGAGATTACCTTTGCCGCGGCTCCGTAAATAAGTCTGCCCCAGAAAGATGAGCCTGAGCAGGCAGACCAGCAGGCCGGGCATTCAAGACAAGATTGATGGCCCTGGGTGCAGAGGAGCAGCCATTCGACAGTCATTCATCCTGCTTAAACCCGCCCTGTCTCCTGCGACAGGAGCTCAGAGGAGGTAGCAGCCGGGCCGCGGCTCTGCTGGGAACGTGAAAATACACACATGCGTGTCTAAATACACAGCTCAAGGTGCTTTTTCTTTTTTCTTTAGAAGGCTCAGGTCCCCAAAGACAAACACCAAGGAAAGAGACTCAGAAACTAAAGAAAGGCCCTCTTCCTCTGGCTCCCCAGCCTTGCCCACCTCAGTGGCCTTCCCAGATGGCATCCCACCAGGGCCAAGGGGGTAGGGGTGGGCTGGTGTGCTCAGTGGCAAGGGGAGAATCGGGTGTGAGAGGCAGGAGAAGAAAATAAGAAAAAAGGAAAGCTACGGATGGTGATTCCACGAAAACAAAGCAAAACTCGCCTAAAAACAAATTCAACCCAGGGTCACCCATAACTGCTACAATGTCCCTTGCAAGGCCTGACAATAAAGAAACCACGGTGATTGAAAAGAACAGCATATGCTGAGGACACTTGGTGGGAACAGCTAACCAAATGTGGGGCCATGAAAATGACATTTAAATTGGTATTGGAGGGGAAGCTGGAGCTGAGGCGATTCAGTCATGTTTTTAAGGATATAGGTAATCTCTGCAGTCAGACTGGCCATGAGTATGTTAGTTACTCAGTTGTGTCCAACTCTTTCTGACCCCATGGACTGTGGCTCACCAGGCTTCTCTGTCCATGGAATTCTCCAGACAAGAATACTGGAGTGGATAGCCATTCCCTTCTCCAGAGGATCTTCCTGACCCAGGGACTGAACCTGGGTCTCCCACACTTCAGGCAGATTCTTTTCCATCTGAGCCCTAAGTATGGCAGATAGCAATTAAATGGCTAAAAACAGGCCCGAAACTGCACCTCACTTCCCTGCCAGCAAATCCAGGAAAAAAAATATAAGAAGTAGTTCCATGTCCATCTACTCCCTAGTTTACTCTGAAGCCCCCTAGAAGTCCTTCTCATGATCAACCACCAGGGCCTCGTCAGAGTGTAGGTGGGTCTTCTCTGGTCTGTGTTCAAGAAAACCCACCTTCCCTGTCCCTCTACCGGCCTGACAAGCAACTGAGCAAGTCTGTCTCCAAAACCACAATCTGAGGCTCAGCCTCACCTGGTAGGCCTCTGTCATCCCATGACTCCAGGATACACTTTGAGTGGGATGGGCTGGGTCACTAGAAAACTTGCCCACAGCTCTGTACTGAAAAGCTCATGCACTTACACAGCACACTCACTTGCATAACGAGTGCCTGCCGGGGAAATGGATTTCACAATATCACTGATGCAACCCACAGCTCCACCCTTTTCTGGTGTGCCTAGGGACCAACTGCTTTTGAGATCAGGTGTTAGGCCTCGGAATTTCAACCCCATGTGCTACGTCCTGTTAATCCCCGGGGTGGGTAGGAACCCAGGAAGTGACTGTCAAGGTATCTGAGCAGAAGAGGATGGATGCTTTTTTCTTCCTCTCTGCACCCCATCTCCTCTTCCCTGGACCACACAAATGTGAGCAGTAACAAAGCCCAGGAGTGAGAAATGGAAGAAATACAGGCTGATGCTGTTTCCTTAGCAGGGTCAGGGGTACAGGCTATTACAATAGCTTAAATACAGTCTTCCATAACCAGAGATCTTAGAGTTTCTCTCTCTTTGTCTTTAGCTATAAGATTTGACCCCTTACTTGCTTCCAATTTTGTCCTGCCCCTTTATGCTACCTCTAGCCTGCTTTTAATGTGTTTTGGTACCATGCCAACCCAGGTCAGAAGATTAAATCCTAAAGTTTCCCTGGAACCTTCCTGCCAATGCTTTTTACCAAAACAGAACATTCCTCTACTCCCTTTGATCGTAATCTCACTGCATATTCACAGACACCTTAAAGAATAAATACATAAACACTCACTAAAACAGCATGAGAACCAGTGAGACACTGGAACCAGTACTTTCAATCTCTCTCCACCCCTACCTGCCTCCCCATCCCCCAGCTCCAGTCTGGCACCTCCGTCTGTCTAGCAGACGTCTCCACCTAGAAATTACGGCTCAGTCTCAGTACAGCTGAGGCTGAGCCCAAGGCTCCCAGTACAGCAGAGCAGGGGAGTTTGGAGGCCATGGGGTGACAGTGAGGCCCAGACAAGCGTACCATTCCTGTGGATGACCATTCCTGCATCTGGACATCACCAGCTGTGCCTGGGCCAAGCCGCTGCCTCTCCTTAGAGCATGCTCTGCTTTCCCACATTCCACAGCTCCCATCCCAACCCAGCCTGGCTGCCACTTCATCATTAGCAGGGTATGGTTTGGGGATTCTTAAAGTCTCAAGATTTCTCTCCATGGTGGCCACCATCGAGGATATCCATCCATCTGCAACATCCTGGCCATTCTGGTTCACTACTGTTTGGAGGCTTTGCCCGGACCCTTCTGCTCCAGTTTCTATCAACAGGCAGGAACTTCAGGCCCACATGTCACAACTTGCCCATCTTCATCATGGAAAAATCTCCTACTAGGAACTGGCTTCAGTCATGCTGCAGCTGCTTGGATGGGGGAGGAGGGGTGGGATCCTGGCCCCAACCGTTCTTACAGCGATTTGATTGGGGAACAGGTGCTGCCCAGCTCTGATACAGGGATTGGCCCATCAACCCTCTATCTTAACACCACCTATCAGCACCTCACATCCAACACAGAGGCAAATGTCTACTGGGAATGATTAAAGGCAAGGGGAGAGGTGATCTTAATATATATTAAAAAAAACAAAAACAAAAAAACCCCTGTTACTTGTGGCATGTGGGATCTAGTTCCACCACCAGGGATTGAACTAGGGCCCTCTGCTTTGGGAATGCAGAGTCTTTACCACTGGGCCACCAGGGAAGTCCCTACACAGTATGTAAAGATTATCTTCTATTCTGATTCTTGGGCTTAATATCTGCATTTACAGAAAGCTATTATAACCCTGTCCTACTTCTTCTCTCTCCCAACTCACTTCTTTCAAGATAGCCACTGGCCTCCTTCCAGCAAATAAGCAAATTCTATAGTCATCAAATTAAAAACCTGAATGTCCAATTTCTGTTCTTCCATGAAGACTTTTCTAGTTACCTCTCTCTTCTCTGATGAAAACTGTATAGGGAGGTACTATGGTCTCAATATTTGAAGTAGTCAAGAATAGATTAAAATACCCAGAGACTGGGAGAAAATATTTGCAAATGATGCAACCAACAAGGCCTTAATTCTCAAAATGCATAAAAAGCTCATACAATTCAACAATAAAAACAAACACCCAATCAAAAAATGGGCAAAAGACCTAAATAGACATTTCTCCAAAGAAGATATTCAGATGGCAAACAGGCACATGAAAAGATGCTCAACACTGCTAATTATTAGAGAAATGCAAATCAAAACTACAGTGAGGTACCACCTCACACCAGTCAGAAGTGTGCAAATTGTCAATGTTAGAGAGGCTGTGGAAAAAAGGGAGGCCTCTTACCCTGGAATGTAAATTTTCATACTGGAAAACAGTAAGGAGGTTTCTTGGAAAACTAAAAATAGAGTTGCTATATGATCCAGCAATCCCACTCCTGGGCATATATCCTGACAAAACTATTAAAAAGACACAGGCACTCCTATGTTCATAGCAGCACTATTCACAACAGCTAAGACATGGAAATAACCTAAATGTCCATTGATAGATACATGGATAAAGACGATGTGGTACATATATACAATGGAATACTACTGAGCTACCAAAAAGGATGAAATAATGCCACTTGTATTAACAGCAACATGGATAAACCTAGAGATTATCATACTAGGTGAAATAAGTCAGAAAGAGAAAGACAAATACAATATGATATCACTTATACATGGAATCTAAAATATGACATAAATGAACTTATCTACAAAAAAGACACAGACTCACAGACATGAAGAACAGATTGTGATTTCTAAGGGAGAGGGGAGTAAGGGAGGGATGGACTGTGGGATTATCAATGGAAACTATTACATATAAAATGGATAAACAATAAGGTCCTACTGATTTAGCACAGGGAACTATATTCAATATCCTGTGATAAACTACAATGGTAAAGAATATGAAAAAGAATGTATACATATGTAACACAGGATCACTTTGCTATACAGCAGAAATTAACACACTGTAAACCAACTATACTTCAATAACATAAATTTTAAAAAGAATAGGTTGAAATAATTGTGAAGAGCTGACTCATTGGAAAAGACCCTGATGCTGGGAGAGATTTAAGCCAAGAGGAGAAGGGGGCAGCAGAGGATGAGATGGTTAGATGGCATCACTAACTCAATGGACATGAGTTTGAGCAAACTCAGGAAGATAGTGAAGGACAGGGAAGCCTGGTGTGTTGCAGTTCATGGGGTCACAAAGAGTCAGACATGGCTTAGTGACTGAACAACAACAGTTGAGATATTTCTCATAAAACGACTGATTTGGAAACGATAAGGACAAATGAAACTTATTAGATAACAGGTTGATGGAGAATTATACAAGATCAAATTTCCAACACCTGAATTCAGCGATGAGTTTTAGTATCATTAAGAATAAGACAATAATTCAGGATTAGGAGCTCGTGTACACCTGTGGTGAATTCATGTCGATGTATGGCAAAGCCAATAGAGTATTGTAAAGTAAAATAAAGTAAAAAAAAAAAAAAAGAATAAGACAATAAGATACTGTGTCTCCAGATATGAGGCAAGTATGAAGAGTATCACAGCTTATGACATTCTTACCAAAAAAGTTGAATCTCAATCTGATCAAGTCTGTAGAACTAGTTTTCCATTTACAGGAATTATACTTTGAAGAGACAAGTTAAATGACAAGACGAGGAAACAAAGAGACAGATCCAGGAGGTGGGTCATTTGCAGACAACTGGCTCCACTTCTTCAACAAGTCAGTGGCATTAAAACAAACAGACTGAAAAAGAGGCAGAGAGTAGGGACTGCTGTAGATCAAAAGGGACTCAGGAGATGCAACAGTGAATGGATCACACACTTTGGGACTTGAATCAACACCAAAACACACCCAAACACATTTTTAGACAACCAGGGGTATCTGAATTGTGGACTGAATAGTGGATGATAACCAGGAATTATACAGTCAATGACGTTAGGTGTGATCATGGCAGTAAGGCTGTTACTATAGCCCTAGCACCCATCACAGTCTGGCTTCTTCCTCTGGCTCCAAGCTCATTCCCCAACCCAGTCCCCACCACTTCCTGCATCCTGCAAGACTCCTTTCAGCTCTTCTCAACTGTCACTCCCTCACCTCCGGCTCTTGTGCACACCATGTGCTCAGCTTGGGACATTTTCTGGAGCATTTTGCATGTCTGGCTCTTCCTCTTTCCTCAGGCCTCCTCTTAGGGAATATTCCCATGTGGAAGTCCTCCCCAAGCACGCCATAGGGTTAGGGTTAGCCCTAACCCCTTCACAGCCCTTACCATAATTGTAATCACTCATGCATCTGTCAATTTACCTTTGTTTCTGCCTCTCCCTGCCTAGACTATAGGTTCCTTGCAGGCAGCAGCCAAGCCTGTCTCATCCATTATTCTATTGCAGTGCCTAGCACTGTGCTTGGCACATAGAGGTGCCCAGTGAATATTCTCCTCCTCAAGATCTAAGCTCAAACTCTAGATCCACTATCCCACCTTATTCCCGATCCATTCACTGCACATTCACACAGCCCACTGACATGCATTCAGCACTTATTCAATATTGATTCATCATCACAGCCAGTCATTAAGCCTCTGTAAAGTGTCTTATACCCTTCATACGTTTATGTTCTAAAGCTTCCATTTCACTCCAGGCCCTTACTGTTACCCACCGGGACATGGGTAATGGTCCAAATTTGTCTGCACTCAACCTCTTCGATCCATCCTGCACAGCACTCCTCACAATGACTTGCCTCCGTTCCATAGATTTCAGCAACTCTCTGACGCACACTCTAACCTGGAGTTCTATGCCATTCGGTGTTGAGTGCATACGCTCTCTTATGCTAACTCTGCTCCAACTAAGAGGGTCCACATGTCCTGCACTCCCACCTTTGTGTCACGTGTTTCTCCAACTTTATTTGTCCCAGCAACCCATATGCTGAAATTCAGGCATCTTTCCTCTCTCCTGCCAATTTAAAACAAATACTATTTTCACACATTTAGAAACAAAAATGTAGCATTTTCCTAGAAGCTGAGGGAGGTCACCTTTCCCCTTCTATTCAGCACCATGGATCCCACACTGCTTCTATAACCACCAAGTGCAGGGGGCAGTCAGGTAGGCTCAGGGAAAGCTGCTGCTGATCTGCGTACTGACTCCTCCTCAGTTCCACTCCCTCCCCCAGTCTCATTTTTAATCCCTGGTGAGGCCAGATCCTCATCATCTTTTCTTCTAGCCATCCTTTCCATCTTGGGAGGAAGACGAGTCTTTAGTTTTTTCTTCCTTCCATCTTCATTTTAACACGTTCAAGTCTTTCTCATCTTAAATAAAGCTCCTCCTTGTCATCCTTTCATTTCTCCCTTTCAAAGTCAAATTTCTTGACAAAGTTGCCAAGAATAAGAACAGGTGATTTACAGAAGAGGAACTCCAAGAGGCTAAGACCCTAAAAAGAGATACTCAAGTTTATTAGCTAACAAGAAATGCTGATTAAAATAAGGAGACACCAGAAGCAAACATTATCAAACTAGATAACACGAGGTAGTGATGTGCAGAGCAGGCACCTTGTATATTGCTTGCTGGTGGGAGTATGGACTGGCCCAGCCATTCTGGAAGCTAGTTCTCAGTCAGGTTACATATCTACAACCCTGTTCTTGGGCATACGGGCTGAAGAAATTCTCACACAGGTCAAGAAAGAGTACATATGAAGAGAAGTTCACCGCAGCATTGACTATGTGGCGGGGAGGCGAAGACAAACGGTGTGTCCATCACTTGGGGATGGACAGTAAAATGGGATGTATGTATACATGGAGGATCTTTAAAAACAGTGGATAAAATAAACAGAATGAGAGTTATAGCACACCACTGACATAACTTCAAAGTGTTAGTTGCTCAGTCTAACTGAGTGTATGTGTTGCTCAGTCTAACTCCAAAGTGTTAGTTGCTCAGCAACTGGTGTCCGACTCTTTGCAAGCCCATGGACTATAGCCCACCAGTCCATGGAATTCTCCAGGCAAGAATACTGGAGTGGGTAGCCATTCCCTTCTTCAGGGGATCTTCCCGACCCAAGGATCAAACCCCGGTCTCCTGTATTGCAGGAGGATTCTTTACCAGCTGAGCCACCAGGGAAGCCATTCAAACAAAAGGAAAACTCTTAAATACATGCAAATGGTTGCCTCTACACGGAGTTAGGGAAATGGGGATGAAAGGAAACCAACCAACCAACCAGGAGAGGTACCCTGACTAGCAAAAGAGGACGATGAACTGAGAAGTATGATGAAGCCTCTGCTTCTAAAGTAAAAATAGATACAGCGTATTTAACTATAATATATTCATGAGAACCTCCTCATGCCGTACCTCACTCACTCCTTATTGCACCGAAAGCTGGCTTCCCCCATCAGTTCCTGAAGCTATTCATGGACACCTCCCTTCCTGGTTCCTTAAAACAACAGATGCTTTTCAGGCCTTTAGCTTGACTTCTCAGGAGGCTTAAGCTCTTTTGGTGGTCCCCAAGTTTCCTGAGATCACCTCCTTTGTCTTCCAGGACTTCCTCCTCCTTCTCTCTTAACTGTCTGAATCTTCGTCCTTGGTTTGCTCTGTGGGCTTCTTTTTCCCTACTGTCCCTTGAATGGTGATGTTCCCCAGAGCTCTATCCTGGGGCCCCTCCACTCTTCATCTGTCTACACACTCTTCTTAGACTATCTCCTGCACCTCTATGACCTAAATGATCTCATGCAAACGGCTTCCAAGTCTGTGTCAGCTCCCATCTATCACCTTCACCTGACTTCTGAACATCCACCTGAAGGATCACAGGCCACTCATACTCAACATTATCCCCAGTTGAATCTATCACCATTAGTCCTTATAGCCACGGTCCTAGTCCATTGACATCTCAGTGGCCCAAATTCAAACCTGGGGTGATATGACCCAGCATCTTATCAACTAAGGCCCTCAGTGTCTCCATTCTTCTCTGTCTCCACTGCACCCCCTTATTTCTCACCACCGCCATCTCACGTCTAGTGGTTTCCTGCTGAGTTCTTTGTATCCACGTTTGCTCTTTTGCTTACCATCCTGACTCATCTTCTACCTTGTGGTCAGAAAGATCTTCTTCGAATATAAATATGATGTCACTTCCATACTTTAATAGTTTTTCTCTCTCTAAGAAGGAAGTTTAAAACCCATAGTTTAAGTCATAGTCAAAGCCCTTTGTGATTTATCCCCTACCTGAATACTATTCTATCCAACCTTCCCTACTTCCGCAATCCTACTTTCCAGTCACAACAAACTCAATTCAGGTCCTCAGCTCTCCCTCTATCTTGTTGCATATACTTTCCCCTAAGCCTGAAACAGTGGCTCAGTGGTAAAGGATCTGCCTGCCACTGCAGGAGACTCAGGAGATGGAGGTTCAATCCCTAGGTTGCGAAGGTCCCCTAAAGAAGGGAGCAGAAACCCACTGCAGTATTCTTGCCTGGGAAATCCCATGCAGGGAGGAGCCTGGAGGGCTACAGTCCATAGGGTGGAAATAGTTGGACATGACTGACCATGCACCCATGTATACACATAAGCCTGAAATACACTCCCTCTTTTTCATAGTAATTTCTTATCTATTCAAACTCATCTCAGACTCACTTTTGTTGAGAAAGCTCCCCATCTCCACGCACGTCCCCTGCAGTGGCAATAGGTGGGGGCACGTATTCCAGGCTCCCCTCACTATCATCAGAAAACTTCCCATGGCCTAGGAGAATAATCTATTTTTCTGTCTTTCCCAATAGATAATAACTGGCTTGAAGCCAGCGACAGTCTTATTCATTCTTTTCACCCCAACTATCCAGGATAACTCTAGGAACATAAAATGAGGCTAGAAGATCCTGAACAAATGGGTGAGAAGGGAGAAATGCCAAGAAGGGCTCCTGAAGAGCTAAGAACAGCTACTGCAGAGGACACGCTATCGGACGGCCAGTCTGGAGGTCAAGGTGGTGAAGAGGCTGGGGATGCGGCACGCACAGGAGTGCTGTGGATGCGGGCTGGTCCTGACGTTCTCTCTGTCGCCCCTGCTGCTTCAACATCACAATCCTGCCATCACCTCCTCTTTTGCTAGACTGTGCTGGCAGAAGAGCGGGCAGTGGCAACAGGGCCCACCTCCTACGATCCCATCGTGAAACCTTTCAGAGCAGCTCTGACTCAACCCACGCCTCAATCTCCTCACCCGAAACATGATGAAAGCTGCCTCTTCTCACCCAGCACTGAAACACTGATGAAAGCAGCCTCCTCTCGCCCAGAACTCACCCAGACAGGGACGCCACGCCCCACTCAGCCGAGAAGTCTTTTAGATATTCTTTCTTGTGTCACAGAAATGTCAGTCACAGAATGGTTTCTATCCATACAGCTCTGCTACCCAACCAAAGAGAGCTACTTTAAGAGTTGAACCTATAAATAATATATGAGTTATGGGTGCCAATTTGGTATTCATTCACATTAGAGCTTTTCAAATAATTCAATTAAAATTAATCTTTTAGATATCGCTCAGGCCCACAAGGACTCCCGAGGGAATGGGAGCTGGCTGGAAGAACTCCCCATTCTCGCCCAGGGCACAAGCCTGATGCAGTTGGGCCGTGCCCTGGAGACACACAGGAAGTTGCTGGCAAGGCTCCTGTCTCCCAGCAAAGCCACGGGCAGCCTCTTCTGGCCCCATAGGGCCTGCCCCTCCTGTGCACGATCCCCCACCCTGCAAGGAGAGCACCTCTCGGCTCCTGGAATCCACTCAGCCTTCTTCTCTGGGTGCTGCTGATGGGGAAGCCCCCTCTGCTGGCTCATGCAATCACTCTGCTGCCCACGGTCCTCAGGAAAAGGACTCGGCTCTCTGTAGGACTATGTAGCAAAGCCCAAGGCGAGGAAGGGAACATGGAATTTACTAAGACCATTATATTGGGTTGGCTGAAAAGTTCCTTTGGGTTTTCCATGAACTAGCATAGAGAAACCTAAATGAACTTTTTGTCCAACCCGGTATATACTGCTTCATTTTATACGTGCCCACATTCACAAACTATTAGATATTATTACTGTTCTTGCTGCTGTTAGTATTACTGTGCCTGCTCTATCAAAACAGCAGACCCAGGTTGAGATCCTAACTCCTATACTTAACTTAGTAGTCATGTGCTCTTCTAGCTATACGTCACTCACCCATGTTGTCCCTTGCTTTTCCCATCTGTAAAATGGGAATACCTTGTGCTTCCATGTACAGGATCAGACCTAACAATGGCTGACTGGCTCTTTCCACAAACAGCTTAGAGGCATCTTCCAGTCATCCCTATGGTTAGGTGTGGCTGTGTGATTAAATGAGCACAAGTGATACCACTTCAAGGTCTAGACTAAAGGGCCAAGATGAGAAGAACCTGCTTTCCTGGATGACAATGGGGAACGAAGTATCCCCCACAGTTTATACTCTTTTACTCGTCTATGATGTGAGCCAGAAGTAACATTCTATTTTACAGTTCTTTATTAGAGCAGTTAAAATGCCCTAATCAATATACTCAAGATTTACCATACAAAGCTATTGTACAGATACTATAAAGTTATATGACTTTAAACCCCAAGATATTCTTATTTACAAAAAAAAAAAGATGCAGTATCTCTCAGTATCAAGTTTTGTGTCTGCTCAATACACACACTCTCACAGCAAAAAGAAAAGTTCCTAGTCGATGGGGTCTATTGTCCCTACCCCTCTGCCCCTTCTGTAACTGACTTTCCCTTTCAACTCTGCCTCAAGCATCTAAGTTTTTCCAACCTCCCTTAATACCAGGTTCCTCTACTGAGTCTAACGACTCAAGTCTAATTCATCCTTTAGACCTACTTCCATCCCTACTTCAAAACAAAATTGACTCTGACAGCCTAATTTCTTAGCACAGTAAACTCCACAAACAGAAGGATGCCATTTCCACCTTGAAAGTCTTTGCCTATGGGTGCTGCTGTTGTTCAGTCGCTAAGCTGCGTCTGACTCTTTGCAACCCCATGGACTGCAGCACGCCAGGTTTCCCTGTCCTCCGCTATTTCCCAGAGTTTGCTCAAGTTATGGTCATTGAGTTGGTGATGCTTTCTAACCATCCTATCCTCTGCTCCCCTCTTCTCCTTTTGCCTTCAGTATGGTAGGGACTTTTGCCTTGCATATCGTAGGGACTCAATGGAACATGTTAATTGAATGAAACTGATGTATCTACCTTCCCAAGGGGCAGAGCATCTCTCCCAGGAAACTCATCTTAATAACCTTATGAAAACAGATTACCTTATTCAAAGGATGGATATAAAAGCTACAATGTTAGAGCCAAACCAGACAAATAGGTGATAAGCGGTTGATTGGATGGGCCACTCAGCACATTTAAATCGTGTGAGGGAGGTAACTGTGTATTATACCTGCAGGGAAAGCCAGCTTTGCCTAGAGAGCCCCTGAAAGGTGTAGCCTTAACTCAATGTACAACCTGTGCTAGGAGGCAGACCCTGGGTGGGAGAAGGAACCATCCAGAGTTAAAGACCTTAGCAAGAAAAAGGCAGAATGAGGCCCTATTTCCTACCTTCTAGAGTTATACTCAGACCTTTTAGCCTCACTGCAGGCCTGACCATAACCAAGGACTCTGATGAATTTTCCAATGCTATTCTAGCATCTTGTATATGACTATAGAATCAAGCNATTAATCTTTTAGATATCGCTCAGGCCCACAAGGACTCCCGAGGGAATGGGAGCTGGCTGGAAGAACTCCCCATTCTCGCCCAGGGCACAAGCCTGATGCAGTTGGGCCGTGCCCTGGAGACACACAGGAAGTTGCTGGCAAGGCTCCTGTCTCCCAGCAAAGCCACGGGCAGCCTCTTCTGGCCCCATAGGGCCTGCCCCTCCTGTGCACGATCCCCCACCCTGCAAGGAGAGCACCTCTCGGCTCCTGGAATCCACTCAGCCTTCTTCTCTGGGTGCTGCTGATGGGGAAGCCCCCTCTGCTGGCTCATGCAATCACTCTGCTGCCCACGGTCCTCAGGAAAAGGACTCGGCTCTCTGTAGGACTATGTAGCAAAGCCCAAGGCGAGGAAGGGAACATGGAATTTACTAAGACCATTATATTGGGTTGGCTGAAAAGTTCCTTTGGGTTTTCCATGAACTAGCATAGAGAAACCTAAATGAACTTTTTGTCCAACCCGGTATATACTGCTTCATTTTATACGTGCCCACATTCACAAACTATTAGATATTATTACTGTTCTTGCTGCTGTTAGTATTACTGTGCCTGCTCTATCAAAACAGCAGACCCAGGTTGAGATCCTAACTCCTATACTTAACTTAGTAGTCATGTGCTCTTCTAGCTATACGTCACTCACCCATGTTGTCCCTTGCTTTTCCCATCTGTAAAATGGGAATACCTTGTGCTTCCATGTACAGGATCAGACCTAACAATGGCTGACTGGCTCTTTCCACAAACAGCTTAGAGGCATCTTCCAGTCATCCCTATGGTTAGGTGTGGCTGTGTGATTAAATGAGCACAAGTGATACCACTTCAAGGTCTAGACTAAAGGGCCAAGATGAGAAGAACCTGCTTTCCTGGATGACAATGGGGAACGAAGTATCCCCCACAGTTTATACTCTTTTACTCGTCTATGATGTGAGCCAGAAGTAACATTCTATTTTACAGTTCTTTATTAGAGCAGTTAAAATGCCCTAATCAATATACTCAAGATTTACCATACAAAGCTATTGTACAGATACTATAAAGTTATATGACTTTAAACCCCAAGATATTCTTATTTACAAAAAAAAAAANATGATGTGAGCCAGAAGTAACATTCTATTTTACAGTTCTTTATTAGAGCAGTTAAAATGCCCTAATCAATATACTCAAGATTTACCATACAAAGCTATTGTACAGATACTATAAAGTTATATGACTTTAAACCCCAAGATATTCTTATTTACAAAAAAAAAAAGATGCAGTATCTCTCAGTATCAAGTTTTGTGTCTGCTCAATACACACACTCTCACAGCAAAAAGAAAAGTTCCTAGTCGATGGGGTCTATTGTCCCTACCCCTCTGCCCCTTCTGTAACTGACTTTCCCTTTCAACTCTGCCTCAAGCATCTAAGTTTTTCCAACCTCCCTTAATACCAGGTTCCTCTACTGAGTCTAACGACTCAAGTCTAATTCATCCTTTAGACCTACTTCCATCCCTACTTCAAAACAAAATTGACTCTGACAGCCTAATTTCTTAGCACAGTAAACTCCACAAACAGAAGGATGCCATTTCCACCTTGAAAGTCTTTGCCTATGGGTGCTGCTGTTGTTCAGTCGCTAAGCTGCGTCTGACTCTTTGCAACCCCATGGACTGCAGCACGCCAGGTTTCCCTGTCCTCCGCTATTTCCCAGAGTTTGCTCAAGTTATGGTCATTGAGTTGGTGATGCTTTCTAACCATCCTATCCTCTGCTCCCCTCTTCTCCTTTTGCCTTCAGTATGGTAGGGACTTTTGCCTTGCATATCGTAGGGACTCAATGGAACATGTTAATTGAATGAAACTGATGTATCTACCTTCCCAAGGGGCAGAGCATCTCTCCCAGGAAACTCATCTTAATAACCTTATGAAAACAGATTACCTTATTCAAAGGATGGATATAAAAGCTACAATGTTAGAGCCAAACCAGACAAATAGGTGATAAGCGGTTGATTGGATGGGCCACTCAGCACATTTAAATCGTGTGAGGGAGGTAACTGTGTATTATACCTGCAGGGAAAGCCAGCTTTGCCTAGAGAGCCCCTGAAAGGTGTAGCCTTAACTCAATGTACAACCTGTGCTAGGAGGCAGACCCTGGGTGGGAGAAGGAACCATCCAGAGTTAAAGACCTTAGCAAGAAAAAGGCAGAATGAGGCCCTATTTCCTACCTTCTAGAGTTATACTCAGACCTTTTAGCCTCACTGCAGGCCTGACCATAACCAAGGACTCTGATGAATTTTCCAATGCTATTCTAGCATCTTGTATATGACTATAGAATCAAGCGTTCACAGGTAGGTTGGTACTGTTTATTAATTCAACATTTTTTAATTGAATAAAACACTCCCCAAAAGCCATGAAATACTTAAATATAAACAGAATAAAACATGTCCAGGATCAATAAGCAAATGATTGTCAAAGGTGTCAAAACAATGTAACAGAGAAAGGGTAGTCTTTTTCAACAAATGGTGTTGAACAACTGGACATCAAATGAAAAATAAAATGAAACTCTACCTCACAACGCATATAGATATAGACAACTCAATATAGATTATAGACCTAAACGTAAAACCTGAAACCTCTAGGAAGAAAAACCAGGAGAAAAATCTTTGTAATGCTGGGTTAAGCAAAATATTTTAGGTACAACACAAAAAGTATGATCCATAGAAGATCGAATATTATAAAAGAAAAGAGCTCATTAATTTGACATCAGAAATAAAAATGTCTGCTCTTTGAAAGATATTGTTAAGAAAGTGAAGATAGAAGCCACAGACTGGGAGAAAATACTTGTAAAACTCATGTGATATCATACAATACATTTCTTTCTCTGTCAGACTTATTTCATTTAGCGTCATACCCTCCCTGTCCATCTATATTGCTGCAGATGGCAAATCATTCTTTTGTATGGCTGAGGAGCATTCTATTGTGTGTATACATCTACCACATCTTCTTTAGCCACTCAGCTGCTGATGGACACTGGGGTTGCCTCCATACTTTGGCAATTGTAAATAATATTTCTACAAACATCAGGGAACATGTATCTTTTCAAATTAGTATTTTTGTTCCTTTTGGCTATATACCCAGGAGGGGGATTGCTGGGTCATATGAGAGTTTGATAGTTCTATCTTTAGTTTTCTGAGAAACCTCCATACTGTTTTCCACAATTGCTGCAACAATTTACATTCCCACCAACAGTGTAAGAGGGTTACCTTTTCTCCACATTCTGGTCAACATGTTATTTTTGTTTTTTTTGATAACAGCCATTCTGACAGAGATGAGGTGATATCTCACTGTGTCTTTGATTTGCATTTCCTGATGACTAGTGATGTTGAGAATCTTTTCATGTGCCTGTTGGCCATCGGCCTGTGCTCTTTGGTAAAATGTCTATTCAAGTCTTTTGCATATTTCTAATCAAGCTGTTTGGGTTTTTCTTTTCATGTTGAACTGTATGAGCTGTTTATATATTTGGATATTAATCCCTTACCAGTCACGCCATTTGCAAATATTTTCTCTCTCTCATTCAGTCGGTTGCCTTTTCATTGTGTCAAAAAATTTTAAGTTAACTTAGGTCTCATTTGCTTATAACCCTTATTATCCCCATTTTATGGGTGAGGAAACTGAGGCTTAGAGAGTTTGGTGATTTGCCCCTGTCCATTAGCCAGCAAGCGATGGAGCCAGGATTCAAACTAAGGCAGTCGGGCTCAGAGCCCCTGCCCTTAACCACTGTGATCACAGCCCTGCCTGACCTGAGCCCTCTGCAGGAAGGAATGAGACATCAAAGGATCAGGGTGCCTGTAAACAGTTTTTAAATCATCTGGGACAGATTCTTCCACACCCAGCTCAACACCAGGCAACAAGAACATCAAGGAAGGCAACAGGAAAGAAAGATGATATGTTGGGAGGCCACGAGGCCTTTAGGGTCACAGTTAATCCAACCCTGAGATTTCAGAACACAAATACACCAGGCCTGTAGTGGGCATCAGATTCACATTTCCTCTGAGGATCTCCAAGCACCTTTCTCCCCCAAATCCTCACAGATGCAGAGACGACAGGAAAGCAAGGTAGGGTAACTTTCCCAGGACAAACCAGAGGCAGCATCGGAAGGGAAATGTCTGTGTTTAATCCCCCAGCTCTTCTCTGAAGCTGCAGTCTAATTTTAGGGTTCCCTCCTTAACACCACACACATCCATCTATTTTCAGAAGAAGGGAAACCCAATGTGTGGAGCCAGAAGAGGGTTTCTGCAGGTTTTCCAAGGTGCTGCAGCTTGATAACACTCTCCGCCCCTCTGTTAAAGAGCGCGGCAAATATTATCACCTGAACGCAGCTGAGGCCAGGGTACCCCTGGTTCTGAGCACTGGAAGTGGGCTACCCAGAACCGGACAGCAACTGGACAGTACATCAGTGCCTCACCCCATAATCAGGCTGAGCCGCTTACAAAGGAACCGCTACCACATTCCTCTTTTAAAGAGGCCTGACTCCAAACAGCTTGGCTGGGGCTGGGGCAGCGAGAGGTGCCAAGTGCCTGCCATTCCCAGGGAGGCATGTGTGTGTGTGTGGCCAGGGTGGTGGACACATAAGCCAGGGGCGGTCATCTGAACGGTGTAGAGAAATGAGCGGTCATTGCTAAAATAGTCTGCAAGTAGCTCCCCAAAGGTCGCTATGCCTCAACATTCTCTAGTATGTGGTAGCAATACTCGACCATTCCAAAGGCTTGAGCTAGCTTCCAGAAAGAACCACAGGGTAGCACATGGGAGATTTAGTCCAGAAATAGCAGACTAAGGTGACTTTGACTTGGGAAAGTGAACCAGGCAGTGCCGTGCCAGTGGTTGGGGACATCTGGAGTTAGGCAGCCACGGGATGACCCCGGATTTAGCCACTCATTAGCTGTGTGGCCTTAAGGCCATTTCTTTAAACTCTAAGCTTCTGTTTCTTCATCTATATATAAAGTGGAGTTAAAGACACGTGTACCCCAATGTTCAGTGCAGCACTGCTTACAATAGCCAGGACATGGAAGCAACCTAAATGTCTGTCGACAGATGAATGGATAAAGATTGGCACATATTTACAATGGAATATTACTCAGCCATAAAAAGGAATAAAACTGGGTCATTTGCATGGACCTGTAGATATGGATGGACCTGGAGTCTGTCATACAGAGTGAAGTAAGTCAGAAAGAGAAAAACAAGTATTGTATATTAACGCATCTATATGGAGTCTAGGAAGATGGGACTACTGAGCCTGTTGGCAGGGTGGGAATAGACACACTGATGCAGTGAATGGACTTGTGGACATAGGGAGAGAAGAGGAGGGTGGAACAAGTGAGAAAGTAGCCTTGACGTATATACACTACCGTGTGTGAAATAGACAGCTAGTGGGAAGCTGAGGTACAGGGAACTCAGCTCAGGGCTCTGTGACAACCTAGATTGGTGGGATGCAGGGGGTGGCAGGGAGGTTCAAGAGAGAGGAGATATATGTATACACATTAGATGATTCACGTCACTGTACAGCGGAAACTAACACAACGTTGTAACGCAATTACATACCAGTAAAAACAAAGTGGGGTTAACAATCCTCGCCTCACAGCACTGCTGTTTGGATCAAATGAGACGATGTATTTAAGAGTCTTTAATGGAAAGCTCGGGTGCAGCCCTGAATACGTGTGTGCTGTACCAGGTCTGTGCCTGGCCACACAACTGAGAAGAATGAATTGTTGCTCCTCTTTGTACCTCAGTTTCTCCAGCAAGAAAACAGCAACTGCTCTTCCCCTGCCTCTACTGATGGCACTGCAAAGCCGGGGACATGCAGAAGTAGAGGGTTTCTTTAATCCTCAGAAATGTTATCCAGTGTTTACATGGCGTCTACTCAGGGACTGGCCATCTTGCCCTTTTTGCTCTCTGTACAGATCTTCCAAATGCTGGATGACAGACTTCTGATGAAAACAAGCAGGCTACACTTTTGCACTTCTCAAGTTTTGATGGTGCCGGGAGCGGACATGAGGAAGCAACCATCTCCTGCGTGTCAAAGACTCGGGGAGGGATGCGGAGCAGTTATGCTGATCCCACTCCAGCTTTGTCATCCGACGCCCCCTCTTTCCTTCTGAAGAAGGGGACGATGTCTTTATTCCATGGGGTGGGGGTGGGGATAAAATCAGCGTTTGAATATTCATCACAATTCTTCACAACAAACACAACAGTAACTTCCTGACTCTCATTTTCTCTTGGTCACAGCCCATCCCAATGCCCTTATTCCATCACAACCTTACTTCTCAGGCTAGAAGAAAGGGACGGGAGTGACATTTTGTTGAGAGTTAGGACAGGTTTCTGGCTTGCTCAAGCTGTCTTCTCTGGATAAAGGCCATCAGCTGTCAAACTAACCTGACGAGCTGGGCTGTGGGACAAGAGTGGCTTTGCATAGAGGGGGATGCTGCCTGCCCCACCTGGGCAGCTTCCCCACCCGTGTCACTTGGCAGGCACGGAGAACACTGACTAACCATCTTCTCTGAGCATTAGCTCCCATGCCTTGACCTGAACCATTCCACTTCCTCCACCACCACCATCACCATCCAACCTCCCATCCCAGAACTGCCTAGGACAGGACCATGTGTATTTCCTTTTAGCCAACCTAATATGTTTTATTAGATTTTTTAGAAGATTTTTTGATGGGGACCATTTTGAAAGTCTTTACTGAATTTGTCACAGTATTGCTTCTGTTTTTATGTCTTGGGATTTTGGGCCCTGAGGCATGTGGGATCTTAGTTCCTGGACCAGGGAGTGAAGACCGCCTACACTGGAAGGCAAAGTCTTAGCCACTGGACAGCCAGGAAGTCCCTAGATCATTTTTTAAGTATAGAAGTGTTATATGCCAGGCCTTTAGAAAATCCAACAAAACAGGCTGCAGTGGAGATCTGACAATAGCAGTCTGCTGCTGCTAAGTCACTTCAGTTGTGTCCGACTCTGTGCGACCCCATAGATGGTAGCCTACCAGGCTCCTCTGTCCCTGGGATTCTCCAGGCAAGAACACTGGAGTGGGTTGCCATTTCCTTCTCCAGTGCATGAAAGTGAAAGGGAAGTCACTGAGTCGTGTCCGACTCTTTGCGACCCCATGGACTGCAGCCTACCAGACTCCTCCGCCCGTGGGATTTTCCAGGCAAGAGTACTGGAGTGGGGTGCCACTGCCTTTTATGATACCCATCCTCAAAATGGTGCCCCCAAGCTGAGTAGGCTGTCCTCACATGAATAAGTGACAGTCGTGCCTGCCAAGAGTTGCTTAGCCGGAGTTCCCGTGTAAAAATGAGGGCTAGAAAACCCAGCTCACCTTTATTTTTACAGTTACCCTTGATTACCAGTGAATGCCCTCAGTTGTGAACTGTCCACAGCTCTCCCCATCTACACCCTCTCCCTGCATATTATGCAGCCAGACCTCTGGCTATTCATGGGATAAGATCAGGTCCCAACGCACAATAGGAATTTGCATCTCCAACAACAAATGTTTGTAGAACACCATCACAATAACAATGATAATAACAATAACAAAAACAGTAACACACGTATTCAGCGTGTGTTACTGTTTTTGTTATGCACTATGCTAAGTGCCAGACCTATATGGGAGTGTATTGATAATGAAACCAGCTGTGAGTAATTTCCACTTTCTCCATTTTATAAACGAAGAAAGTGAAGCTTACTGGCATTCAGGAATTTCCCCAGGTCACACAACTGTAAAAGCAAGGGGTGAGGTGCAACCCACAGCTGGTCTGACCCTGGTCTAACAGCATAACGTTAGGATGAATTGCCACTCATGGTAAATTTTAACTTTGTTAACAGTCCAGTAATCCATGTTGACATCTGGCAGGGCCTCAGTCAAAAAGAAACGTGAAGATGATGCTAGAGGTCCCATTATAGAAACACCTCCTATGTATAAAAGTCAGGTTTACTCTTCTCCCCGATACCACCCCATCTCTACCCAAAATACATTTGAAACACACTCAGGGGATCCTACCTGCTCTGAGGTTTCCGCTTGGTGTTTAGAAGTCTGTCTGCATCCTGTTCCCTTTGTGACCACAGCAAGCCACTTTAGAAGAGGCAAGCACATGGCTCCTCCTAAAGGCCTGACCATTTCAGGTCACTAACTCACCAGATAGAAGACCTGGATGTCTAGAGACCTCGAGCTATTGTTCTATCTACATATAACACTCCCTTGTAAGAGAGAGACAGAGGGACACACAGACACACAAAAACACCGGAAAATGAAAGATCCAAAGTAACCCACAACCAAACCAGGCCAGGGCTCCCCATATGAAGTGAACTCCTCTAAGCCCCGGCCCATTATCTGGGTTTGGCAGAATTAGCCCACTCTCCAACTTATCTCTCTTTGTACCTACACAGCTTGCTACACCCACTGTGTGTGGACATCCTTATCAGAAAATACCCACACACAACAAGCATTTGCCTTTGAACAGAAGTAGCTGTTTAGCCCGCCAAACATCAATAACTTTGCATAACTATTGATACATATATTGTGAACACATACAGAAAGCTCATGACCACAGCACAAGTGGACTGTGTGTCTTTGGAAACTGTCAACCTATTACAAAATACCTGCCACTCTCCTCTTTCCCAGCAACCAGGAGAACAAAACTTGCCATCTCTGAATCATTCATTCACTCCACAAATATTTTCTGAGCACTGTGTGCTCTTAAAGTTTTACCAAACTGTAGGATTCTAGAGATGAGAAGAAAGTTGTCCCCTAGCTCTTTTTATGACACTGGTATCAGGAGGCAACGGGATCATCCAGCATCAGACTTGCCACAAGGTAAGAGCCTTTGACAGGCTTCCTAGGTGGTGCTAGTGGTAAAGAACATTCCTGCCAATGCAGGAGATGTAAGAGACGCGAGTTTGATCCCTGGTTGCCCCTAGAGGAGGGCATGGCAACCCGCTCCAGTATTCTTGCCTGGAGAATCCCCAAGGATAGAGGAACCTGGCGGGCTACAGTCCAGAGGGTCAGAAGGATGCACAGACACTCAAAAACACTGGAAAATGAAAGATCCAAAGTAACCCGTAACTAGGTCTCAAAGAGTCGGACATGACTGAAGCGACTGAGCACAACAGCCGTTGACAATGTGAAGTTATTGCTTTTGGGGTCAAGTGGTACCATGTGCATCTCCAACACTGGGAAACAAAGACTCAGCAACAGCCTCATCTACTCCCTTCATTTCTGAGTCAAACTATTTTTGACTCTTTAAAGTTTAGCATTTTGGTTTTTAATATGTGCTTGTCACTTGTTAAATATATTTCATGGTCAGACATTTGGGGTCAATGTTGATTGGTTTTTAAAAACACAGAACTACGTTTTATGCATAAAGTCGGTAGATCATGGAGTCAAGATAAAATGCTTACTGGCTGAATAATTCTTAAAAGATGGAAACCACCACCGTAAAGCACTGTTTCAGCCATAGCTTAAAGCACCTAGTGAAATTCGAGCTGCTTCTTCCCTGTATCACCTGCTGTGATCAGAATGAAAGCAGAGAACTGTTACTCCTGACTTGTGGTAAGTAACTTGATTATAATGCGTCAGGATGACTGGAATTCCCTTCTCCCTGCACTGAGAAGCCTGATCTCAACAACAGAACAAAAGCCCACACGGTAATTAAAAACCCTGCCCCAGAAGTGAAGTGGGAGGTGGACCTCATTCTCCTTAAAAGCCTTCAAAGGGTCAGGAAACACTGAGGGAGGGAGAGAGAGCAGGGGTTGTAGAGACCCTCCAAGTTGGTGTATGTATCACATGAGCTGTGTGTAAGAGGACTGGTGGGGCCTCAGAACATGTGTGGCTACAGGGGTCTAGATGACAGGCAGCTGCAGAAAGTCCTGCAGATATGGGGGGTGGGGTGGGGAAGCCATGCTCCTGGGGCAGCTGAATGCACAAGTTGTGTCTATAGCTGGATGAAAGCACAAGGCAGATAAATGTGTGCACCTGTGCTGTGGCAGTTGATTAATTCAATTAATAGTTACTGAGCACCTGCAGGGCTTATGGCTGCTTACTGTGGGGAAAAACAGACAGTATCTCCTGCCTTCAAGGGACTCATGATTGCCTTACAATAAGACGATAACAAGGAAATGTTGTAACTGAGTGTAGGCAAGGACTGCATGAACCATATACACGCACGGCTTGTTTAAATCGGGCCTTTGTCTCACTGATCCTTCAAATTCTTGAAGGCTGACAGCAAGAAAGAAGTCAACTCAACAATCAAAATCCAATCTGCTCTAGTTCTGCTTGATAAGGTGAAAGAGGACGTCAGGAGCTCTAAACACAACCTCAGGGCAGAGGAGCTGGATGTATGTGTGTGCATCTGTGTGTGTGTGTGTGTGTGTAGAAGCATTTGTTGAAAGCATGGATATCAAGATCTAGGGAGGTCTGCAGGCAGCCCATTAAGCTATCGGGAACTCACCATCCACCAGTAGCTCCACATCCCCATATGTCTTTTTTTTTTTTTTTTTTTAGATTTTTTTGATGTGGACCATTTTTAAGTCTTTATCGAATTTGCTATAATATAGCTTCTGTTTTATACCTTGGTTTTTTGGCCCTGAGGAATGTGGGATCTTAGATCCCCAACCAGGGATTGAACTTGTACCCCCTACACTGGAAAGAGAAGCCTTAACCACAGGACTGCCAGAGAAGTGCCCCCATATGTCTTAATAGCCATAAAAGCCACTTGTCTATATGTCGAATCATCTCCAGGTGTGATTTCCCCAGTTTTCCACAAGCTTTGGAGCATCAAGCCTAACCACTTTTTAGTACATTTAGTTCAAAAAGCCTCAGATAACTGAAATAGAATTTCACTAGAAAACAATGATTCAACAGGCTAGTTTAGACCAACTTGGCTGCTGGTCTTCTCCCAAAGAAACATCAAACACCAAAATCCTGGCCCCATTTGAAGGTGTGGTCTAGCCATATAAAGGAGAATGGGCAGACCATATCTGCAGACAGCACTCTTCAACTATAGACCAGAGCTCCGACTAAGAGGACCCTTGTGTGGGCTTCTAGGAAAACTTTTCCAAGCTGGATCCAGTGGGCCTTGGGGAATAAGTGGATGAGTAGAGAAAAGCCTGTTCATCTAGCCTTCAGGTACCTTGACAGATCGACTGTGGCTCCTTCAAGACACACTGGCCTTGAATCAGAACATCAATTCAGAAATGTAAATCCCAGACTGGGAGGAACCACCAACCTCCTAAGGTAAAACAGCAAGCGGGACTCAGAGCCTGAAGTGAGAGCGTTTACTACCATGAGACACAGTGCCAGCTGTTGGGAAATGCTGACCTGTTATAGTCCCTTCCTTTTTCAGCTATAGTCTAAATAAACTACTTGAAAGTCACTGTGGAATCCATGCCTAACAGGGAAGCCACCCTTCACAGTCATGTTGGACAGAGCAGGCCAGCTCTTGGAAAGAAGCTGCCTTCTGCTATTCACAATAGCCAAGACACGGTAAAAGCCTTAATGTCCATCTACAGATGAATGAATAAAGAAGATGTGATACACACATACACACACACAGTGGAATACTATTTAGCCATAAAAGAGTGAAATAATGTCATATGCAGCAACATGGATGGACCTGGAGATTATTATACTAAGTGAAGTCAGCCAGACAGGGAATGACAAATACCACGTGACATCACTTTTATGTGGAATCTAAAATATGATACAAATGAACTTACCTATGAAACAGAATCACTGACATAGAAAACACACTTATGGCTATCAAAGCAGAAAGGGGGTGGGGGAAGGATAAATTAGGAGTTCTGGATTAGCAAATACAAACTACAATATTCAAAATAAACCACAAGGGTCTTACTGTATAGCACAGGGAACTATATTCAATAATCTGTAATAAACCAAAATGGAAAAGAATACGAAAGAGAATATATATGTTTATGTGTAATTGACTCACTTTGTTGTACACCAGAAACTAACACAACATTGTAAATCAACTATACTTCAATTTGAAATAAAAGCAAATATGAATAAATATGAATAAAAAATAGGGGAAAAAAGAGAAAACAAGCTTCCTGTTTTCTTCAATGCCACCCTATGGATAAGTAGGCAAAGGGAGGCATTCCACATCAACACACACTTCCACTTCCACTACAGCTTCTGACCAGGTGACCTTTCACCTTCCCTGTAAAATGCTCTCAGCACTCTCATCTGTGCCCTCACTTCGACACCCTTCAAGACAGCGAAGGCCACCCTTAAACACCCTCTGAGAATACAGGTGTCCGTGACACTTTTTCATGACCCCTTCTGATGACTCACAACTGTCACATTTATAAGTTTTATGTTTTAATTATTTTACTGCCATTTGAATCTACCTTAAAAAAATAACAACCAAATGATGGTTCCTAGTTTATCTTCAATATAAAGATAGAGGTCTGATTATAGACACATACTTAAAGAAAATCATTCTTACTCTATTTGTTTTCTAATATCATGATCCAAACCCTTTTGGTTTTTATTGAGGATCCTTAAAAATCACATTCCTTTTTTTTTTTCTGGTCTCATTAATACCCACTCCAATTTTCCTCATTACTCTCTAACTGGGACCTCCTCAGGGAGACTTACCCCTGTGAAGAACCAGCCAGATGTTTTGAAAGTATGACCTCATGGTTCCTCTCCTGTTGGCAACTTTGCAACACTGTCAGTACATCACTTAGTCATTTCCCATTCATGGTTTAGATAAGTAGTTAAGGCTATAGCCCAACAAGCCTCCTCTGACATTGTTTTCACCAATTGACTGCTAATAAGTCAATTCTTGTGCATATTACACTACTGAATTACAAAACTAGGCAGTCCTTCACCCATCTACATTCAGAGTCCAGTTGCTTTTACTTTATTTACTACCTTCAACCTATGATCCATCAAGGCAGTTTTTGTTTTAGTTATAGCTTATAAGAGAGACTCAACATTTTTGAAAACACACTTTGAAATTTTTAAAAAATGGAAAAATAAATAAGAGCTGGTTGTTTAACAGAAGCATAACACTCTTGACTTACATCATGTTTATGTTAATTAAAAAAATCAACTGACTTTTAATGAGCACCTACTATGTACATGCACCATACCTGGACACATCTATACTCACAGAGTTTTCAGACCCAGTTAGACACCATACAGATCATAATCCCTTATCTGTAACAATTCTGAAATTCAAAAAGCTTTGAAAGCACAGAAAAATTTGTAATTCATTTGGTGGTAGAGTCTGCCCTGAACGAAGTTAGGCTAATTTATATTCTTCATCCACCTTCATGTGAATATAAGTTTTGCTGCCAAAATATCATGCCCAATTATAGGATGCCACCCCAAACACAGTATAATTTTTCTAAATCTAAGAAATTCTGAATTCCAGGCTAATTCTAAGCCCATCCCCTTAAAGGCTGTATCATGTTTTTTTGCAATATAGTCAGTATATCACTTAGTCATTGACTCCTTGGTCATAGTTTACTAAAGAAGAAGAAGAGAAAAGAAAGAAATTCTGAATTACAAACACATACCTCCTATTGGCTTCAAAATAAATTGACCATGAACCTGAACTTTAGGTTGCCTGTTAAATTATTTTATGAGGACCTCAGTTTCCCTATTCTCCACAGCCTCTTCTCCCAATGATGCTATCATTCTTTCTCTCTCCCCACCTTCCCTTTCTTCCCATCAAACTCTGCTCCGAGAGACCAAAGATGCCAGAGTTTAAATGTGTTCCCACCTTTGTCCAAGAGAGTGATAGTCAAAGGACCAGACGGTTGAAGGTGGTCTTTGAGGCGTTAGACACAGAAGTGCTAAATGTGGGACAAGCTGACCAGATATGGTCTGCTTTCTATCTACCTAGGGGNATGTGTTCCCACCTTTGTCCAAGAGAGTGATAGTCAAAGGACCAGACGGTTGAAGGTGGTCTTTGAGGCGTTAGACACAGAAGTGCTAAATGTGGGACAAGCTGACCAGATATGGTCTGCTTTCTATCTACCTAGGGGTCATATTCCTCATAAACCTAACACTGCTTCCCTGGTAGTAACTCACGTCTCACAGAAATGCCTAGAGAGCCTATGGCCATAACACCCTGAACATGCCCGATCTCGTCTGATCTCGGAAGTTAAGCAGAGTCAGGCCTGGTTAGTACTTGGATGGGAGCAATGTCTAGAGAGACCCATTCCCTGCTCACTTAGCCCTTTTTGGATTTAACCCTCCAAGGGTTAAATTATATCAGACTCTCTGAACAGCACAACAAGTTAGATGCGCAGTTTTTTTGAAAGTCCATGGATGTTATCTCTGCTGATGGAAAGGCGGTACAATGACAGGACTCAGAGCCAGGGCTCTGGAGCAGACCACCAGAATTCAAATTCCAGCTCTGCCATTTATTTGCTGTGCCACCTAGGTCAAAATAACTTAACTTCTTTGTGCCTTGGTTCCTTCATCTATAAATGAAGATACTAACATTACCTACTACATGAGATGGTTATAAAAAAATAAAAGGACTTCAAATATGTAAAACACCCAGAAAAATTCTTGGCACCTAGAAAGAATGTAAAAAATACCTATTAATATCAACAGTAGTCGTTTGTTCCTCAATCCCATTGTTCTGAGCTCATCTGTTCCTCTCTTTAAAAGGCATGCTATGTGCCAGATACTCTGCTAGGCACGGGAGTTTCAAAGATGATTAAAACCTGGTCTTTGTTCTTAGGCGCTGGTGGATGAGTATGTGAGATAGTCATAAAAACCCTGTTTGGGGGTTACATCGACAGTAACCCCAAGGTGGAGAGAGAGAAAAACCCAATGCTTTATGGGAGCACAGCAGAAGCATATAAGAGGCCTCTGCAAGTGTGGGTGGGTAGGAAATCAGGGAAGTGAAAGTCACTTAGTCGTGTCCAACTCTTTGAGACACTATGACTGTAGCCTNAATGCTTTATGAGAGCACAGCAGAAGCATATAGGAGGCCTCTGCAAGTGTGGGTGGGTAGGAAATCAGTGAAGTGAAAGTCACTTAGTCGTGTCCAACTCTTTGAGACACTATGACTGTAGCCTGCTAGGCTCTTCTGTCCATGGAATTCTGCAGGCCAGAATACTGGAGTGAGTAGCTGTTCCCTTCTCCAGGGGATTTCCCCAAACCAGGGATCGAACCCGGGTCTCCTGCATTGCAGGCAGATTCTTTACCATCTGAGCCATCAGGGAACCCAGGAGTAGGGATCAGAGTCAGGAGTTATTTAGGTACAGTTGTGGGAGATGGAGAAGAGGAGGCAGGCCTGGCAGGCAAAGGCATTCCCAGTAAGAGGAAAGCATACCCTAGGCACGAAGGAAGGGAGAAACAGCCTGGAGTCAATGGGAAAGTGCCAGGAGCCTGGAGAAGGATGTGAAATGGACAAGCGCCCTATCACAGTTGGCCTTTCTCTTCCAGGCTAAGGAAATTGAATAACAGGGAGTCAGTGAAGGGTTCTAAATGGATGGAGTGGCTAGATTTGCCTTCTAGAAAGATCCCTCTGGTAGGTGTGTGGAGGGATTGATTTAAAGGGGGAGGGACAAGATAACAGGCAGAGAAGATGGTTAGGCTTTTATAGTAGGAGTAGTCTCAGAGACAAGAGATGCTGTGAGCCGCAAACTAGGGTAGGTAGTCAAGGTGGNGGGACTCAAGCCCTGCCAAGTCTCCTTCACTTTTCTCAAGGCCATGCCAAGTCGCTTCTTTGTGACCCCATGGACTGGGCTCCTCTATCCATGAGATTCTCCAAGCAAGAATACTGGAGTGAGTTGCTATATCTTACTCAGCAGGGCTCATAAATGTCTTCAGACAGAAGCGTGAGGCTCAGACCAGAAGTCAAGGCACCTCACTGGCTCTTGCCCGCAACCTTAGTACCTGTGGTGTAGGAGCTAGAGGCACTGAGCGCAACACTCCAAGATGTTTGTCCCTTGTCCCAACCCCCAGACAAGACTTATTCCTGAGTTCTCTCCTTTTCTCTTCCCTTAGGAGGAAGATAAGCCCACTCTCTGCGTGTTTAATGCCGTGACCCAAGAGACCATGGCCATCATGGAGGACATTTCCCTTCTTGGTAAAAAAGTGTCTGATCTGAGAACACTGATAGCTCTGAGATGTGGCTTCCCCGTGAGTGTCTTCTGTCTTCGGACCCCAGAGGGACTGGAGATGTACGACTGCAACCTGCTCAGGGACTACCAGACAGACCTCGGTACCCCCCACAATGTGTGATAGTACCTACTACTCGGCACTCAGGTTCTTTGACACCAGATGCACAATAGGAGGAGGGGTTGTTTCTAAACTAAAACCTCTATAGGTGCAGGGTGGATATAAATTATCAGATTTATGTAAATTACCCCCCCTTCTTTGGGTGGGGGGTCTCCCTGAGGGTCCAGAGATAAAGAATCCACCTTCCAATGTAGGGACACGGGTTCCATTCCTGTGCAAGGAACTAAGAGCCCCACATGCTTTGGGGCAACCAAGTACGCCTGCTCACTACAACTAGAGAAGCCTGCACACCACACTGAAGACCCAGCACAGCAAAAAGAAAACAAAAAACAAAAAAACAAAAAACCAACACCCCTCTTTGTTGTCTGGGTCTGTAGACTAAGAAATAAGAACCTTCTCACAGTCTCAAGAGCTTCCCCAGTGGCTCAGCAGTAAAGAATCTGCCTACAATGCAGGAGATGCAGGAAATGCAGGTTCAATCCCTGGGTTGGGAAGATCCCCTGGAGAAGGGCATGGCAACCCACTCCAGTATTCTTGCCTGAAGATCCCTGTGGACAGAGGAACCTGAAAGGCTACAGTCCATGGGGTCACAAAGAGTCGGACATGACTGAGCATGCACACACTATACTACAAGTGGCATTTGTCTTCAAGCAGCTTATGACTTAGTTATTTAATGAAATGACAAAAGATAAATGAGAAAACCAGGGTGACTTTTCTTCAGGCTTGTGCTGCTCAGGTCATGATAAGACACTTTAGAGATTGAAGAGGATTCAGAAATGGCCTGGTCCAACCTCTATTTTTTTTTTTTTGGTAGCACCATGTGGATGCAGGATCTTACTTCCCCACAAAGGATCAAACCTGTGCCACCTGCAATGGAATTATGGGATCCTAATCATGGGACCACCGGGGAATTCCCCCCAACCCCTAATTTTTTATAGATTTAAAGAAAAAAAAGATTCTATATGCTTACATTACTTACTCTGGGTATGTCAAGGATAACACACTTTAAAATGATCCTCAAAGAAGAAGGTGCTGAAGTTGACATAAGTAGACAAGAGTCAGAAAATGATACAGAAAGCTGTCAGATTCAGAAGCAGAACAGGGATTCTGCATTGTCACAGATGATGAAGAAGAGACTGTTTGCTGGATGCTGGTAAAAGACCAAGGACAGTGCATGATTAAAAACCTTTTGATCTGGCTTAAAGGTCATTGGTGAGCTCAGAGAGAGCAATTTCAATAAACTGGATGGAGACAGAAAGGTCGCAGGCATTAAGAAGAAGATTACAGGGATAAAGGGCTCTTTTGGTGATAGAATGTCTGAGAATTAACTTATCAAACATTGATCAAAGCTAAACATTTCCTAATGTTTGTGATTTTCTAATTTTATGACTTCAGGTTTAGTGACACGTTATATAGGTCCAATAGACACAAACATGCACAGACACATACACACACACACACCTTTTCTTGAATCAACCTATACAGGACAGAATGATGCCATTTGGTACTTCTCACTGTGAACACCTCATGGCATGTATTCATGGCCCAGACTGAGCATATCACATCTGAGAGACTATTCCAAGAAAAGGGTCCTGTCAGCTCAGGCCTCGAAATCTAGGTGGGCTCCAGGGCCCCTCAGCCAGACTTTAGGCCACTTAGAGACCTACTGTGCCATTTAAATTCCTTTTATATATGAGAAAACTGAGGCTCAGAGAAGTTAAATGACCTTGTTCAAGGTCATATGGGTATTGAATAGTCATCTCACATTCAGGGTTGGGCTCTTTCCAACAACCAACAACTTCTACTGTCAACCCAGTGTCTTTACTGATACCTATTTTATTTGTGCTCTTTAAGTTCTGATCAGTGTTCTGTTTTGATTTCCATTAAGGGAAACCCAAGCTAGAGACATGGTTTCCATGTTCAGAAAGAAAAAGCCCAAATCAGACAGGCAAATACTGTCCTCAGAGTATGCATGAGGAATCCAGGAACTTGGGATATAGGGACCACACAGAGAGAGGATGGAGACCTTCCCTAGAACGGGCACTGTTGCTTGTTTTCCTGAATAGCAGAGGCATGGTAGATGGGTTTGGAAGTAGAGAGTGGGTGGATCCAGGTTTTGTAAATATATACAATTTGGGGAATCCACTTAAAAAAATTAAGAGTAAAGAATTAGACAGTTCATGTAGGAAGAGTCCTAAGTCTCATTAGTTTTACTTTTGGTTATAAATTTTAGTTGTACTTTCTGGAGCAACATAGCACTTTAAAAATAAGTTGCTATTTTCTAACAGAATTCCTAAGCTTATGAAAGAATTTAATGTGTAACAAAGGAGGCATTACAGCTCAATTTGGATGGAAGGATTATTTACTAAATGGTGCTTATTAACTGGCCTAGAAATTTGCTAGAAATTCCAAAGTTAAGCATTAAGAGAAAAGCCATCCATTGTCACCTTTGATCTTTGAGAATTTTGAAATGCTTTACTACAAAAAAATGAGATTAATAGTTAAAACACCTGTAACACTTGTTCACGTAAAATACTCTGCTAGTGAGGGTCCTGGAACAGGCAAGTAAGTCTGGATTAACAATTGCTAAGATGGAAGAAGACAGAAGATGAACCTTAGGGAGATCCAGACAGGCCCCGGTAGGTGAATCAGCACCAGGACTTTTTTTTGTTTTGTTGTTTAATATTTAGTTGTCAAGTCCTGTCGGACTCTTTGAGACCCCATGGACTATTGCCTGCCAGGCTCCTCTGTCCATGGAATTTCCCAGGCAAGAATACTGGAGTGGGTTGTCATTTCCTTCTCTAGGGGATCTTCCCCACCCAGAGATCCAACCCATGTCCCCTGTGTTGCAGGCAGATTCTTTACTGCTGAGCCACCAGGAATCAATGAATGAACGACATAAAAGGTAGGAAATGAGACAAGCTGGTTGCTGACACTGGAGCCTCTGTCAACATGTAAGAGAAACCTAACCCCAGAGACTGGGATTCAGAATGAGAATTCTCCAAGTTCCAAGCTCAGAGAACAGAGATGGGATCTCAGTTCTGAAACCCCAAAGGTAGAGTAGGATACTGAGACTTGTGCTCTGAGGCATAAGATGGGGGCTTGGTCTTTTATTCCTGGAGGAATAAGGCAAGTTACTAAAACAGGACAACATCTGAGCAGGATGAATAGGAAGAGCAACTTTCCACTAAACTTCTGAGCTGCTGGCCTGCAATCTTAACACATCCTCTGCTACTGAAATTCAGACTATTCCAGTCATTCAAATGGAGACTATGTAGCCTCACTGTGGAGGACCAAGGAGCCTGGGGTAGAGTGCTAAGCTAAAGCTTTTCAATGCTCATGTGTGAGTGATTTTCATAAATTAAAAACATAGTAAGTCACTTAAGTTGGGAGATGATATCAGTATACTTGGTACAGTGTTTAAAGTCTCTTGTTTCTAGTGCTAGTCAAGGAAATCCAATATTTTATTTTAAGATTTTATCTTGATGTGGACCATTTTTAAAGTCTTTATTGAATTTGTTACCATATTGCTGCTGATTTTTATGTTTTGGTGTTTTGGCCACAATGTATGTGGAATCTTAGCTCCCTGACCAGGGATCAAACCTGTACTCTCTGCATTGGAAGAGGAAGTCTTAACCACTGGACTATCAGGAAACTCCTCAAATATTTTACAAGAAAGTTTAAATATAGCAAGAAGCTTTAGAGAAACAAATCTATTATGTCGGGGATAATCCATGTTTTGGAAAACGTTTATTAAGGCATTTCTAGAGTGTATTTGTAGAACTGCTACTCAATCTCTACAGAATAATTCCATAATTCTCCAGCAAGAGAGTGAGTTCTCCTAGCTGAGGCCAGACTTGTGAGGGTTAAGGTAGGCTAGGAGCTTTGAGGGTATTAATGCAGATCAGGCTCTGTGAGTAAACACACAGTCAACTAGGAATCAACCCACAAAGGACAATGAGGCCAAGGTCAAGAAATCCTAGAGCCAAGAGTAAGGGAAGAAGAGCCCCACTTCAAGACTACAGATTGTAACATTCTGTCAAAGGGAGGGATCAAAAACAAAACAAACAACAACAAAACCACATGAGAGGGATCAGCAGGAAGAACATATATTTGTGTGGGTGTCTACCTGTGAAGTGGAGGCAAGAAGGGCAAGAGCAGAGAAGCAAAAAGGAAAGAAAGAGAAGAAAGGTAACTGAAAAAAGGCTTTCTAAGCATTCAAAAGAATCCTAGAGACATGAATTCCAAGCCAAATTCTACTCCCACCTCACTGAATAATTCAGACAATTCTCCATGGGCTGGTCTTTTAGGATCTTTTTTTTTTTTTTGGCTGTGCTGGGTCTTTGAGAGGGCTTTCTCTAGTTGCAGAGAGCAAGGGCTTAGGAGATGCCCTGAAGCATGTGGGATCTTAGTTCCCTGATCAGAGATTGAACCCATGTCCCCTGCAAATTCTATACCTCTGGACCACAAGGGAAGCCCTGGTGGATCTTCTTATTTTCAGCCTTTTGTGACTCTAAGGTTACTGCTGTTATGAATATTCTACCTTCCTTCTTTCTCACCTACAAGTATTTATGGTGAACCTGTCCGAGCCTGAGGATATGCGTGGATGAGCCTAGTCACACACTGTCTCATCATCACTTTGGCATGCAACTTCTGGGGCCATCATATTGAGTCAAAAGCAATCAATCCATCTGCTGTCCAGTGACCTCAGCTCTCCTAGCTGAGGCAATTAGAGTCTTGCTTGGAGACCCGCATAATGTAGAGGACAGGAACAAGGGCCCATGAGCGAGATTATCCAAGTCCAACACCTGGTTCCACTACTTACTGGTTATGTAAAACCTGGGAGTTACTTCATCTTACAGTGCCTCAATTTCCTCAGCTGTCAAAAGGAGAAAATAATACAACCCATCACTTAGGGTTGTTGTGAATTTTAAATAATGAAATTATTCATGTACTTAGAACATATAATAAGAATTCAGTGAATATTAGCTATTCATATTCAATATATTGCTATTATTATTATTATTAACTATAATTCTTGTGAATTCAAACTGGGAAAGGTAGAGAGACAAAACTGGTTATCAGTAGGGGTGAAAAATGAAAAGCGTCAAGAAGTAAGGTTGGGTTACAGCAAATCCATGTGGCATGCACACCAAAGCTGTGATAGGACAGAAACTCCAGGAGTAAGCAGGGCAGCCTGTCAGTGGAGAAAGGAGAGCGCACAAAGAGACCTAGAGGGCATGAGAGAGAGATCCTGGGATCCATGGGAGAGATGGCCCATTCTGAGAGGTGTCTTGATTCCTTAGAAATCAAGATGTTGTCATTGTCTCGATGTAATAAGCCCCATTTTCGTGAGGGTCTCCTTGCAACCCAAGAGCATAATTAAAATAGAGCCCAGAGATGGGATGAAACATAATGCTTGGGCTCAAAGAGTTCTCTTTTAGTGTTTGTCAACTGGCAATTCCAAAGCAAAAATGTATGTTCAATGACAAAGAGTTTCCAAGTATTCTACGGTAACCAGCTGAACAGTCATTTATCCTATTTGGAGAAGTAAGAGGATGGTGCAGTCAAAGAGGGCTTCCCGGAGGAGGTGATGCCAGGATTGCATCATGAACTATTGAGAGGAAAGTGGGAGAATTAGAAGAATTTAAAAGAAGGGATAGCAAAAGAAGCCACAAATCCAGAAACAGCCTCGGGTACAGAGAGAAACACAGGCCAGTCTACTGAGCTACTAAGGGTTAGGAGGGCAGTACATGGTCAGAACATGTTTGACCGGTGGGTCAGAACTTCATTCAACAAGTATTTACTGATCATCCACCATGAACCAGGCACCTTTCGGGAAAACAAGCACAGATTTGGGAGCAAGAGTAGCAAGTTTCCAGGGACTTCCCTGGTGGTCCAGTAGCTAAGACCCAATGCAGGGGGCACAGGTTTGATCCCTGGTCACGAGACTAGAGATTCTACATGCCACATCTAAAGATCTTGCATGCTGCAACTAAGACCAAAGCCAAATAAATAAAAGTCTTTTTTTTTTTTTTTTTTTAAGTAACAAGGTTCTTGTTACTGTCTTGTTACTGTCAGTGGGGAAGGCATGCATCATCCAGTAAGCAGAAAAATATCCAATTTTAAATAGAATGAAGAACTATAAAAGAAAGCAGAAGGGAATAGAGAGTGGCATGGTAAGGTGGGGAGAGGTTATTGTAGATGGTTGGCTAGAGCAGGAGATGACATCCGAGCAGAGAATTGAATAAAGACGGGGAGGCTGTGGGGAGCTTCTCAAGGTAGATTTAGGTGAGAGATTATCTAGGCCTGAAATAGGACAGAGCTGGTTGAGATGGAGGTGAGAAAACAAGAGTAAAATTGTCAGATCTTAGTGATTGTATGAGCTTCCCAGGTGGCTCAGTGGTAAAGAATCTGCCTGCCAGGCAGGACACACAGCTTCAATCCTTGGGTTTGGAGATCCCCTGGAAAAGGAAATGGCAGCCCATTACAGTATTCTTGCCTGCAGAATCCCATGGACAGAGGAGCATGGTGGGCTACAGTCTATGGGGTCGCAAACAGCTGGACATGACTGAGTGACTAAAGAAAAACAAGTGATTGTATAGATGTTGGGGGCATGAGAGAAAGGAAGGGATGGAGAACAACTCCGGTTCAGGCAGCAAGGAAGGAAGACGGTGGTAACACAAACGGAGACACGGGACAGGAGGAAAAGTAGGTTGGGGGGGAAAGGTTGTCTTTCACAACAGTAGGTTCTAGCATGATCCCTTGGCTGGTGATGTCCCCGGCAGAAGCAATCTGCAGCTGGAGCGGAGGCCTGCCTGGAGTCTGTTGACTCCGGGGTAAGGGCACAGGGGTGATCAGTGATGCCATCAGTGGCACTGAGGTGGCCTGTCAGTCAGCCAACAAACTTGGGGCACTTATATCCTCACAGAGGACCATCTGTGAGCACTCAGCAAGTGGCAGGTGGTGTGGCAAGTCCTAAAGGGTCTTCCTCTTTAGTAGGCCATGAAAAAAAATGTCCAAACAAGTAAAATGATTTCAAGTACTGACGATAGGACTATGAAGAAGTAAAAGTAAGGTCACAGCATAAGTGGTTTCAGGGAGGGTGGGTTGTGGCAGAGATTGCTTTAGCCATGGTGACTGAGATGGTCCTCTGTGAGGATACAATGTTGATGGCAAAGCTGAGTGATAAGGACACTTCCCTGTGGACCTGGATAAAGCCCCTTTGAAGCAAAAGAAATTGTAGGTCTTTCGATCCTCGGATGGGAGTGGACTTGATGTATCTGAAGAACAGGTGAATGGTCAGAATGGCCAGAACAGAGTGAGGGAGGCAGGCTGAGGGAGCAAGTTCTGAGTGGGTCAGGTGGGGAGGAGCCTGTTTTTGTTTTTTTCTCTTTCTGGTTGCACTGCAAAGGTTGTCTTTCACAACAGTAGGGTTCTAGGATGATCCTTTGGCTGGTGATGTCCCCAGCAGGAGGAATCTACAGCTGGAGCAGGGGCCTGGCTGGAGTTTGGACTCCAGTCAGGGGATCTCAGTTTCCCAGCCAGGGATCAAACCCATGCCCCTTGCAGTGGAAGCATGGAGTTTTAACCTTTGGACTTTCAAGAAAATTCCCAAGACTGGGTTTTATCCTGAGGGAACAGAGTAAGAGCGGAAGTCTGAGGAAAGATTTCTGGGAAACACCAGCCTGAAGGACAAAGGGAATGTAGTCACAAAGCCAGGAGCAGGCAGGCTTTTGTGGAACAACTGATAAATCCTCCAGCTGCAATGCAATTATGTTCATAATGCAGAATGGCTCCTGTTTTGTGAAGGCTATAATGCAAGGATTGTTCGTCTTCACTCATAGCCCACAACATAAGCTAAAGGCCCAAGAAGTCCATATGTCCTGCCACCGCTGAGTTTCTCTTTCAACATAACAGCTTACATTTACATGGTGATGTATAGATCAGCAAGGAATCTGTGTCCACGGGACTACTTTAAGATAGCTGCAGAAAGAAGTCCAGCATTGTATGCTTTCACTGTGCAGATGAGAAAATGCAAGTATACAGAAGTTAAACAGTTTTTCCAAGTTAATGTAGGCCTAACCCAAAGACAGCATCTCTCTTTCTCTCTCACTTTTAGGCATCCCTGTCTCCTTATTCAAAAGCTACATTTCGTTTGGCACCTAGTTCAGGCCAGTTTGGAGAAAGCTATCATTAGACGTTTTTTGATCACCAAACGCTGGTGACTCTAACCATCTCCACCTCTCTTTATCCACAGGCACAACACTTCGCTTGGATGTCTGGGACGGATGGAAGGAGTTTCTGATGGGTTGTCTTCTTGGACAAAAACTTCAAGTCCAACGCTATTTATCAAATGAAGGACCAGTCCTCAAGTATGAGATAAAGCAAATGCTAAACTAATCAATTTTTCCTAAACTCTCATAGGACCTCTTTAGCTGGGGTGTTGCTCCACGAAAGTTCCCTTAGACATTTTTATTGCAATATATTCTGGAATAAGACAGCAAGGATGCCACCAGGGCTGAGAGCCTTTGGTGATGAATTGCAATTCAGGAAGGCTTTCTTTATACCAACAATCTAAATGGGAGACTTCAGTTTGGTTTGGATATTAGACTTTTAACAGCACTTTTAAAAGGCTACCAGAATAATAAGTGCCTTGCCACTCTTATATTCAATTGTTCTAAGAACCACTGATTGCTAACTGATTGGCTGAAAATATCCGTGATCTCTTCCTAAGCTATCATGTAACTTACCAAATTATGTTTAATGCATGCTTTTAAACTTTTGCCACACATGAAGAGTTGCCTGTGCTGCTGGGGCAGTGGAGGAGGGTAGGCTCAGAGAAGCAGGTGGACCTTTTAACTTATCTCTGCAGTCAGTAGCTTCCCAGGTGCATAAACTACCTTTTAGGTTTTAATGCAGTGGTGTTTTTGAACAGTTCCCCCTTGTGGTGATTTAATCATAATTTACAGATGTCTACACACAGGAGGCTGTGAGGTGACAGACTGGAAAGTCAGCTTTTGAGATTTTCTAAGACATTCAAATAATTTAAATTAATTTCTACTTGGGGATAATTATAATGCTCTTTTTTCATGCTCTGAATGCAAAGAATCATTTCATCGCTTTCAACAGTGCCTATTTGTTGAATACTTTGTAGCAGACATTGTGTTATACTTATTATCTTATTTTATACTTAGAACATTTCTATGAGATTACTCATAAAAATCTTATTTTTTATCTTATTTTACACGTAAGGAAATGGATTTAGGAAATCTCCCCAACATCACACAGCTAGCAAAGGGCCCAACTAAGTTTTGGATCCCAACGACTTACTCCAGTGCTCATGTACTTAACCATTTCCACTTAATCTTTAAATGAAATCTAAGAGCTCAGAGAATATAAATAATAAGACTGAAAAACTCCTTTTGCAATTCATCCACCCAATCAACAAACACCTACTGAGCATTTACTAGGTACTATGAGCAATAAACAAGATATGGTTCCTGCCTTTAGCAAGCTTACAGCCCAATAGAAGAAACACAAAACAAGTAACCAATTCTTGGAAGAAGAGAATTGCAAAATGTTCAAGGGTACAAACTTCAGTACCCATCTACTTAGATTCATAGCCCTACTCCCTCAGTGTTTAATTGGGTGCACTTGAGCAAGTAGTCATCCTCAGTTTCTTCTTCTGTAAAATGCAACTAATAATAGCACCTATTATAGAACTACTTTAGAGATTAACTGAGCTAATATCATAAGGAACTTAGAGGTCAGCCTGGCACATGGTAAGGAGGATATAAATGTTAGGTGTCACTGCTGTTACCATTTAACCTGAAAAGTATGATGACACGGGCATTGTGCAAGAAGATATGGGAATGTATAGTAGGGACAACTAGACTTACAGGAGCAGATAAAGCATCCTTAAGAAGGAACTTGAAGGGCTGATACTCAGGTCAATGATTGGGAGAGGAATTAAAACGTTCCAACGAGGGCTTTCCTGGTGGCTCAGATAGTAAAGAATCTGCCTACAATACAGGAGACCTGGGTTTGATCCCTGGATTGGGAAGATGCCATTGAGAAGGGAATGGCAACCCACTCCAGTATTCTTGCCTGGGAAATCCCATGGACAGAGGAGCCTTGAGGGCTACAGTCCACAGGTTAGCAAAGAATCAGACACGATCGATTAACTAACACTTTCAAAACAGATGGAACCACATGTACAAAGACCCAGGGGCAAGAATAGATTTTCAAAACTGAAAGAAGTTCAACATGGTAGATTATAGAATAAGAGGAAGCTAGTGGTCAGAAGCTGGAAAGGGTAGAAGAGGCCAGCTCATGAAGGCTCCTGTAGGAATGTGAAGAAATTTGGACTTTATCTTTTGAATGGTGGGAAGACATGGAAGGTAGAGAAAGGCCATGATGCAATCTGCATTTTAGAATGTTGGCTCTGGCTCCAGTATGAGGAATAGAGGCAGACAGTCAAAAGACACTGGCAGCCTGAGCTAGGGTTATGTAGCAGAGGTGGGTCTAGGAGAACAGATAGATAGTGAAAAGTCATTTAGGAGGCAGAATCAACTGGTCTCAGCAACAAGAGTGCTCTAGTTCCAACAACATGGGTATTAAAGATGAAAGCAAAGGCCAGTTAGTCAACCAGAGAGGCTTTTCTCCCCAAATCAGGAAAACTGATCAAATTCAGAGTTGCTGGCTTACACTAATGAGTTACAAAATAAATTGATATATGAACCAAAACACCAACGCATTCATGTATAACTCTAGTTAGTTAGATTCTAACTGTCATAGGGCCCTAGAAACTCCCATGTTCTGGGAAGACCATCTTTCTCATTCAGGAGAATTCCATGGGAAGCCAATAGACAGGAACAGATGTTGTGGTGAGCATGTAATGAGAAATAAGAGTTAGTTCTATGCAGTAGATTTTGGATGATACCAGTCTAGCTTGCCTCCATCTCTACAATGGGTCTGATAAGCCTTGTCCAAGTGGATCTGGACAATACCTGGCAGGGCCCTGTCTAGCTTTGCCTCCCTAATTCTTATTTCTCTGAACACTCTTCACCAATCATTTGATTTGTGCCTGATGGGGTATTGGAAGGATAGAGATGTCAGGAAGGCCAGTAAGGGAAGAGAAGGGGAGTTGGTAGGAAGTGATGTTATAGATGGGCAGGGTCCTGGTGACAGGGGACTTGTAGGCCAAAGTGAAGCATTAGAATTTCAGTTGTAGCAGGAAACTATTAGAGTGTTTAGAACAGGGCATAGGCCACAACCAACTTAAGGAAAAAAAAAGATTGGTGAGCACTACATGAGGAAAAGCCCATAGCGGGATAAGAAGGAAGTGGGAGACCAGTTAGGAGACTGTGGCACTGGTGGTCATGCTGGTGGGAGGCAATCTAGTGGTTTAGATCAGAATAGCAGTAGAGACTCTGAGAAGCCAGAAAATAAGGACAAAGCAGACAAACATACAAAATGTTCAAATTTCTAAAAATGTACTGAATCTCTTCCTATACTTTCCGAGTTAATACAAAGCTTAATATTTTTCTTGAACATTTGATTTTCATAAAAAAGAAAACTGCGCCAAAGAAACCAGTTTGAATTATTTACATATGCACAGTAGGACAATGTGTATAAGCAGGGCCTGTGTACTTTAACCTGCATATTGTGTGCTAAATCACTTCAGTTGTGTCCCGACTCTTTGTGATCCCATGGATTGTAGCCCTCCAGGCTCCTCTGCCCATGGGATTCTCCAAGCAAGAATACCGGAGAGGGTTACTATTTCATCCTCCAGGGGATCTTCCCAACCCAGGGACCGAACCCATATCTCTTGTGTCTTCTGCATTGACAGGTGGGTTCTTTACCACTAGCCCCATCTGGGAAGCCCGTATATTACACTAGGCCTTTTCTGAAAACATTTTAGGTAAAAGGAAGAAATAAATATTTTAACTAGAATGCTTCAGGGGCATTTAGTGAAACTACATTTGTCTGTTTGCTCTGGCTTGTTTCATTCATTCAGGTATCAGAAAAGGGTCGCCCTGTACATCGCTGCCTTTTATGGGTACATTGAGCTCACTGAATGGGCCCTGAAACAGGGTGTGCGGCCCCATGAGACAGTCGGCGTGCACCCCTACCGAGCATGGTGCCAGGAAGCCCTGCACACAGACGTTTCTAAATGCCCCATTCATGCAGCCGCGGAAGCTGGCCAACTGTTGATTCTGAAGGCCTTTGTCAATTGCAGCGTGCTGTGCCTGGATTGCAAAAACGCAGCAGGACAAACTCCTCTGACCATTGCGTGCAAACATAAGCATAAAGACTGCGTGTTGTATTTAGTGAGTAAAATGTGGTCCACGATTTCTTTTCTGAAAATCTCAGTCTCCATGAGGATTTATATTAAAATAAAACAATGGGTACTCAGAGCTCAGAGTCACAACCTGAATAAAGGCCAGCTTTGCAGGGCAAGGGTCTTGGGGGCAAAAGTTGGAGACGTTGTGATGGTGGACGGTTTCACCAAACCCAAAATGACCTCCAAGAGCTGGCAGAAAGCTACGGACAAGAACTCACAAGGAGGCACTGAGAGCAAACTGCCACCCCTCGGAGAGCAAACTGTGAGCGGGAAACTTGCCCATCCTTTGGCAATTGCACAGCAGGACACAAGAGAAGAGACAGTCAAATTTCCTCCACTGGTAGATGCAAACACATTCTCCGAATTACAAAAAAGACAACAAAGCCGGAAAAAAATTACTGCCACAACTAGGAAAAAAGAAAAGCTCATAAAAAATACATATATGCCCCAAGTCCCTCTCCCTCCAATTTCAAGAGTGGGTTATTCACACCCATCTTTTTACTATGCAACCCCCAGTGCTGACTTTTTACTCAGATCTTCCTTCGCATCTTTCTCAGAGCATAGTGGGAAGACTCCAAGAGAGAACGCCATCTACTGCTTAGCTGTGGCCAGGTAAGCTTTTCTCTTCAAACAAAGGTGAACTTTAATAGGGCAGCTCTAGGGAACAACCTTGTGGCTCAGATGGTAAAGAGTCGGCCTGCAATGCAGGAGACCTGAGTTTGATCCCTGGGCTGGGAAGCTCCTCTGGAGGAGGGCATGGCAATCCACTCCGGTGGATCCAATCCATGCCTGCAGAATCCCAAGGACAGAGAAGCCTGCTAGGTTACAGTCCATGGGGTCCCACAGAGTTGGACATGACTGAGTGGCTAAAACACACACACACACAGGGAACAAATGGTCCACGAAGCCCTAACATGCCATATGGTGTAACACAGGTTGTTCCAATGCGTCAGTCCCCAGCTTCAAGGTCCTCAGCCTAACCTCATATTCAGGACAAAATGAACTGATTTTATTGGCCCATCCATGTAGTATTCTACTCACCAAATTTTCAGGAAGAGAAGAGTTGTATCAGTGAAAAATTTCCTTTGCTGCTGCTGCTTCTTTTTCTTTAAACTAAAAGGAATTGCTAATTATAATTAAAGGGAGAAGGGGGAAACTTGCAATCTGGGAGCTATGAAAAGTGTCAATGGAAGCCTGGACGGTAGTAAAAGTGGAAGGGAAGAAAAGAACAATTTAATGACAAACTGAATCGTAAGACTTCAGTTGACTTATAGATAAGATATACAGGCTGCGGGAGAACTACATTGGATAAGAGAATAGAATTGATATTAACATTAAGGTAAGTTTAAAAAGTAATCCATGATCACATTTAAAGACATAAACAAGTGTCTCAGAAGCAAATTTTTCAGGCACATTCATTTCATAAGGTAAAATTTTACATGTGGGTCATCAGTTTTCACTGAAAACAGAACTCTAATTAGATCTCAGGACCCATCCACGACTTATGAGGAATTCTTGGGGGCCATGATTACAGTGGAAATATAGATTTATGAATGGCTTTCCCCCTTACTCACTATCATGAGAAGGAAAGCAAAAATAAAGCTAGACAGTTTTAGTGGCCTTTCTGTATTTGTCATCTAGATTGTTGCCACCTACTGGTGAGAATAATTTTAGCCTTAAAACTGTGGATGTGACTAGTGATGGAAGCAAGATCTGATACTGTAAAGAGAAATATTGCATAGCAATCTGGAATGTTAGGTCCATGAATCAAGGTAAATTGGAAGTGGTCAAACAGGAGATGGCAAGAGTGAATGTTGACATTTTAGGAATCAGTGAATTAAAATGGACTGAAATGGGTGAATTTAATACAGATGACCATTATATCTACTACTGTGGGCAAGAATCCCGTAGGAAAAATGCAGTAGACCTTGTAGTCAACAAAAAGGTCCAAAATGGAGTACTTGGGTGCAATCTCAAAAATGACAGAATGATCTCTCTTTGTTTCCAAGGCAAATCACTCAATATCACAGTAATCCAAGTCTATGCTCCAACCACTAACGTTGAAGAAACTGAAATTAAACAGTTCTATGATGATCTATAAGACCTTCTAGAACTAACACCCCCAAAGGAGGTCCTTTTCATCACAGGGGACTGGAATGCCAAAGTAGGAAGTCAAGAGATACTTGGAGTAACAGGCAAGTTTGGCCTTGGAGTACAAAATGAAGCAGGGCAAAGGCTAACAGAGTTTTGCCAAGAGAACACACTGGTCATAGCAAACACCATCTTCCAAAACACAAAAGAAGATACCACACATGGACATCACCAGATGATCTATACCAAAACCAGACTGATTATATTTTTTGCAGCTGAAGATGGAGAAGCTCTAAACAGTCAGCAAAAGAAGACTGGGAGCTGACTGTGGCTCAGATCATGAACTCTTTATTGCAAAATCCAGGCTTAAATTGAAGAAAGTAGAGAAAACCACTAGACCACTGAAGTATGACCTAAATCAAATCTTTTATGGTTATACAGTGGAAGTGACAAATAGATTCAAGAGATTAGATTTTATAGACAGAGTGCCTGAAGAACTATGGACAGAGGTTTGGGACACTGTACAGGAGCTGGTGATCAAGACCATCCCCAAGAAAAAGAAATGCAAAAAGGCAAAATGGTTGTCTGAGAAGGCCTTGCAAATAGCTGAGAAAAGAAGAGAAGCCAAAGGCAAAGGAGAAAGTGAGAGATCTACCCATTTGAATGCAGAGTTTCAAATAATATCAAGGAGAGATGAGAAAGCCTTCCTCAGCGATCAATGCAAAGAAAGAGAGGAAAACAATCAGCAATCAATGCAAAGAAAGAGAGGAGAACAATACAATGGGAAAGACTAGAGAACGCTTCAAGAAAATTAGAGACACCAAGGGAACACTTCATGCAAAGATGGGCACAATAAAGGACAGAAACCATATGGACCTAACAGAAGCAGAAGATATTAAGAAGAGGTGGCAAGAATACACCGAAGAACTACACAAAAAAAGATCTTAGTGACCCAGATAACCACGATGGTGTGACCACTCACCTAAAGCCAGATATCCTGGAATGGAAAATTAAGTGGGCCTTCGGAAGCATCACTTCAAACAAAGCTAGTGGAGGTGATGGAATACTAGTTGAGCTATTTCAAATCCTAAAAGATGACACTGTGAAAGTGCTACACTCAATATGCCAGCAAATTTGGAAAACTCAGCAGTGGCCACAGGACTGGAAAAGGTCAGTTTTCGTTCCAATCCCAAAGAAAGGCAATGACAAAGAATGCTCAAACTACCACACAGNTGTGTGTGTGTTATTTATATATACATATACAGGAATCACTGTGCTATAAACCTGAAACTAACCCATTGTAAATTAACTATATTTCAATTAAAAAACCTAATATATTCACTAAAAAATAATTCCAAAATCCCTTCAAATATTTTTGGCAGCAAAAACATTGTATTTAACATAGGATACTGGCAAATTTTAACATGTTTGTCCCTTTATGTGTCAGGACTCACAAAGAGAAACAAGGGGTCTGATCTCACACAGGAAGATCAGGCGTCTCATTTTGACTTCTCAGAATCTCTTGAATTCATCCCCTCCCTTCCATTTCCATTGCCCTGGCTTGGACCCACTTGAGCCTTTGGTTATATTTCTGGGCCAGAAGGGAAGCTCTAGATTTCTTCAGGATGTCTTAAAACAGAAGGGACAGCATATCACTCCCATGTTCAAATATCTGGATAGTGCTCCAGGGCCTGGCATCTAAACTACAAGCTCTTTCCATGGCATTCAAGGCTGCCACAGTCCAACCCCACCCTGCCTCCTAGGCCCCTCGTCACTACCTCATCCTCTGCTGCGGCCATACCAGCCTCCTATGTCCCACGTGTCCTCATCTGCCCTGTGGAATGCCCTCTCCCTTCTGTGGCCAGATGGCAACTGGCACTTGTCTCCAGGATCAGTTCAGATGGCTGCTCCTCAGTGAGGGCGGCCTTCCCAGGATCCCTGGTCCAGACCAGTCTTAGCTTTCTAGAGGCCCTGGAGCAGTTTGTGATACACTCAGTCCCACATGAGTCCCTGACTGCCAAACCAGAAACTTCCCAAGGCAGAGCAGAGAGCTGTGTGTCAATCACCTCTGTTTCCCTCACAGTCTAGCTCATAACAGACAGTACTGTGCCCTGAAAAGCAGCCACCTCTTGTCCTTCCTCCCGACATCATTCTCTCTCTGCTCCACTGCTACTTGGTCCTCCGCATCATCGCTGGAGTGTGCAGTGGATCCTTGTGCTGTGCTAAGTCACTTCACTCATGTCCAACTCTTTGTGACCCTACGGACTGCAGTTCCCCAGGCTCCTCTGTCCATGGGATTCTCCAGGCAAGAATACTGGAATGGGTTGCCATGCCCTCCTCCAGGNAGTGGATCCTTGTGCTGTGCTAAGTCACTTCACTCATGTCCAACTCTTTGTGACCCTACGGACTGCAGTTCCCCAGGCTCCTCTGTCCATGGGATTCTCCAGGCAAGAATACTGGAATGGGTTGCCATGCCCTCCTCCAGGGGATCTTCCCGACCCAGGATCAAACCCTCGTCTCATGTCTCCTGCACTGGCAGGTGGGTTCTTTACCACTAGTGCCTCCTAAGTAGACCCTTAGTTAGGTCTATACCAGCAAAACTTGGAAGCTATGAAAACTGAACTTCAAACCACCATTCTTCCTAGTGTCCCAGATTTCAGACAATGAAAAAGGCTCTGGAGTCAAGCAGATCTGGGTTCAAACCTGGAGTCTGGCACTTGATTGACTGTGTGACCCTTAAGCGAAGTTGGCTTGAGCAGCCTCAACCTTCTCACCAGTAAAAGAGGAATTATATCTAACTCAATGGACTGTTGTGAGAAATTAAATGAGTTAAGGCACTTAAAGTCCCAAGCATGATGCCTGACATATGACAGGGGCTCACAAGTTAACTAGCAACAGGAAACAGAAGCAAGGTCTCAGATTTCTCAAACCATCTGACCTTGACAGAAGTTCTTCCCCTCCCTGGATGCTAATATAAAATATTATTACATCGGTAACATGATAAACTCCATGGTGCTGCTTGTACGTATTAAAGTCATCATGAAGAGATAGGAGTATACGATACCATACTGTTTTTAAGAATGCGAGAAGGTGGGACTTCCCTGCTGATCCAGTGGGTGGGATTCTGCACCCCCAATGTGGAGGGCCTGGGTTTGATCCCTGGTCAGGGAACTGGATCCTGCATGCCACAACTAAGACCCGGTGCAGCCAAACAAAAAAAATTTTTTTTGTAAAGAATGAAAGCAGGTAATCTAATAATCTGATACAGAAGACATCCAAAGCGTCTCATCATTAAATGAAAAGAGCAAGGTGCAGAAGAGTACAAAAAACGACGACAACACCCATATACACAGATGTGGATGTATATATGTTACACACATAGGTACATATATAAACCTATATATATCACTTACATATGCATATATAAACCTGTGTGTGTCACATACGTATGCACATACATACACGAACACAACCCCATACCTGTATCTATGTGTATATGTCTATACATGCCTAGAAAATCTCTAGAGGGATACATGAGAAATAGTTAAGGGTGGTTGCCTCCAGTAATAGGTCTAGGAGTGCCAGTCACACTCTTCTGTACTGTTTGAATTATTTTTATCATGGGTATGTGTTCACGTTGCAATTTTTTAAAGCCAGTTTTTAAGAGCTGTAGGAAGAGGAGGAGGAAAAGGTGGAGGAGAAACATGGAGAGAGGTAGAACTATGCCATGGATTAAGAGAACTGGGTTCCACTTGTAGCCCTACAACCAGCTAACTTTGCAACCTCAGGCAAACCACCTTCCCTCTGCAGATCTCCCTTACTGGTATTATAAAAAAGGGAGCTGAGGAGCTTAACCAGATGATCTTTGGAGAAAATTTCTAGGTTATTAGGGGATGTCTGCAAGGTGCGCAGAGAGTCCATTTTATCTGTAGAACATCTCTCTTTGAGCTGTTTTGATGCTTTAAGCATTAGGTTTTTAAAAAGGAAAATACACTATTTCATTTTGACCTCTTTCACATTTCAATGAGAAAGCTTTCCCACCATTTCACAGGCAGAGAAACCAAGTATAGACTGTGATGATTACTTGCCAACCAAATACACTGCTCACTAGACTGCTGTTTGTTTGCAAAGATTTATGACGCCAGGAGTTTTATAGCTCCCAGTTCATTCCCTGCCTCTTCCGCAGAGGCACAAGGCTTATGCAAAACAAGCAGAAGGCGCTGTTCGCTGGTGGAAACAGGGCGAGATGTAAAGTGACTTCCCCTGGGTCGGAGCATAAACCAAGCTCACTCCCAGCAAATTTAGGAAGTAAGTATTGAACCCTGGGGATCGGCTCCGCATCCCTCCCCCCACCTGGACTGAAAGCTTCACCTTGCAGATGTGTCTCACTGCAGTCATTTTCTGAGTGTTTTCTGGGTCAGAAGCAGTGAGAGCAGCGAAACCGAGGCTGCTGCTGGAGTCGCTACATTGAGGGCACAGTACTGAGTTACCTGCTCTTCTACGCGCCTACCGGCTCACCCAACGACCTGCTGCTAGTCCGAGTATTTTTCCAGTCTCCTGGACAAAGTGACTGCACACGGCTTTGAATGCAAGTGACCTTGTCTTCACAGGTGCGGGTCCCTGCCTTGCAGAGGGTGTCTACTTCCTGCTGTGCCTGTAAACACCTCTGTTCTTCTGATAACTTTCTAGCATGAGGGACCCTCCTGCTTCAGACTTGAAGTGTCTGGGCATCGAGATTTCCCAGCAGTTGCAGAAAGCGCGTACAGAATGCACACATCCACCTTGCTGAGAAAGGAAGAGCCTGAGCCGCCAGCAATAGCCTAGATTTTAAATGGGAAAACCGAGACGAGAGCACAGCTAAGGTACTACAAAGTAAATCATCCCTGAAAATAAAAGAAAAAGGCTTGCCACTCAAAAAGCATGCAGCCAGGCCACTAACCAGTAGTCGGCCTGCTGGTAGCCTTTACGGTGGCACCTTGAGATGGATAGTGACCACTGACCTCCATGCCATTCTATCCAGACCTTCTAGAGATAGCTATGAGTTGATCCTGTGCTCACTGTCACCTCTGCATCAGATTTGTTGGCTGTTGTCTGTTCACCACAGACCTAATTATGCCCCTCAGGGCTCCCTGGGGCCTTTGGTTGTCTTGGTCAAGTCCCTTCTTCCTTTGTTTCTTTACTTTCGGGTCCCTCTATGGCCCTCTTTATCCCAGACACATCTTTCCAAGGCATTTTAATAAAGTCTTTTTGGCTATTGCACGCAGGATCTCGGTTTCCCTACCAGGGGTCGAAGCCATTGCCCCTGCTGTGGAAGCAGGGAGTTTTAACCACTGGACCACCAGGGAGGTCCCTTTCCAAGGCCTTATGAGGACCTTTTATTTATTGGTTCCCCTCAGAACCTCTGCACATGTTTATAAAGGTCTAGCCTTTATAAACTGTGAGTGGGTCTAGCCCCACTCATAGTCTTTGGAAGCTAAAAACCAACTCCTATCAGCTGGGCACAGAACAGGGCAAAAGAAGAGAGTGGCTGGATTGCAGTGGGAGTGTGTCCACGACAAAGAATTTTGTTGAAAGAAACAAAACACTCTCAAAGGCCTGAGCAAGCAATATGCTGGGAGTCCAGCCCCTGGTGAAACTCACTTTTTGTCTGGGTAAGGCAAAAAGGAGGGCAGAATATACCAAGAAATAAGCTGTAATACTTTACAAGATTATTTCTGCTTTGACATGCCTTAAGGACAAACAAAGGTTAAATGCACCCAGAAAAAAACACAAAACCTCTATACAGGAATTTTGGGGTCTTTTTGTTTCTGAAATGCCTTTCTTAACTCTTCACCATTATAAAGCAAATCTTGTGTATATTGGCCTAAAACACCCACTGAAAGATCTTTACATAGCTACATTCTGAGGGTCAGCCTCAAACATTCACTGAAAAATGAGGTAGGAGTGACTGTATTCTTGATGAGTAACTAAATTTTTCTAGCAATACACATATTCCGATGATGTAACTTAAAAGTCAGAGGTTACTTTTCCCTCCACTAAGCGAAAAGCAATCAGGGCATACAGAGGTGGGAAGACAGCCTCCTCAGGTCTAAAACACGCAGTCTACTCCTTACCCACCCCTGTCAACAGCCGGTGCCTCCCATTAACCCTTCTTGACAACCTTCTATAGGTCAAAATGTGGGGGATTATTTTCTGTGTTAGATATTCTTAAAACTTCCTCTTATCACCCAATTCAACCATGTGGGATCTTAGTTCCCCAACAAGGGATCAAACCTGTGCCCCCTGCATTGAAAGGCAAAATCATAACCACTGGACTATCAGGGAAGTCCCCTCAACCGGCAGTTTTTGAGCATCATACATGAGCCAGACCCTGAGTTAAGCACGCATGGGCACCAGACAAATATCTCTTCTTCAAGGAACTCATAATCTAGAGGAAAGCCACACCTGTGTACAAGCAGCCAGGGTACCATGTGAAAAGTGACAGCGTAAGAACTCAGAGGAGAGTAAGGTGTCTTCCTGGGTTAGGAAAGAGGGAAAGAGTCAAAGTGGTTATGTTTGATCAGGACCTTTAGCGGTATTTGTGGGAAAGTTCAAGGTCGAGGAAAGGGAAAACGATATTCCAGGCCTAGAAAACAATAGAAGAAAAGTCATGGAGGCATGAAAATGCACCCCGAGTTTAAACAGTCACAAGCACCCAATGTGGGATAAGTGGGAACTTCCCTGGTGGTTCAATGGTTAAGACTCTGAGCTCCCAACACAGGGCACACGGTTCAATCCCTGGTCAGGGAACTAAGATTCCCCATGCCACTCAGGGTGGCCAGGAAAAAAAAAAAAAAGCATCCCAATGTGGGGTTAATGGAGAGGGAATGAAGCTTGGAAAGAAGGTGAGAACAAGTTGCAAAGGTCCCTGTCTGCCTGTTTAAACTTTATTTAGGGGCAACAGGGAACCCTTAAGGATTTTCAAGCAGTTGAATGACTCAGTCAGTCTCATGTTTTTTAAAATAATTCTGAGATCAGGTTAGGAAGAGAGAGACTGGAGGCCAATTATTCAAACATGAGATAAGAATAGGGACAGTGGAAATTGAAAGAAAGAAACTAACTTGAAATTGTTAGAGGAAAAATGAATAGGAGCTGGCAGCCAACAGGATGTAGAAGTGTGAAAAGAAGAAGAACTACAAAGTTGCTTGGGAGGACGGTGACAACATGAACCTAGCTATGAAAAAGGGCAGAAGAGCAGGTCTGGAGACAAAGAAGGGGACTGAGAAGTCCTATTGCTACATGGGGAGTTTGGACCTCTTGTTACAGCCAAATGGAGATGGCTAGTAGACAGCTTGAAGGCAGATATGGAACTGAGAGAGGAGACTGGGGCTAGAGATACAGATTTGGATGCATTGGCCACCCCAATAGTTGCAAACTGGTAGAGAGGAAGGAGATGTGGGTTTGATCCCTGGGCTGGGAAGATACCCTGGAGGGATGGCAACCCACTCCAGTATTCTTGCCTGGAGAATCCCACGGACAGAGGAGTCTGATGGGCTAAGTCCACAGGGTTACCAAGAGTCAGATGTGACTGAAGCGACTTGGCACAGCATAGGGAGGAAGGAACAGAAAAACCAGAAAGACGCAATGGTAAGCAAGCCAGGAGGAGAGGAAAGGTGCCAAGAGAGGACAGAGTTTCAAAGCAAGAGTGGTTACCGGTCAAATATTGCAGAGAACCTGGGACTTGGGTCTGGAAGGAGGCCACTGTGTCTAACATATCAGACCCCTTTGAACAGCAATAGGAAGAGGTGCCTTATGACAGAGGGTATATTGTATAATATAATACTAATTAGCATCTTCATCCTCAGATGTCAAAGAACTATTTCAAAAACAGGATTCAGAACATTAATTATTTATTAACAGCTAATCAGGGGATTCAAGCCTATAAGGTAGATCATTGAAAATATACAGAAACACATAAAGGTATACAATGAATTATCTTTCCAAATTCAGATCATTAAAGATGCAGGATAAAAGAAAAAAAGTCTTAGAATTAAGACCTGTGGAATATCGATGTATATCCAAATCTGATGGGTATGGTGACTCCAGGCGAGCACTCTAGAAAAAATATACCAGGGTTCAGCTTTGATCCTCTAGGTATGTAATTTAGGGTAATTAAACTTCTCTAAGACTGATTTTTTTTCATCTAATTAGGATGATAATAGAAATAACAAATACATATAAAAACTCTCAGCACAGTACCAGCACATAATAAATGTTGAATTAGAAAAATTATTCTAATTATGCAATTATAGTAATGTTTCATTATTATATAATTATAATAATATTTCATTAGTCTTTACTTTTTTAATCAATAACTATTTTTGAGTCACTCCCCTCCATGTACCAAGCATGACTCTAGGTGCTGGAAATATTAACTTTAAAAAAAGAGTGCAATCCTGTTCCCCATCACAAGAAGCATGGCCTAAACATGTAGAAGGCAAGTGGTCAATTAAAAAATAAGATGATCCTTCCTATAACAAAAGAATGAGAAAGGTGCTCAAAAATATGCAGGCGGCCAGGTCCTGGGGAAGGAGAGTGGCTGTCAGATGAGGTAACATTCAATCATTACAAGAAAATCTGAAGCAATTTAAAGGATAATAATAAATATTAAGGTGCCATCACACACACACTCACACACACACCACTGAAAAAATATGTCAGAAAAGAAGGTTCTTTGCCCAAGGGCAAACAGGAAGAGAAAAGCAGCTGGAAGCAACCCAAATTCTTGTCATTCAGCCCAAGGATATATTTTGGCTGAAACAATCATCATGTAATATTTACACCCTTACCCCTTGAGCTTGGGCTCCATGTTCTACAAAGCAAATTAAACATCTCTTGCCTGTCCTCTAAAAGTCTACAGTTTAAAAATAGGTAACTAATAAATGGACAAATTGAAGAACTTTGATGACAAACTACCTGCTTCAGGTAGAGTTCTCAAAGGAACAATTTGCAAGATCAGTTCAATCCCAAAGGTGAGGATGTTAACAGATTTTGTCCTTCCCTTTGAAAACAACAAATATCGGGGAGAAATATTAAAACTGCATGGTTTCTTAAAAAGCTAAAAATAGACTATCCAGTAATATACTGGGGTAACTTCTGAGTATATACCCAAAAGAAGGGAAGGCAGACTCTGGAAGAGATGTTTGTATATCCATGTTCACAGCAGTATTACTCACAACAGCCAAGAATGGAAGCAACTCAGGTGCCCGTCAATGGATGAACAGATAAAGATGTGAAAAAATACATACAGTGGAATATTATTCAGGAAGGGAATTCTGACCCATATGACAACATGGGTGAACTTTGAAAACATAGTAAATGAAATAAGCCAGTCACAAAAGAACAAATACAGTATTGTTTGATTCCATTGATATTTACATATGGCATGTAGAGTGCTCAAATACAAAGAGGCAAAGTAAAGTGGTGGTTGCTAGGTGATTCATGGGAGTTAGTGTTCAGTGGGTACAGAGTTTGAGCTTTGGAAAATGAGAAACATCTGGACACGGATGGTGATGATGGTTACACAACAATGAGCATGTGCTTATGTCACTGAAAGCGAAAGTGAAAGTCGCTCAGTCATGTCCGACTCTTTGGAACCCCATGGACTGTACAGTCCATGGGATTCTCCAGGCCAGAATACTGGAGTGGGTAGCCTTTCTCTTCTCTAGGGGATCTTCCCAACCCAGGGGTCAAACCCAGGTCTCCCACATTGCAGGCAGATTGTTTACCAGCTGAGCCACAAGGGAAACCCTATGGCATTGAACTGAGCACTTAAAATAGTCAAAGTGGTAAATTTTATGTTATATATGCTTTTCGTAATTTAAAAAATTGAATGGCTGCCATGCTCATTAAGGGCTTCCCTGGTGGCTCAGAGGTAAAGAATCTGCAGTGCAGGAGATGCAGGTTCGATTCCTGGGTCGGGAAGATTCCCTGGAGGAGGGCATGGCAACCTACTCCAGTATTCTTGCCTGGAGAATCCCACAGACAGAATCCCACAGATCCCACAGTAATCCCCTGGCGGGTTACTGTCCATAGCGTCGCAAAGAGTCAGACATGCATGAAGCAACTGAGCATGCACACATGCATGCTCATTAAATACCTGTTCTTTAGCATTTCAGGGCAAATAAAAATATCTTGTTTATGACTTTTAGATGCAATGCCATCTGAAGAGGGGATGAGAAACTGAGCCCAAGCATATTAGAAAGCTCTTCATCCAAAGGAGCAGTATCCGGTTACTATTCCCTGGGAATGGACACCTTTGTGACCCACTAAGAAGGTGGCTTTGTTGGCAGCTATCATCTGACAAGTTTTAATTAAAATAATCCCAGGGTACCAGCATCACCCCACTAGGGCTCAACTGTCAAAGTGCACATTCCAAAAATTACCAACTGAATTTCTATGTGTAAAATCATTAGGCAGAGATTTATGTAAGACCTGTGACTATAATTCATATCAAATTATAATCTGATAAAATACAATTCAAATCAGTTCTTGCTCTTAAGATATGTCTTGTTGAATACAACTAACACTTTTCAAGAACAGCTAAACAGAAAGAGAAGTATATAATTATGTTCAAATTAAGTAGTATATGTAACTAGACCTTTAACAAACTTGGATAAGGGAGAGATTACTTGGGCCAGGAGTGTTCCAGGAAGACTGATGGAAAGGACTCTGGGAGAACAATGTTCAGGACTCAGGAAATATGTCTCAGGTGATATGCTTATAGATGCACTGAATTTTTCTTAAAGGATACACAGGATACAGTTGACATTGGTAACTTTTTAGGAGTAGAACTGAAGGAAGGGGAAGAAAGACTCTTACTTTTCACTGTGTTCCCTTGTACAGCCTGGATCCACTTCATAATTTTAAAAGTTCTTTTTAAAAATAACCAAAAAGTGTTAAAAAATGGACTCTAATCAGCAAACTGAAAACATTTCTAATTACAGAAAGTGAAATGTATCTCAACCTTGTCTGTATTGTGTCTTAATTTCTATCACATAATGGAAATGTCATGAGAATGACCTAAAAGTAAAGGTACAAAGCACAGAGAACTAACTGCACATTTGAGGCTTTACCTCAAAACAAACAGATGAGTCACTCATAATAAAACACCTTTCTGGTACTACCTGCCTGAGTCTATTCCAAATCAACTCCTCAATGAAAACCAAAACTAAAAATAGTAGCCCACAGTACATTTGATGAGACATATTCCCATCTCACTATATGGCTTTTTCATTCTTCTAATAGCTCAGATCAAAACCAGTTGAATCATCCTTGACTTATTCTTTTTCTCCCATCTTCTGTATCCAAGTTCCATCAACTCTACCTAACTGATTCATCCAGAAGCCAGCTGCATCTCTCCACGCCCACCACCATCACACTGGGTCTACATCTCTACCCTGGACCACTTGCAGTAGCTTTCATTTCACTTTCCTACAATCAATCTTCCACAGGACAGCCAGAAAAATTCTCCTGAAACACCAATATGAACAAGTCACTCCCTACCCACAACTTCCTGTGACTTCCAATTGTAGGGCTAAAACCCAAAGTTGTCACCTGGCTACAAAGCCTGCATGATCCAGACCCAGTTTCCTCCCCAACATTACATCCTGTGCGCCCCTCTGGCTCCTCCACTCCAGTCATACTGGCTTCCTGCCATTCCATGGACATAGCAGTGACACCCGTCTCTGGACCTTCCCGCTCGACCTGAATCCCTTCCCCCCAAACATCCTCATCCCTGTTCTTTGTTCCATTTGGGTCTCAACTCAATGGAAAATTCAGAGAGGCCCTTCCCAGCCATCCTTTATCAACTAGTAGAATCACCTCCCTCTCTTTTTCTTCGCACTATTTTTCCTTTTATATCACCTAAACTTATGATAGATGTTCATCTGTGGTTTGTTGTTGTTTAGTACCTGTCTCACCCAACTAGAAGGTGCTCCATGATTTCAGACTATTTTTACCATCTTCACTGCTGTATCCCCTGGGCCTAAAATATTACTGGCAAGTAAATGAGAGCTCATTAAGTATTTGTTGAAGACTGAAGTAAGCACAAACAAAGGCACACAGGGTCACTGGACAAAAAGAGGTTCTTGAAGCCCAAAATGAGACATATGCATAATAACACCCAGTAAATTTGGGGTAAGAGACTGAAGAAGCCAAAACATCAATTAATAGACATATAAATCCATCACTTATCTATAGCATGCTGGGAATCGACATGTATGCTTGACACTACTTTGTAACATTATCCGTGTAGAAGCTGAAGGGCCATTCTTAAGGTTTTGTGGCTAAAGAGTAAATACTGTACCAACCTTTCTTCTCCTTTTCTCCAGGAACAAAGAACAGACTACAAGTTCTGTAGGAGAAAGAAAGCAATTACTATCTCAACCAGAAGGCCCAGAATATTCAACTATTCCACTGAGAAGATCTGGACGAAGTCCCAGCCTTGAAATAAGGAAACTGACTGAAGTCAAGTTCTACCACAAGTTCAGGGATTTTGGACAGACCCTTGTATGTTTCTGATCCTGTTTCCTTGACTGTTCCCTGTTTCATCACATGGTCATTGTAGAATAAAATGAAGCGACACACTTAACAAAGGCCTCCTGAAAACTAAGTGAACCGTATATCATGTGTGGTCATCACCTTGTACTGGCTGATCTTAGTTCACATTCCCTTTGCTGCCGCCAGTGAGCTTTGTCTAAACAAGGATCTGATCAGGTCTCTCCTCTGCTCAAAACGTTTATTGATTTCAACTTGAACCTTCAATGGTAGCTTCCTCACACACTAAACTCATGCCATCTTTAGGATCACATATCTAGCCCATTCGTGGACTGTGGTCTATACACCAAGCACAGAGAACTACTGCTCTTCTCCGAATCTGACCACACTCGATTGCACGCCTCTGACAGGCTGTGCGTCAGGGTCCCATCCGAGCTCATTCTCCCTTTTTCCATCAGGAAAACCCCAGACACTCTCCAGCCTGAATCAGACTCCTTCCCAGTGGGGCTATTTCTCAGGTGTCCTGTAGAATCACTGTTTGCAAGTCCTTTCCCCACCAGACCAGTGAGTTTCCACTGGATACCTTTTTATGTCCGCAGGATATGACAGGGTAATGCATATAGTAGGTATCCAACATCTGCTCTTTCTAAATATTTCTCAGGTTGCTCTCTCTGGCCTTTCAAGCTCTAAGGCTCTATGACTTATGGCTTGGAGTCAGTATTATGAAAGGCCTTTTCTAACTCTTTCACCCTGAAGGAAATACTCTTGAAGGTGAAACTGACTGAACACTCCTAAGGGGCTTCAACAGAACCGAGAACTCCCAGATGTTCAAGCTGGATTTAGAAAGGCAAAGGAACTAGAGATCAAACTGCCAACACCTGTTAAATCATAGAAAAGGCAAAAGAATTCCAGAAAAACATCTACTTCTGCTTCACTGACTACACTAAAGCCTTTGACTGTGTGAATCACAACAAACTGTGGAAAATTCTTCAAGAGATGGGAATACCAGACCACCTTACCTGCCTCCTGAGAAATCTGTATGCATGTCAAGAAACAAGTTAGAATCAGACATGGAACAGTGAATTGGTTCCACACTGGGAAAGGAGTAGGTCAAGGCTGTATATTGTCATCCTGCTTATTTAACTTATATGCAGAGTACATCATGCAAAATGCTGGACTGGATGAAGCACAAGCTGGAATCAAAATTGCTGTGAGAAATATCAATAACCTCAGATATGCAGATGATACCACCCTTATGGCAGAAAGCAAAGAGGAACTAAAATGCCTCTTGATGAAGGTGAAAGAGGAGAGTGAAAAAGCTGGCTTAAAACTCAGCATTCAAAAAATGAAGATCATGGCATCCAATTCCATCACTTCATGGATTCCCTGGTGGCTCAGAGGTTAAAGCGTCTGCCCGCAATGTGGGAGACCCGGCTTCAGTCCCGGGTCAGGAAGATTCCCTGGAGAAGGAAATGGCAACCCATTCCAGTATTCTTGCCTGGAGAATCCCATGGACGGAGGAGCTTGGTAAGCTACAGTCCATGGGGTCGCAAAGAGTCGGACACGACTGAGCAACTTAACTTTCACTTTCATGGCAAATAGATGGGGTAACAATGGAAACAATGAGAGACTTTATTTTCTTGGGCTCTAAAATCCCTGCAGATGATGACTGCAGCCATGGAATTAAAAGACACCTGCTCCTTGGAAGAAAAGCTATGACCAACTTAGACAGCATATTAAAAAGCAGAGACATTACTTTGTCAACAAAGGTCCATTTGTCAAACCTATGGTTATTCCAGTAGTCATGTATGGATATAAGTGTTGGACCACAAGGAACACTGAGCACAGAATTGATGCTTTTGAACTGTGGTGTTGGAGAAGACTCTTGAGAGTCCTATGGACAGCAAGAAGATCAAATCAGTCAATCCTAAAGGAAATTAGTCCTGAATATTCATCGGAAGGACTGATGCTGAAACTGAAGCTCCAAAACTTTGGCCACCTGATGCAAAGCACCAATTCATTAAAAAAAAGACCCCAATGACAGGGAGGGTGGAGACATGGGTATACCTATGGCTGATTCTTGTTGATGTTGACCGATAACCACAAAATTCTGTAAAGCAATTATCCTTCAATTAAAAAAAAAAAAGACCCTGATGCTGGGAAAGATTGATGGCTGGAGGAGAAGAGGAGGACAGAGGATGAGACAGTCGGATGGCATCACCAAATCAATGGACATGAGCTTGAGCAAGCTCCAGGAGATGGTAAAGGACAGGGAAGCCTGGTGTGCTGCAGTCCATGGGGTCGAAAAAGAGTCGGACACGACTGAGCAATTTAACAACAACGAAAGGGCTACTGGAAACAGGCCGGAAGTGAGCAGAGGGACAGAATGAGGCTAGAAGTCTCTTTCCGGTCCTTGTAAGTTATGTCTTCAAGGTAGGCTTCATTTTGAGGTGCCTTGAATTCTCAAGTGAGCCACACCCATATTTACACCTGGTATAAATGGAAATGATTTTCAACCTATTTTCAGGATTATCCAAGTTCCTCCTTTTCAAGATGGAGGAAACTCTGGAGCTGAAATAATCCAAAGCAATCACTGTTCTTTAGCTGTCAGGTGCCCCGGTATTCTTCTCATAAGTATCCTGGATGATCTGAGCCCAGTTCATCACAACGCCTTTTTTTTTTTACCCCTGTACCTTTTCAGTTGCTAAATTTATAGCATTCAAATGGAAAGAAGAAAGGGAGTCCCACTTTTGCCCCCACTGCTAACATGATATGTGTCTGGGTTTTAATTGCCCTTGTAATTATACCCTTGCCCAGGTCTGCACAGGTATAATATAGAAATTAAACATTTCATGGCAAAGCCTGAAAAGGCCTCGCTGAGGTAGGAAGACACGACAGCCTTGTAATATCTCTAGTTACCAGGAAAAGGCAAAAGAAAAATGAAAAGGAGGCCTGGGAATGTCATAAGCTAGCTAGATAACAATCCACTGAGGAGGCATTTCTGTCTATGACCCCTTCTAAGACCGTGAGCTGGAAGACTCAGAATCCCCTGGTGGTTTGATAGTCAGCTAAGGCTGGATGAAAATGGAAGAAGGTGGAGTGCCTGGCTGGTGAGTTAAGAAATAAGCACAGTAACAAAGGGAAACGCGCTATGACATTTTCTAAATATTTACCAAGGGGAGTTGACAATTCAGTGAGTGCAGCCAGACCTGAGAGTGAATTCTCTTGACTGCCTCCTACACCTTCCCTCAATCACCATCTCCATCTCTGAAACCAGGTAACCTTCCCTTTGGGGTTGTTAGAGGGAAAACTGCCTCTCTGTGATAAACCCAGCAAATGCTACGTGATGATTCTGGCACACAGACCACCGCACTTACTCTTTCTCCCCAGATTTCTTATCTAAAGCAGAGGAGTAACTGAACAGCTGTCTGTTAAAAAAAAAAAAAGTCGATACAAACTACTTTTAAGATAAAATATTTCTTTCCATGGTAATTTTCAACTAGTCAGCACCCAGTATCCATGAACTTCCCTGACAGTCCTCATTCCAAAACTAAATTTCTCATCAGCCCACACAGCAGTTACTTTCATTCTTGATCCTCCCAAGTCAATGGATACATGTTAATCTGCACGTCAAGGTTATTTTAAAAATTATGAAGAAATGTACTTTATATCACTCTAAACTTCCCGCTGGTCACATTTCCTACCATTTCAGGTCTTGAACAGAGAGCATAATTTTGTGTTTGATTTTGAAATTTGGAACAACATACTTCAAGAGCAATTTACTGACTGGGTTTAGATTAAAACAGGTATTTGACAGTCTCAATAACTCTCTAAAGTCTTTTCCTTCTCCACTGCTCCAGAAATGCTACATAATTATTTGTCTTAAAATCTGTATGGACTCAAAATATTAATACCTATTGTGCAAAAGTGCATACATCTGTATACCTAACAGGTGATGGGGAGGTCATGGGGCAGTTTGAAGTTGAATGCCCTTTCATGTCTTCTGTCCTATCTCCAATACCTTTTAAAGATTTTACTAGGATGGAAGTATTGGACATGAAAATATACCCTCTCACAATCTCTCTCAAAGGAAAGAAAACGGCAGTGGTTTAATATTAGGCAGAATTTCAGGAAATAAACCCAATACTGGCCTTGAGAGAAAGGAAAGAAGCAGGCTAAAATGATAAGAAGCAGGGAAGGTCTGTACCACCACTGCACAAGTCATCAGGTACATTACCGCTGGGCCTCACCTTTAAGCAAACAGCCACACAAATGGAAGGCTAGACTCAGTGACCTCCAAGGTCCCTTCCCAGTCCAACAGCATTGCCTCATGAATTTTTTATAATTATCTTCTGTCCTATCACCCTGTCCCCATGCATCATCAAGCCCTCCTGGCCACATCCACGACTGAAAGGAAAATCTGTTTTCAAAAAAAATCCATGCTTCTACTACTGCCAAAATTACAGTTCTGTCCTTGAAACAATGACGGGCACATAATGGGCATGGCTAAATACCTCTGAGCAAGTGAGTCTCTAATACCTTCAGCAATAAATATATATTTACAACAGGATGTAAATAGCTTATTTTAACATTGATACCTGCTCTTCCTCAAAGTGTTGATTGATATTCATGATTATTTTGTTCCTGCAAAACCGATCTTCTGGAAAGTGGCCATCGTGTGAGAGAAATAACCCATGTGATTTGAAAGTGAAACTTGGGGGCTTTGCAGGTTTGGTTCAGAATAGCAAGCTTCATCCTGCTAGGGTTGGAGGATCTCCCGTGGAGGACAAATCAGTAGTGGCTTGCCAGAGGGAAGGGGGCACTGGTGGGAACAGTCCGGGAGGTGGCCCATCCCTTCAGCAATATTTTTAAAGCTTCTCTGATATATGCAGAATTATCACCCAAGGTCTGGGGAGTGAAAGACTGTGAAGCTAAGAGACAACCCTATACCAGCTCTTTCCACCTTGTACTTCCATATCCACTGCTGACTGCCAAACCTCAAAAAGAAGGTTGACCAGCTGAGTCTGAATCCTAGCCCCACCACTCATCAGCTGTGTGATGTGAGGCAAAGTAATCTCCTTGAACCTGTTTCCTCACTTGTAAAATGCTGATGATATGAGCTACCTCGCAGAATGACAACTGAGTAGGATAATACAAAGGAAAGTCTGAGCATTCATTTACTCATTCTCTTGTTTATTCAACAAAGATTAACTAAGTGTCCACTACAGCCAGGTACTGGGTTAGGCACTGGTTTGATATGTAAAAAACAGGAGAAAAAAAAAAGTCCATTATTTTTATTTACTAAAAACAGTCTATGTCCAGAACTGTGGCAGATTCATCAGATTTTTAATTTAGTTCAACACTTTCATTCACAGCTAGTTTGCCTAAAACAGTCATTTTTAGTTTGTCATATAGGATCCCAGGTGTGAGTCTGCCTCCAGCCAACCTTTACCTACCCTGAAGCTAACCATCTAGCAGGTGCTCTGCTAAAAGGCGCCTTCAGAACATTTGGAAGAGTCAATGACCAGAGCAAAAGGCAGTATTCCAGCTCTCAGCAGAGCAAGCCACTCAGGAAAACTTGATATGCCTGTGCACCCAGGCCCATCCTGGATGCCTGAAAGGTTTGGGGTGCTTTCAATTCCACAAGCGGACTGAGTCTTCCGAGAATTGGGATTAACAGGACTGGCTCATCCCCAGTCATTGTGACTGGACCACCTATAAAGCTAAGGGCAAGAGCTAAGGGGTGGGGTGTCTAAAGGCCACTTTTTTTAAAGTGTAGGGCTGATGTTTTTCAGCTATACTTCAGGGTTTGATAAAGTTCAGTGTAAATGACCCACCGCTGAGAAGTCAGGTGGTCTCGAGGCTGGTGGGCTTTTCTTCAATGTGAGCTTAATATTCCTTTTCCTAATTAGCCCACAGCCTTTGGGCAAGTACAAGCCTAGCTGTACTGGGTACAGAGCATTCAGCACTCTTAGATATTTAGCATTTCCAAAAAAAGAGAGAGAGAGAGAGTTGCCCAAGACATTCTGGAACCCAGGTCACCTAGCAAAAGAGTTAAAGTCTGAAACTGGAATAGGAAATGACCTGCTCTAGGTCATAGGATCAGAGGGTGATCAAAGAGGGAATTCTAGAATAAAATTTGGTACCATCTGTGAAACTAAGAATCGGGTAGCAGACAGTATACAGGTGCCTAAAATTTTTGATTTGCAGACTCCTCTCATTCAAGAGCCACCTGAATCACTTCCCTTAGGAACCGAAGTATATAGATCATGACTAACTCACCGCTGTGGGTCTTGCACGGCTGCCTCCTACCTAGAAGTGACAGCCTAGACTCTCGGCACAGGAGTTCTGGGTGCAAAAATACTGTCACTAGGTGCCCACCACTACCACCCCCATCTGAAGCATCTAAGAAGCTGAACTGTGGCTTCTCTTCATTTTCCTTCAGCGTGTTATTATTAACTCCTGGCGCCTCTAATTGCTCACTGAAAACAGTGGTTTGGATATTAATAGGCTGAAAATCAAGAACCCTACCTGGGGCTCGTTGTCACGGAAACGATACTCAAGCCCGCCGCTACTTCCCCACCCTTGGAAGTCTGGGCGAGTTGGTGGAAGTTGGGGATTGTCTTAACGCTGTTAATTTCTCCCACTTTCTGTTGTTTCTCAGGGCCAAGTTGTTGGAGAAAGAGAAACTGGTGAGGCGAGGCGGGTGACTGTAGTATGTAGCAGCTTAGAGGCGTGGAGAGGAGTGGAACTCTTTAGGAGTGGAAGGGTAAGGGTCCTTGGAGGATGGCGTGGGGCACGCCGAGCTCCTCTCCTTGGGGCCGCACCCGGCCACTCCGCTTCGTTCCCCGGGCCCTTCCGCTGCCCTTCTCTCCCAGCCTGAGCGCGGAGCTGCCAGCAGCGCGCAGACAAGTCCCCCAGAAGGGAATCTGAGCAGCCCCAGGGCTGAGAAACCCAGCAGAGAGGGGAATGGGGAGGTCGGAGAGGGTAAAGGCAGAACCCTCCTCGTCCCTATGCCAAGGTTCTGGGGGAGGCAGCCCCGGGACCAGAACACGCATCCCGCTCACCGCCCTCCCAGCGCCCCCGGGCGACGCTCCAGGATCCGGCTCTCCAAAGCAAGCGCCCAGCTCGCTAAGCGCCTCCGAAACCCACGCGGATTCCCGCGCCCCGGGGCGATCTCTGCCGCAGCCGCCAGGGCCTCCCGCGGGCTCTACGCCCGGCACCCAGGGCTGGGCCCCCACCCGGTCCCCTGGGCGCCGTGCGTCACGCGCCCCCTGGGCCCAGCGCCTCCCCTGCGCTCGCGCCGCGCGCCCCAGCCTCGCGCATCCGCACCCGCACCCAGCTCCCTCCGGCCGCGGGGCCCTCCCGGGACTCACCTGCGCTGGGGCTGTAGCGGCGGCCACCCCGAGCCCGGGGGCGGCAGCGGCGGCGGCGCAGGCGGAGGAGGGCAGCGCGGGGCTCCTGGCACAGCGGCCGCCGGGCGCCTGGTGCTGCCGAGCCGCGGACCCGCCCAGAGATATAAATAACATTATCTGAGGAGGGACATTCCTGCCGGGGGACATCGCTGCTGCCGGGACCAGATAGTCCCGCGGCGGGGGCGGAGAGGCGGGGCCGCAGCCTCCCGCAGCGCCAGGCCCAGCCCCCGCCTTCCCCACCCACTCCCGCACCTGCCAATCAGCCTCCGAGCCCCGGGCCACCTGCCCGGCCTCCGCCCGGCTACCCCGGCCAGCCTCCGCCTCCCGGAGGGCGGCCCGAGTCCGAGCCGCCCGAAGCCGGAGCGGCCCGCAGCGCCCCCATCGCCGCTCACCTCCCCTCACCGCGCGCTACCCCGAGCCCCCTGCAGCGGGGAAAAGATTTGGCTGGAGCTCCGGCCTAATTCGTGCACCCAGAGCGGCAAGCCTGGCCAGGAAAATGAGTCCTCCAACCTTTCCCACCCCGCGTCCCGCACTGTATACAGTCAGGCTTTTCAAATATGTTAAAAGACCCGCTGAGGCCGTAGGTTAGGAGAGGCGGGCGCCCGGGCAGCGCGCCCTCGCTGCGGCGGGTTTGGGAGAAACAGATTGTTCCCGGGGGCTGGTGTGTTAGAAAGCGCACTGTGGGGCAGGCTTTTCGGGGTTGGCAGTAAGAGCAGACGCTGGGAGGGCTGGCGTGAGCACTGGGCGGGAGACCCTCGCCCCCAGCCCGAGCGTCTGGGACGTCTCGGTTTGCAAACCTGGTGTGGTCTGGGCCACCCCGCAAAGCCAGAGGGGCACAGCGCGCAGTCCCACGGCTTTCATGTTACAGGGACTGTAATCAACAGGCAAGCTGCCACCCCAGCCCACCGACATCTCCTGGCCGGCTCTGGTTTCCAGGGAGCCGAGGCTTTCTCGCCGCAAGCCTGGGTGGGGTGGGATGCTGTAGGCCTGAGAAAACACTAGAAACGCTGGTGCCAAAGAGGAAAGACAACAGCACCTCCGCTCACCTCGGGAGAGACACAGAAGTGGCAGCTTGCAAGGCTGTCCACTTTCTTGACTTTCTTACTATACAAGGTCATTGTTCAGCAAGCCTCCGTGATACACCTTTCCGCAGTTTTCATCTCTTTTCTCCATCAGCCTTTCTGGGACGGTTTCTACCCAGACAACAACCCAGGGAATCTCAGGTGTTTTGGAGATGGCAGTGGCGATGTGAAGTGCAAAGATGTAGAAAAGAGTTTTAACTTTGATGATGCCTGGTGTTCTTCACAACGGAACAGTCTTGCTCCTGAGTTATTTGCTTGGGAGTATAATTATGCTGTTTTCCAGGATTCACCAGGAAAAGGGTGTTTAAGTGCCAGATGTGAGTTCTTAGTCTATATACTGAACATATGCAAAGATACTTCACTTCCTGCTGCAGTCACAGGTCTTGAGAGTGAGTATTTAGACCCTGATTTGTGCTAAGTGGGGCAAACCCCACAGATGTCACAAAGCCACACAACTCTCCACACCCCCATCTTGTTTTCTGGGCCCTTATTAAGCTCAATTTCCCAAGACACTCTAGTAATATAGGGAAGATAATAGAAGAATATTTGTGGTCATGCATTAGATTAGCAATGATCCATCCTTTTCCCTTTTTGATAACATTTAAGAGTTTTTTTTTTTTTTTTTTTTACTGTGTTAGAAACAAAAAGGTTTCTTTCACTTAAAAATTAAGAACCAAATTCTGGCAAGGAACATTCAAGAAAAACAGGCCAGCTTCAAAGGCTGAGACTATCATATATCTCAAGTAGAAATCCTTGATCTATTTTTGAAAGAAAAAAAAATGGAGTAAATTATGTATTTATGTTTTTAAAAAGCCTTTTGTGAATAAACTTATTAAATAAATTCATGATTCCCTAGAATTGCAGCTCTGCAGCTACATAATTATATACTACTAAAACAGATAATTCCTTAGCTTTAGGTTTGTGGGTCTAAACTGCAGTTGCCNATTTATGTTTTTAAAAAGCCTTTTGTGAATAAACTTATTAAATAAATTCATGATTCCCTAGAATTGCAGCTCTGCAGCTACATAATTATATACTACTAAAACAGATAATTCCTTAGCTTTAGGTTTGTGGGTCTAAACTGCAGTTGCCCACATATATTTCTTTATAGCCCTAAAATTTATAATTTTCAACCATGAGGGAAAAATTAATATGATAAAAGCACCAAATCAGTGGACAGATTACCCCAGGATTTTACAAACCAGCCCAGCTGCTTTAGTTATCTCCACTTCAGCTGAAAGCTAAATAATTCAATACAACCTCATTTGCTCCAGAGCCTGTTATCCTGACAGCATCTCCAAATGCTTTACAGCTAATAGAGTTACAGTGAAATGATAAATTAGGACTGAGGGAGAGAGGAAGTTTAAAAGTACAGAGGAAAAAGGTATTGTCAAATGAGGAAGGGAAATGGCAGATCCCAGGGAGTGGGAATGAGAAACTGGGCAAAGTGAAATAGGTAAGAAGGAAAAGCTCATATAAGGGTTCATAACTGAAGTCATTGTTGTGGGCAGCAGGGATTAATTCTGTAGGGACTTTCTGAGAAGAGTACCTAAAGCCTCCTGGAATTGTCCATCAGGGAGATGAGGGGCTTCCCTGGTGGCTCAGAAGTAGAGTCTGCCTGCCAGTGCCAGAGACATGGGTTCAATCCCTAATCTGGGAAGATCCAACATGCCACAGAGCAACTAAACCCATGTACCTGTACTCAGTTGCTAAGTCGTGTCCGACTCTTTGTGACCCCATGGAGCCCTGCAGGCTCCTCTGTCCATACTGGAGTGTGCTGCCATTTCCTCCTCCAGGGGATCTTCCCGACACAGGGATCGAACTCGAGTCTCCTGCATTGGCAGGCGAATTCTCTACCAACTGAACCACCTGGGAAGCCCCAAGTAAGCCCCTGAGTCACAGCTATTGAGCCTGTGCTCTAGAGCCCTCGAGCTGCAATTCTGAACCCTGGTGCTGCAACTACTGAAGTTCTCATGCCCTTAGAGCGCGTGCTCTGCAACAAGAGATGCCACTGCAATGAGAAGCCCACACACAGCAGCTGGACAATAAGAGCCCCTGCTCACAACTGGAGAAATGCCTGGAGCAGCAGTGAAAACCCAGCAGAGCCAAAACTAAATAAATAAATTAATTTTTTTAAACAAAAGGAAAGGTGGGAGATTGGCCCTCATCCTGGTTGGTCAAGGGGCTGCCACCCTAACCCCCTGTTCCATATTGACACCCCACACTTCCGAGCTACCAAGCAAACTCCTAACAGGCAATCTACAGTTCCAGGGCCAGAGAGAAGGTGTGCATTTGAGACAGAAGTTGTCAACCACGAATTGGGATTTCTACTTATACAGGAAGAGAGGGTAAGCTCTCACAGAAATGTCAACCCAGCTCCAGCTAAAATCAGGAGGAGAAAAGAGGATATAAGTTGGGACATTAGAGGAATCTGACAAAAGAAGGAGTTTTCTATTTCTGTATTCTCTAAATTTTTTACATTGAGCTTGTATTATTTGATAAACAGTTGGAGGTAATAAAGAAAATAATACGTAGAGATTGGATCAAGGTGGTGGATTGAGCCCACACATCTACCTTCTTTTCCATCCCAAATCTCATTAAAAAAAAAATATATATATATATATATATATCTTAAAGAGAATAGAAATCTAACAGCACAAGGAAATAAAAAATGTGATCAATTTTCCAGAAATTCTTAGGAAATACTGAAATATACAAGAGAGACAGGACCTGATCATTTAGGGGTATTCCAAGTAGGAGTCAAAGGATACCAGACGTGGAGGGGAACCTAGGATAGAATAATTCACTGAAGAGCCTCCTCCCCTGCTGGCATTAGATATCAAATGTTTGCCTGTGGGATGAAGTTAGTGGGGCTATTGGGACCAGAGGGGCAAAGTCCAAGTATCCACTGACCCCTGGAAGTGAGAGGGAACTTTCACTCTCTCTGGATAGCATATTGTACTCTTCCTTCACAGTTCCTGAAGAGAGGCTATAATTAACAAAACAGGCAAGCAAACTGATTCTCAAATGAAAAATGATCGGACAATCAAAATCACCAAAGATTCTGTCAGGGGAGGGGAGCCAATATCATGAAAGAAAAGCCCCAAACTCAACTAACAAAGAAGTATTATCAGAGGAAACTAAGAAAAGGAAACAGAAGATAAATTTGAAATGATTTTAAATTTTATTCAGCAAGATTTGAAAGGATATTGTATCCAGAAAAATAATCAGTGAGAAAATATAGAAATTTTAAAAGTAGTTCCTAAAATTTAAAACCCATTAGCTGATCAGAAGAAATGATCAAGTCAAAGAGCAGATTAGTGGCAACAAACTCTCCTCAAACACAGGGCGAAAAACCAGGTGATGGGAAGTTTGGGAGAATGGTGGAAAGCCATGGAGGTGAGAGCTTCAACTCCAGTATCTGTTCAATAGAAGTTACAAACGAGGAGAAAAGAGAGCATAGATGAGATGATTATAAGGAGAAAGTAGAGTAAAATTTCTCAGTGTTGAAGAAAACTATGAATTTTCAGATTCAGTAAAAGCAGCTTAAAGCAAGATGGAGATTTTTAAACATAGTTTACAAATTTTATGTATAGTTTAAACTTTATGATTTAATTAAGACTCAAGAACTTGAAAAAAAATTAAACCGGAAACCAAGAATATAGGCTAGACTAACTTCCTATGCCTTGAATGAAATTAATCCTAAAGTTATTTTTTACTGAATCAAAAAACAATTTATTTGTTTGAAATTTAAAACTACTGTGACTTAGAAATGAATATGTATCAGAAAGCTACTTAAAAACAGACCTACCAAACCAAATAAACCCAACTCTATCCAATATTCCCTTCATTCAAATTCTTGCTAACAGTCGAAAAATCAAGAACTCATGATAATGAAGAGAAAACTGCAAAATAGTGCTTACGGCTTAAAAAACTAATGTTCCCTCCTTATTTACCTTGTCACCAAGAGATGCATTTCATAAAATTTGGCTGAAATTTCCATTCCATTTCTGGAAACATCTAGGGGAACCACACTCTCCACAAATTCCAAAAACAAAGCAGCAGCAGGACTGGTTGGAAAACCACTTAAAATGTAGGGGCCCTGAGGACAAAGGACCAGACATCCGCTTCCAGAGCCTCCAACAGATCAGTCCCTGGAAGGAACCTGAAGCTAAATACCAAACTGACCACTCTTTAAAGCAGCAAGTGAAACTGATTGCACATTTCCCTCCAATAATGGGAAGAAGTGGAAGAGCAAGGCTTACATCCTGTTATGTAACAGTGCATGGAAGAACTAACCAGGCTTTGGGCAGCTTTCCTTCCTTTTCAGGATTAGATTTTCTGTTACCTAAAGGATGTGAGTTTGTGCATGTGTAATACCAGGCTTATACTGGGGTGTGCTGATAAACTGATGTCTGAAGGCACTTCTCTTCTGCAATTGCCTTGTTCAGGCTGTGCTATTAATACTTTGCTCAGGCTTCCATGATGAATACCACAGACTGGGTGGCTTAAATAGCAAAATATGTTTTCTCACTATGTTGGAGATTAGAAGTCTGAGATCAAGATACTGGCGGGGTTGTTTCTTCTGACCCTCTTTGGTTTACAAGTCAAAGATGGCGGCCCTCTTTTCCCTCTGTCTTCACATGCTCTTTCCTTGGTGCGTCTGTGTCCTAATCTCCTCTTGTGAGGAGACTAGCCATACAGGATTAGGGCTAGCCACATGACCTTATTTTACCTTAACTACCTCTTTAAAGGCTCTGTCTCCAAATCTGGTCACCTTCTGAGGTACTGGGGGGCTAGCATTTTAACATATGAGTTTGGGGGGTGGGCCATAATTTTAGCCCATAACCCAGACCTCGTCTTTTCTCACATGAATTGCTTCTCATAAGCCTCCTAATTGTTGTACCATTCTCCAGTTTCACTTTCTTTCAATTCTTCCCCCACAGAGTAGCCAAAATACACTTTCAGAAAGGGAAATCTGATCATGTCACTCCACTATTTTAAATCACCCAGTGGCTCCCTGTTGCTTTTGGAATACCGTTTTGAGTTTCCCAGGACTTAGCACAGTTCCTGACACACATACTTAATAAAGGCCTGATGGGAGAATGAGGGAATGAATAAATTAATGAATAAACAAATCATGGAAACTGAAAGAGAGTTGCAATTCTGGAGGTCAACCAAAGAAGTAGGTAATTCAAGGCTATTTCTATTTGATGTAAGAATATAAATTTGTGATTTATATTCCTCGAAGGAGGATCATTTTCCTATTTATGTTTAGGTAGTTATCTAAATAAATTCACATCCCTAAAACATAATTGGTAGTATCTATGTCTGAATTTCACCAACTCCTCAGTCACCTTGACACGTTCACACCTGGACTTACTGCCTGTGGATGAGAAATGGAGTCAATAAAGCAGGCTTTCCGTTCACACGCTCTACCAAGTTCACCTGCCACCTTCCGTTGTTCCATTCATAACGTGTCAGTCGTGTCCAACTATGAGACCCCATGGACTGTAGCCTGCCTGGCTCCTCTGCCCATGGAATTCTCCAGGCAAGAGTACTGGTGTGCGTTGCCATTTCCTTCTCCAATAATGAGATACAGCAAATACAATAGTGATGGTTCAGATATGGGAACTTTGTCTCTGTTTATCCCACCATCTCAGTGCTGTTTTCAGACTTCATCCTTGGGCAGTGACCCCTCTTCAATTCTCATGGAAAAAAGATTATGCCATATGCCAAAAGATTAAAAATGTAGGAAGATGGATCAGAAAGCATCATAAGCAATGAGTTGATCTTGTTTTGACATTAACGCTCTATCTTGGGTACTCCACAAAGTGAATAATCTGTATGTGGATAATCAGAAGTACCGAAACCTGAAACCTTTGTTCTCTCCTTTTATAAATATTTATCAGGCCAGGACAAATCAAGGGGAGAAAATATAATTTAAAACTTGAGTTTGTTAACAAAGAATGACAGCTAGAGTGCTAACAATTCAACCATTAAACCATTTTGTGCTCATGTGATAATTATTGCCAGCATAAATGATCTTGTTAATTGCTTTAATTTGTAAGTGAGCAGTTTCCAAGTTTACACTTTTTTTTCATAATATTAATCAAAACCTTTGGGAAATTTTCAATAAAATTTGGAAAGATATTGCAATGAAAGATTTCATTACCTCTGCAAATTCATCTCATTTTCTATTCAGTGGGATATTTCTGCAGCTGCTCAACTTCTGCTTGAATATTTCTTGAACACTTTAAAGTCTAGAAGAAACTCAAACATAATATATTTTGTAACATAACTAGTTCTTATCAAAAACATCATTTTTCTTCATTTTCCTTTGTATATGGCAAATTGTATTTTTAAAAGATTTATCATTTTCTTTTTGCCAAATGCCATACAATCATTTTTATTTGATTTCATGAAGTAAATTGCTATCATTATCCTTATTGCCAGACAAAGAAACCAAGAAACTGAGAGTTCAAGTAATTCTCTAAAAATCACGCAGAACTCCAAATTCCTTTCTAACGAAACAGTTATTTATCTAGAAAGTAGTATCTCATGGGTTTTTTGATTAACAGATTCCATGATAGTTAATGTAAATGATCTATATTATAGACTAATTTTTTAAGTCAATAATTAGATTAAAATTTTAGTCCGTGTTATGCTGAGTATGTGCAAGTAACAACTAAGTGCTGCTTGTTCTCTTCCATCATTGTCTTAAACATCAAAATATACTTAATTGAGCATCTAGCTCTGGACCTTCCATCAGTTCAGTTCAGTTCAGTCGCTCAGTCGTGTCCGACTCTTCGTGACTCCATGAATCGCAGCACGCAAGGCCTCCCTGTCCATCACCATCTCCCGGAGTTCACTCAGACTCACGTCCNACCAATGTAAGAATGTCCATCAGTGGATGAATGGATAAAGAAATATATGTACTTATATACACATACATGGAATATTTTTCAGCCATAAAAAATAATGAAATCTTGCCACTGGTGACAATATGGATGGACCTTTGAAGGAGGAAACAGAAAGAACTGGCTCCGTCTTGAAAGTAGGACTCCATCTTGAGCTGGACTATGGACTTTGATCTATATGCCCAGTAGCTATGGAAATTACAAAGCAACTGGAAAACCAGACCTCCTTGAAAGAAGAGCCCCAAGGCTCATACCTAGACTCTCCGTCACCTAAAAGAATACCCTAATTATCAGTGTAACCAAATAGAAGCATAAATTCTATTATGCTTGTTGGGGTATGACCACAGGCCTATTGATAACTGTCCACTGTTAACTACCTAGGTCTAAAGCATATGAATCACGGGTTATCTTTGACTGTGTCTTTCTTTTCCTTTGTTCAGGCAATTTGGGTAGGTGGGTTTGGGCACGTACACTTAGGGTATATAACGTTTTCACAAAAACTGGTCAGGGTCCTTGGCGAAGAGGAGACTCTGCGTTGGGCCCGCCAGTGTAATAAACTGCACTCCACTATCTGCATTGTCCTTCTGAGTGAGTTCGTTTCCCGGAATAAGTGGCTACAACACCTTGAGGATATCATGCTTAGTTGCTCAACTGTGTCTGACTTTGTGATGCCATGGACTATAGCCTACCAGGCTCCTCTGTCCAAGGAGATTCTCCAGGCAAGAATACTGGAGTGGGTCGCCATGCTTTCCTCCAGAGGATCTCGATGCTAAGTGAAATAAGTCAGACAAAAAAGATAAATACTATATGATCTCATTTATGGAATCTTAAAACAAAAAAAGAAAGAGAAAACAAACTCACAGATACAGAGAACAGATAGGTTACCAGAGGTGGAGGTGGGGGGAGGATCAGATGGGCAAAGAAGATCAGAAGGTACAAACTTACAGTTATAAAATAAGTAAGTCATGGGTAAGGTTTCAATGTACAGCATAGTGACTATAGTTAATAATACTGTATTGCATTTTTGAAAGTTGCTAAGAGAGTAGATGGTAAAAGTTCTCAACATAAGAAAAAAATTTTGTAACTATTAATATATGTGGTGATAGATGTTAACTAGGCTTATCGTGGAGATCGTTTCACAGCAAGACAAATACTGTTATACAAATATATCTCAGTATATATGGTATTTGTATATATGTGTATGTGATTGCAAATATCAAATCATTACATTACACAACTGAAATAGATAAGTCCATTATACCTCAGTTTTGTTTTGCTTTTATTTTTGGCCATGCAGCATGCTGGATCTTAATTCTCTGACCAGGGATCGAACCTATGCCCTCTGCCATGGAAGCATGGAATTTTAGCTACTAGACTGCCAGGGAAGTCCCATATACCTAATTTTTTAAAAAGAACACTTGATTTATTAAATAACCCACTGTGAATAGATTTATCATTAAAATTATTATAAAACATTTATTGAGAGCTATGTACATAAATCCTTAAGTTGAACATGACATGCACACTAGGTTAAACAATAAAAATCTCCTGTCTTCTAGCTATTTATAATTTACTTCCCAGGTGGCTCAGAGGTAAAGAATCTGCCTGCCAATGCAGGAAATGCAAAAGACAGAGGTTTGATCCTTGGGTCAGGAAGATTCCCTGGAGAAGGAAATGGCAACCCCCTCCAGTATTCTTGCCTGGAAATTTTCATGGACAGAGGAGCCTGGCGGGCAACAGTCCATGGGGTCGCAAAGACTTGGACACGACCGAGCATCTAAGCACAGCACACATATAACATCATGATATCTGAGGAAAGGACATACAGTTGCTACATGAAAAATAAAAATATTTGCATCTTCAGAGGATCGAGTAAGGACATATTGAGAGAGAGAGGGCCAAGACAAGATTTTTTAAGGCTCCACAACCTCTTTTCAATATAGTCAGGGAATTTTTTTTTTTTTAATGTATTGAATGCCCCTAGTGTAAGGCCTGGAAAATCCATGGACGGAGGAGCCTGGTAGGCTGCAGTCCATGAGGTCACTAAGAGTTGGACACGACTGAGCGACTTCACTTTCACTTTTCACTTTCATGCATTGGAGAAGGAAATAGCAACCCACTCCAGTGTTCTTGCCTGGAGAGTCGGACACGACTGAAGCGACTTAGCAGCAGCAGCAGTGTGAGGCATAGTACTAGGCTGTGGAGGCGATCAGAGATGAGGACATACTTTTTGTCCTCAGACTGCATTCACTCCCATAAGATGGAGAGAGGAGAAGCACACAAATGACTCTACTATCATGCAGACTCTGGTAAATGCCCTATACAACTTGCAAACAAAAAATCTTGGAGAAGAGATCAGATAGTAAGATCACATTTAACAAGACATGGAAAATGACCCCACACCTCCTACCTTCCTTTCTGTGGGAAACCCGTATTGTTTTTCATAGAGAAATTTCACATGACCTATCCTGGTAGAAAGACCAACTGACTCTCTTTCTCATGGCTATAAATCAGTTTGAATATAAGAAAATTGTGGAGATTAAGACAGAAAGGCTAAGTCAAAGCCCTAATGTAGCTGGCTTTAAAAACCAGGGTGAGGGGCCAGTACCTATTTCATTTGACAATAGGAATTTGTTGAAGGCTTTTAAGTAAGGCACAGATAGGATCAGAGCTGTGCTTTAGGAAGTTAATCTGCCAGCGGTGCTCAGGAGAGCTGGAGTGGGAGGTGGGAGACAGGCTATTATAGCAGTCAAAGTGAGAAACACTGGGGGCCTGAACTAGGGTGGTGGCCGAGGAAGTGGCAAGCAGGACGGACGTCAGGCTGTGAAACTGATAGGCCACTGTGATGGTTGGATGGCATCACCGACTCAATGGATATGGGTTTGGGTGGACTCTGGGAGTTGGTGATGGACAGGGAGGCCTGGCGTGCTGCGGTTCATGGGGTCGCAAAGAGTCAGACATGACTGAGCGACTAAACTGAACCGAAGGTTCTTAACTGGGGGTTGATTTCGGGGTTTAGAGAACCCTCAAAAAACAACAACAAAAAAACATGTGTTCTCAGTATTTTAGAGTGGTCCTCTCCTAACTCAAATGTCTGCCCCAGCTACAGATACATACACTTTCCACTTGAACAGAAAGGGCCCTGATTACGTGGAAGAGATTGGGTCTATTTTCATCACCTGTTGATGACTGACTGTTGAATTCTTATCAGTTCTTTTCCTATCTGTATTTTTTTCCTTCCTTGCTCTAGTAAGCTTCTTGCTTGGAATTCAAAAGAAGAAAGGTACTATGAGCAATTTTAAAAATCAGAATTTATTCCAAGCAAATAAAGTGCTATCTACAGTCTAATATAGAACATAAATTCCTTATCATATTCTTTAAAAAAGTCCTTCCTTAATCCTGGCTAATCCTTGAAATTTCATCATATTTTTTTCTTCCATTTACTGCCAAATTTTTCATAAGATCAGGCTTCATTTATTATGTCCCTTAAATCCTCATCTCTCATTCTTTAACCCTTATAACATGGAGCCCACTTCCACAATTACAATAAAGAATCATGTCATCCTCACCACCCAAAACTATGAATTTTCTCAGCTTAGTCCTCCTTGACCAGCGTTTGGTTCTGTCAATCAACCTCTCAAGCTTGAAACTTTCTTTTCCTTTGTTCTTCTTGACTACATTCTGTTTCCTTCCACCTCGGGGATCTCTCTTCTGCAATCCTGGCAAGATGTATTCCTTCCTACTCTACAAAATATAATTGTAATTCAGATGATAATTTGGGCTGCCTACTACTTCTGATATTGAAGGAGAAAACTTTTTCTTTTTTTAAAATATGTTGATTTATTTGGTTGCACTGAGTCTTAATTGAGGCATGTGGGATCTAGTTCCCTGACCAGGGAGCGAACCTGGGCCCCCTGCATTGGGAGCCCAGAGTTTTAGCCACTGGATTACCAGGGAAGTCCAGGAGAAAACTTGTTCATTCAATTATTCAATGATCTACAGAAGTCCTAAATCCCCATCTCTAGCTGTCACTACCTCTCTCAGCTCCAGTACTTCCTGTCGGACACTTCCAAATGGGCGTCTCAAACTCCTCGTGTCTGGAGGAGAGCTCCTCTATGCCCCCTAAAAGCTAACTTCTCTCAACTCTGCCACATTTATCACGGATCCTATCATTTTCTCAGTGGTCAGGATCTAAATTTTGAGTCATTCTCGATTGTCTCCTCTCCTCACATCACTGGCCCAGTTACTAACATACTATCAATCCTGTCTTTGCAAGTTCTCTCAAGTCTGTCGCCTCATATTTCTCTCTACTGCCACTACTGTGGACACTTAACACTTCTCTTGTCAGTATTTTCAACACTGTTTTTGTGCCACGTGGGCTCTTTACTGCAGTGCATGGGCTTTCTTTAGTTCCAATGTGAAGGCTTCTCTTGTTGGGCTTAGTTGCCCCAAGCCAAGTGGGATCCTCCTGGACCAGCGATTGAACCCCCATCCTCTGCCTAGGAAGGCTGATTCTGAACCACTGGATCACCAGGGAAGTCCCTCCAACACTTCTGAAGCAAGTTCTTCTTCTTTTAGTACACTAAACACTTCAGTTGGGGATACTAATCTTCTAAAACCTTTTTGTTGAAAGTATCATTTCTTGCTCAAAACTCTTCAGCTAAATTCCAACCCACCACAGCATAAAATTTTAAATTTCTTAATCTGGCATTTAATATCCACCACTCTCTGTTCTTTGCTTGCTTCTATTCTTACCTCACACACATCCTCTACACAAATTCTCTTTTCCAGCTACAGGGATCTTCTAATTGTTCCCCAAATAAGACACATCCTTAGAACCAACACTTGCACAATCCAGAGGGCTTCAGGCACAGAGACATAATGTAACATAATGTGAACAGTGTCCCCTGGAACTGGGCCATGGCTATCTTTACTCCCACATCCATGGTGGTACCTTTGCTCTAAATACTCTCTTGTAGAATGCTCTCCTTTTGCCTCTGTCAAGACCCAGCTCAAGTTTTGCCAGCTCCATGAACTCCCCACCAACTGCCTTACCCACCAATAAGGACTCCCTCCCCTTAATTCCTAGACCACTGGTCTATACACAGGGTGACCATATAATTTACTATCTAAACTGCGATGTTTGAGAGTTACAGAGGGTGCAATTACTCTGCAACAACAGGCATAAGCAGGGGCAAACTGAAGCGTATGCTCACCTACTTACATGTTACTCATTTAACACTCAGTCTGTGTTGTCTGGCAGGTTTTCTTTGTTTGTTCAAATGAATGGATGTATTTAAGCGTATGTGCTTTATTTCAAAACAGACAATCCTATGAGTACAAATCACATATTCTCCCTCTTTGTCACCTGCTGCCTGGCCAGTGTCTTACACACAATATACAAAGAATTGTCTGTTCATCATGATGATGTTTTCACTGTTATTTAGCAGTGAAACTTGGGGTAAGAGTGAATTTACAAAAGCTGTAAATTCACTCAATTATCATTCTGGCAAGGAGACAAATTCTCTTTGTCCCAAGAAAGATATAGTAACATCGAAAAATGTCTTCAAGTTTATGGTGAGGGCTGGATCATGGCCTCTGGCACATGATTCTGCCTTGTGGCCTTGTTACTTAGCAATGTCTTGCTCTCTATCTTGAGAGAATCTCCTTTCCATTGCTTCGTCATGATGCCACGCAGAAGAAAGCTAACAGTCTCAACCAGAGACCTTATGTAACTCACATCAAAATAAAACCACATCTAAGAAAATGCTGCTGTCTCTAACTAACCTGAAACCAAATATTTGGAAGTTTTGACTTGCATGACTTGTTTTGCTTAATTAACATCTGCCCCCTTTTTTAGCAGCATCCCTGCTAAACTAGCAATAATCAAAAGAGGAAAAGACTGAGGCCTAAGAACAGAAAAAGGCAGCAGGCAGTCAGGATAGCTTAGGCTCCAAAAATAAACCAGAATACAAACTGAAAAATGAAAGACAAGTGGAAAAGAAATAATTAGGACAGAATCATCTCTCAGGAATAAACACATGACAGAGAGTCATGTTACAAAACAGCACCAAGTCAAAATCACATGGAGGCACCTCCCTGGTGGTCCCATGCAGGGGGCCCAGATTCAATCCCTGGTCAGGGAACTAGATCCCGCATGCTGCAACTAAGACCTGGTGCAGCCAAATAAATAAATATATGTATATTTTTAAAAATCACATGAAGGTGCACATGATGGTGTTAGGGGCTATTGGAAAGCTCCTGAAAGGAAAACCAATTCATTCGAACTACTGATGGCTTGGATCTTACTAAAATGCCTCCTGCCAACCAGGTGACTAGCATCAGGCAGCATTCATCCGTTTTTAAATGGAATAACGCAAGGAAGTTTACTCTGGATTGCTTTTCTAAAATTTGGTTCTCAGAGAGATTTCATCTGTAAACCTTTGTCCTAATGTTTTCCCTTCTACTGACTAGCAATCTCTCAGCCCTTCCTGACATCAGTGGTCTTAAAAACATAATAATCTAGCTAATGCGACTCTAAGTGTTCTCTAAAGTTTGAGGAAGAGCTCCTTGGAAAAGAAGACTCTCAAATATTCCCAGAGATGCCCCCCCTCCTTCTACGTAGGATATTTTTATATCTAGCCCTCTTTGGTACTACTGAATATATAACCTCTTATTGTTCCCAAACCTTTCATTTCATTATCTCAAAGTCACCATCTCTTTCAGAAAGTTTAAGCCAGAAATAGGCAACTAGTGGCAGATGTGCCTCTAAAATGTGTCTCCTATCCTCTTTGTCCAATCATTGTGCTTCCTTTTCCCTTTCTCTCTCATTTTCTTTTTTTTCTGCTTGAGATTTTATTTTGTTCTATTCCCTACCTCATCTGTCCTCAGATATACTTAGGGTCTTTGATAGCAGGCAGAGTCAAATACTGTTGATTTAAGCATTGATCTTCTTAGAGGCAGAGTTCTATGTTAGACAGCTTCTTGACAGTCCTTTTTCCTCTGGCGTACTCTGGGCTGCTGTTAACTACAATACCTTGATTATTGCCCACTTGTTCTTATATCCTTATTAGGTTCTCTGGATTCATTTTCATCAATATAGCTAACTTAGTATGTATATCAGATCTTATGCTAAGCAGATTATCTCTTTTAATTCTTGCAACAACTTGATGAGGTAGATGTATTCCCAGTTTGCAAATGAGGGAAAAGGCACAGAGAAGTTAAATACCTTAAACACATGTCACAGCTAATAAGGGCCACAGCCAGGATGTGAATCCATATCTGTATGTCTCCACACAACAAGTTGGGTGAAAAATGTGGTGCTGGTATATATAAATGTGATGCTGGAAGAAAGGTGAGCAATTAAAAAATTTATCACATGTTAACTTCTACCAGGGCTATATTATGCGTAATTATGAAATTAGTCTTCCCTGACATTATGGTCAAAACTTTATCCTTCACTTGATTGCTACCTACTTTATACACCAGCCTTACAAACTTGTTTCCACATGCCCTGTATCTTTGTTCCCCCCTCTAGAGAACATCCTGTCCAATAACCCTTAATGTCCACCAATGCTTCTTTCTTTTTTTGAACTTTTTATTTTGTATTGGGATATAGCTGATTAACAACATTGTCATAGTTTCAGGTAAACAGCAAAGGCACTCAGCTATACATATACATGTATTCATTCTCCCAGGTTTTGCTAGTGGTAAAGACTCCGCCTGCCAGTGCAGGAGACACAAGAGACACAGTTTGATCCCTGGGTTGGGAAGATCCCTTGGAGGAGGAAATGGCACCCCTCTCCAGTATTCTTGCCAGGAGAATTCCATAGCAGAGGAGCCTGGTGGGCTACAGTCCATGAGGCTGCAAAGATTCACACATGACTGAGCACAACAACTACAAATTCTCTCCCAATAATGAAATATCAACCCTTCTGGATAATCTTTGCTGACACTGTGTCCCTTCTCTCTCCAGCCTCTCCCAGGCTGAGATGCTTGCCCTTTCTCTGGGCTCTGATAACATCCCTAAGAGCAGTTATTACACTATATTGTGATAATTGGGTTTTATTTCCCCCCAGATTGCAAGCTGCTGGTGGCTCAGACAGTAAAGAATTTGCCTGCAATGTGAGAGACCCAGGTTCAATCCCTGGGCTGGGGAGATTCCCTGGAGAAGAAAATGGCAATCCACCCCAGTATTCTTGCCTGGAGAATTCTGCCATGGACAGAGGAGCCTGGTGGGCTACAGTTCATGGGGTTGCCAAGAGTCGGACACAACTGAGTGACTAACACACAATGAAGGCAGGCAGGAATAGATACTCCAAGCATTATATGAATGCAACCAAATCGAATCCCTGAGCTTTAATGTTATAACATTACTTCTTCCAGATACATTGACATTTTGAACACCATTTAGAATTTTGTGATGGAAGGTTCTTTGATGTCAACATCTTAAGTACTAACTGAATTGGTGAAAGAGGACTAACGAATCATGCTGATAGAAGTCACCTACTCCCTTCAACCCAAATCAACAAACCATTGTGGATCTACTTACCTATAAAAGGAAAAGCAGTATATAGAATCAATTTAAGTCAGAAAGACATTGTCGAATTTCCAGGAATGAGGTGATAAACTGAATTCTAAGTTTACAGATCATTTCCTAGAGAGCAGCAATGAGGTGTTAAGTTGAATGATATCGGGGCACTTTTCTTTTCCTTGTTGAGTCATCTGTTCCTTAGGCAGAATCTTCCTTTTGGTGGGCAGAGCATGACGATATGACTTAGCAATAAAGGATATTGGACTTAAAAAAAATTTTTTTTAACCAAAACTCCTTCTCCTAAAAAATGTCTTCCTTCTCACTTTTAAAAATCACTTAAAACAAATGACCTGGAGTGATCACAGTGAAGTCTAAATGAGACAGGTGGAATGGTGACTGCTTTTGGGCGTGGAATTTGGTATAAGGTGGTAGGTGGGATGAAACTGTGTGTTTAGGTTTTACAACCAATCAAAAAGCATTACTGAGCACCCACTATGTGTCAGGCATAATGCTAAAAGCTGGGAAACAGGCATCGTTCTCAAGAAGTTCAGAGTCGAGTGATGACTGTGGCTTCCATATTGAAGAATGAATTAAGTGTGATTGTAAGAAACTAAGATTCAGTCTTCTTGGAAGAGGTTATGTTCGAACTGCATCTGAGACACTGAATATAATTCCAACAGGCAGAGAAAGGGCCATTCTAGGCAGAGGGAGCAAAACACAAAAAGCTTGAGAAGACCTGGAGGAAGTTAGTGTGGTAGGGCCATGAGAAGTCTGGGGAGACTACAAATAGAAGTGTGCATGACAAGGGAAGGACAGCAAAAGGAGAGGCAGTAGGACATGCAGTGAGAAAAGTAGGCTGGGACCAAACTGTTTAAAAGGCTTTGACTATTGGAGTAAGCAACTTGGCCTTTATCCTGAAGCCAATAGGGGATCATGGAGCTTTTAAAGTGACATAATGAGGCTGATTCTGTTACAGTCTCAGCACTGACTTGCCTGAAAGTGAAAGTCACTCAGTCGTGTCTGACTCTTTGCAACCCCGTGACTACACAGTCTGTGGAATTCTCCAGGCCCAGAATACTGGAGTGGGTAGCCTTTCCCCTCTCCAAGGGAACCTCCCAATCCAGGGATCGAACCCAGGTCTCCCACGTTGCAGGGTGAGCCACAAGTGAAGCCCACTGACTTGCATAGTTGTTTAATAACATGCCTCAACTCTCTCAGACCTTGGTATACACTTTCTCATTAATTCTCAAAGATGATTTTTTCAAGAGGAAAAAGTACAAGGAACCAGCAATAGGGCTGGGAATTGTTGATTAGGTGTGAACCCAGAGTAGCACTTACACAGAAAGCTCCTGCCTCTTTGTGTGTGTGTCAGTCACTCAGTCATGTCTGACTGTGACCCCACCAGGCTCCTCTGTTCACATTATTCTCCAGGCAAGAATACTAGCTGTTCTCTTCTCCAGGGGGTCTTCCTGAACCAGGGATTGAACCTGGGTCTTCTGCATTGCAGGCAGATTCCTTAACATCTGAGTCACCAGGGAAGTGCCTGTCTCTTTGGACCTTTAGGTCACTTTCTAAAACCGCTTCCTGGAGTAGCGTTTTTGCTCTCTGTTTCCTGTGGTTTCCCTCCCCAGCACAATTCTTCCCCCACAGTGTCCTCCTCAAAGCAACATGCTCACTCAGTCTTTCCAAGTGCACATAAACCCACCTTGCACAAATTAAAATACAGAGTCTCATACAATTCAGCTAGCTATAGATTCACACGTTGGGCAGGCTGTTGAAAGTGAAAGTCGATCTGCCATGTCTGACTCTTTGTGACCCCACAGGTATAATCCATGGAATTCTCCAGGCCAGAACACTGGAGTGGGTAGCCTTTCCCTTCTCCAGAGGATCTTCCCAACCCAGGGATTGAACCCAGGTCTCCTGAATTGCAGGCGGATTCTTTATCAGCTAAGCCACAAGGGGAGCTGAGCAGGCTATTAGTCATTACCCATCCCCTTTTCCTAATTTAATATCCTCTCTTCTACCACCTTGTGCTTATGGCCAGAGTTCTTTTTCTTAGGATGCTTGAATCATGTGTATTTACTCATGTATCTAAAACATTTGTGTACGATTTTATAAAGCAATCCCGCACAGTAGTTATATTCATTGTTGTCATTATTTTACAGATAAAAACACTGAAGCCCAGATAGTAAAATACTTGCTATGGCCCTACTTTTATTAAGATAAGATTAGGACTGGAATCTAAACTTCAACTTTATATCACTAAGTTATTTCCCAAGTATGTCATGCAGCGTTTATGTACTCCTCCATTTCAAGTCAAAACTACCCTTTTCGTGGAATTCTCTGGTGGTCTAGTGGTTAAGACTCAGGCTTTCACTGCTGTGGACCTGAGTTTAATCCCTGATAGAGGAACTAAGATCCCACAAGCCTTATGAAGTGAAGTGAAAGTTGCTCAGTAGGGCCAAAAAACAACCTACCCAAGCTTCTTGATTCTTACGGCTTTAGTGTCTGCATTTCCTTGATGCAAACCCTCCCTCTGCTGGCCATTGTCCAGGGCAAAACAGGCGCCTCTTGGCTTCCCTTTCCTTACTCCCTTGACTTTTCTGAAAATTCCAAACTCATTGGCATCTCAGAGCTGATACAGGTAGTAGTGAATAAAAGTCTGCCCTGAGACTTACTATATCCTTGGGGCATACATTAGACATAGATTAAAATTAGAAGCATATCTAACACCCAGTTACATACATTTTGATTATTAAATCCACGTAAGATTTGAGTGATATTTTCCCAAAGGCTACTACATCTTAGAATCTGACATCAATCATGAAAATTGCATATGGAAATAATCATCTGTGCGTGAAGAGAGAGGAGAGCTGAGGAAAACAGAATAAAAAGAAATAGTAGCTAGTCCCATGCTTTTTAATGCCATGTATTTAAAAGCTTGGGTTTATAGCCTGAATAGCTATGAGAACCACAAAAGGAAGAAAGTCCAACTTGGCTACTGAGATGAAAAAAACAGAGGCCAGCGCTGAACTTTCAGAAGCTCTGTTGTACCTGCCTTCAGCCAGGTTCACCTGGGCTTACAGGGTTAACCCAGGATTGCTGCTAATTCATTCATCCCAGGGAGGTGAAGTCAGGTAAAGACACCACTCCTATTTCATGACTTCCCTCAGAGACAATGGAAAGAATGACACATAACTTCACCCAGCAAATGAGCTTCTCCTTGGAGATGAGCTTCCCTCCACCTGTGAAATTGAGGCTCTGGGGTGCTTCCTTATCCCTTTCAACAAAGGACGAAGAGGGCAGATATGCTCAGTACTGCATCCTTGCAGCCTCTGGGCTTCAAGCATCATAAAAGGTGAAAGAAAAAAGGTACTAGAAAAGAAGGGAGTTAAAAAGAGATTCAGTTTGCAGTCTTAAGGGAAAACTTAAATCTTGCTCCAGAAATGTAGTTTAGCATATGAAATTGAAACATTTTAACATTTAGCTTCCTATGGATTCCTTTTACCAAGAGATAATATCATGCATAAACTGCAACACATGGGCATGTATGATATATATTATTGACATTACATAGTTATTAAACATTCCTGTGGGTATTGTCTCAGTGAAAATGCTATTAGAAGGTAACCCTTAAAATTGTTATTGCAAACTTTATTTTATATAGCTAATGTAAAAGAAAATAAAATACTTTTTTTTTTGTGCAAATTTTATACCAGTACTTGGTCCATTCCTTTCAGGTGCTAATCTGTTTCTGTTTTGCAGTCTCTATTTTCTTTTCTTCCACCTGTCAGTCTCAGAGACTTTCAAGTTTCTATTACCATAATCACACTTCAGTTTCTGGTCCTGCTCACCTCCTCCCACCAGTCTCATTTGCTGCCTCTCTCCCCTGGACGTAGTCAGATTTGGATGGAAAACGTCACTGGGTGTGAAGCAGGAGATAGATGGGCTTCAGGCTGAGCAGCTGGAGTCTGCCCCTGTGGACAGATACTCCAGGATGAAGCAAAGGAGAAGCTACTGCTGTTGCTGTTAAGTCGCTTCAGTTGTGTCTGACTCTGTGCGACCCCATAGACGGCAGCCCACCAGGCTCCCCCNTCCCCTTGAAAAGGGAATGGCCACCCACTTCAGTATTCTAGCCTGGAGAATTCCATGTATAATCCATGGGGTCGAAAAGAGTCAGACACGACTGAGCGACTAACTTCACTTCACAAAGGTGATAAGAATAGTATCTACCTTGTTGGGTTTTTGAGAAGATTAAGTGAATAAACAGATAAAAAGTGTTTAAAACAGAATCTGGCACATAATAAGCACTCAATATATCATAGTTATTATAATATTGTTTTTACTAGAGTCTTGTTACTGCTAAATTCACTTTAATGTCTTGTGTTAGCTTTTTGTTTATGTTTGGGTAGTAGCACAGTTTCTATCATTCCTGAGAATAAAAGCTCCTATATAATTAGGTAGGTCCAGCTAGTTTAAAAAATACACATATCTGTTAATTGATTACCTTAGCTTCCAGTGAGAATTGTACATTAAGTCTGTGAGTTTGGGCCCTTAATTATATATAGTGTTGCTGTGTAATAGAGTTTGTATTTTTTTTAATCAAGAGGGACATTACAGTGGGTTTCCTTTGTGTTTAATTTGACAGAGTTAAGATTCTTTTAAAGCAATACCATGCTAAGAATAGAAATTTTACTGTCTTCAGACACCATCTAAGATTTAATTATTTAAGTCTTTCTCTGTTTCAGCAGATCTTTGTAAGAATTGTCATCACGTAATAGCCAGGCATGAGTATACATTCAGTATCATGGATGAATTTCAGGTAAATGTATATATGTGGGTGTGTTATTGAGGGGAAGGGGGATAAGAAGAGTACAGTTCACAAATTTAGGTATAATCTTCATAAATGAAGTGCTCACAGATGTTAGAGGAGACCGTCCCTCTCTTCCACTTGTGTAAGTTGAGACAGACACTTTAGATGTGGGTGGATCTGTTCAAACCTGTCTTCACAAGAGTCACAAAGCAAAATGGATGCCTTACAGATGATATCGCTGTCCTGTCATTTTTGCTTATAAAGAATAGCACGTTATGGCTTCTTATAAGGTTATCATTGTGCCTCTTTTTCTCTATCCAGTTATTTGATTGCTCAGTTGTTGGCTTTAAGTGTTGCTCTGCCCACTGCCACCATTCTTGTAGAGCATGGAAATCATGACAGTGAGATTATCTTTGTTTCTGTTGTAGGACTGTAGTCAGCAACTCTGTGGTCTCAATTTTGATAGGATATTTGAATATTATTTTATAAGTTAAATAACATGATAGGTGTCTCATGGTTGGAGGAGAGAAGCTGAACCACTGTAAGGGTAGAGAATAGGGATCTATTAGAAGATTAGTCCTTATACAACTGTGAGAGCATGTGAAGAATTCTACAAAATCCTACAGGCTAGTTTAAGCCTGCAGTTGCTGAAGATTCACGGTTCTAACAGTGAGGAGGAAAAGCTGGACAGTGGGGGAGAGCCAAGGACACACTCGCCTGTGTCCGTCCCTTCCTGCCTCCGCTTCCAGGGCTTCAGATTGAGTTACTTATTTCCTGTGAACTACATGTTTATAGGATATAAACATCAGGTAACAGCTTTTTACTGTCAAGGAAATTTTTTTTTTTGGTACTACTATGATTAGGGAAAAAATCTTCTACAGTAGAATCTTATAAAATAGTACAAGAGAACCACTTTCATTTTTTACTTCAGTGTGGAAGGAGGCACTTAGTCACCTGTCAGAATCTGGTCAGATATCTTGTGGTCCATCTCAATAACATCCTGACCACATCTCCCCAGCATCCAAAAATTATGCCTCAAAGATTCTTATATGATAGGTGTCTCTTTGGGCAAAATCAAGATCTCAGTGAATGAGTAGTGGCTAAATAGGGGAGTGAACATGTCAAGGACTTAAAGGAGCATCTCTCTCCATTCATGGGAGGACGGGTGTGCTCATAGCTATTTTCCAGCAGTTCCTGAAGCTCCTGTGAGGTTTTTAGGGTCCCTAAGTGAATCTTGAGATTGCCTGTTTATGCCCTAATTGGGCCATAGTGTGTCACCGTCACGAGACCAAAGCCTAGCAGATTTTCCTTTATAACTGAACACAGCCAGTTTCAAAGCTGTCCCAGAAGTTCTCTGGGGTAGGAAGAAAGGAAAGGAGGATGGCTATAGTCGCAATGCCTAGATAGCGTGAAATTCTCTTGGGAATAAACTCTTAAACTGGACTCTACCTCCAGTCCTCTCTTTCCCAACATCCATTCCCTGCCACCCCCGTGTTCTTTATTTTGCTGTCAGCATATTTGTCTTAAAATGATGCTTTCAGACTACCTCTTTGGCTTTTCGAGAGTAGCTGTCTTTAGCTCCAGTATACTGTCCAAGCTTCCCATCCCAAGGTTCTCACCGGGTTGGCAGCCTCCCTTTCTCTCATTTCTCACTGCTTTCCTTTTGCACATCACTCGTAGCATTGTCCCAGCTTTAGTCTCTCCTCCTTCCCTCCTGTTGTAGAAATTTTTATTTCCTCCTCTCTGTTATCCCCACAATGTATTTCCTCAGGAACTTGATGTTACCTTCTCTCCTCCTAGCTTTTTCTCAATGAGATTTAAAACATTTTTACATTAAATATATTTAGTTCTTCTCTATTTGTTAAAAGTAAATTAAAATCCTTTTGTTTCACTCAGCTGCTTCTTTGATTCATCCTCTGATCATCTCTCTCCTTCCTTTTGCTTCTTTACTTGAATAGCCGTTTACCCTATTTTCCTTATTTCCCTTTGCTCCTCCTAACAATCTACAAATTGGTTTTCACTTTACTTTCTAATTTCAAATTTCACTTTACTTTCAAATTTCATTTTCACTTTACTGATATTATTCTCTCATAGATTCCCTATAATGTAGCCAAATCCTATGACCTTGCGTTCTCATCTCTCTTAACATCTTTCTGGATCTGGTTTTTTTAACCATTGTCTTTTTGGAGCATTTTATCTTCTGAGGTCCATAGTGCTAGACTTTTTTCTTTTTAAATCATTTTGACAGTTCCCTTGCTTTCTCTGTGGTTTCCTTTCCTATTTGTCCCTAACATCTTTTCTCTTGAGCTTTGGTCTCTGGCCTAGGAACCTTCTCTTTACTCTCTCAGATACTGAGCATTCATATACTCAGTCTCTGATGAAACCTATAGGATATGTCCTGGACCTCCTTCTCTAACCCTAATGTTCCCTCTGCCCTCCTTTCTCCCTTTGTTTCTCTTTCTTTTGTTTGGCTCGACTGTCACGCTTCATGTGAGGGACCATACCACTCAAACCTAAAATACTGCAGCAGTCTCCACGCTAGTCACGCACACTGCCCTCAAATTAATCTTCTGGAAACACACCACCCTGGCACTCCTCTGCTGCTCCTCATGCGGTGTACTTGCCCTGTTCCGTATCACTGTCTTTATTCGTGCTGTTTCCTTTACTTGTCCCTTTCACTATGTTAGTGCTAACTTAATCTTAGCTCTTTTAAGCTGTACTTAAATTGTGTCTCCTTCTGCTTCTTAGTAATCCAGCCCTTTTTTGAACTCTTCTTGTATCTATTGCAGCCCCCAACTTGTGACTAGCCAATTGGTAAGTTCCATCTCAGCCTGATGATCCCAAGGAGTCCTCATTCTCAGCTGCTGTGACTTACTTTCCTCAGCCTCACCCCGTTCCAGCCCCCATCTTATTCCAACAGTAGTTCAGGTTCAGGGTGGGATTCCCACCGCTGGTAATATTTTGCTTTGTTTGAAATGTCTTATGAGAAATGTAAATCAGAAGTAGGCAGACTAGGACTTCCAGAGGTCCCGTGGTTAAGACTCCATGCTTCCACTGCAGGGGCCTCAGGGACATTCCCTGGTCAGGGAAGTTGTGCATGCCACGGGGTATGCAAAAGGAAAAAAGGCAGAATAGCGTATTAATCTTCAGTTCTCAGCTTCAGTTTGCTTTATTTGTACCTCTCAGGCTTACTTTGAAGCAAATCCCAACATTTACTACTTCTGTAAATATTTCAGTATGAAGCTCTAAAAGATAAAGATTCTGTTTTTAAACAGATTCATTTTTAACAAACAGAGTTGTTAAGATTTTCTGATGGCAAGTGTTGAGGGGAAAGTAGAGACATATGTACAGAGTTTAAATGGAAAATAAGTTGTAAGTGATTACAGGCATCCTGTATTTTTTATATCACCCTAAAATCCATTAAAAGGGCTATATATTTACCTCAGTAAAGAAGAGGGAAACTGAGACTGCTTTTCCTTTGTGGACCAGGGAAGGAGAGGACCGAGGGTCAGAATTAGCAGGTAGTAATAGAGGGAAGAGGGCTATGGGAACCTCAGCATAAAACACAGGATCTGATCTTGTCCAAAGGGGATTTCACCCATCCCAGCATTTCTTCCAGATCACTCCCCACAGGCTTTGCCCAGGTGGAGCCTTTGAAGATCTCTGTGAATGACTAGGGGGAATTCTGATTCTCCTAACTTGGCCAGTTTGGGTGAAAAGTGTCATGATCCCACCATATTCTTGGCAGCACCAGAAGATATATTCCTGGCATCCCAAGTGAGAATTCTAGGCATATTTTCCCACAGAAACACTTCTCTGTGTGGTTAGATTCTGTAGGACTTGTGCAATATAAATTTAAAAGACTCCCTGGATTTCCCTGGGAACCTAACTGCTTTGTGTAATGTTACTTCTGTGGGAAACTGCTTCTGCATTCCAAATAATTGACCTGCAATGAAATTTGGATTCCAGACTGCCTATAAATTAATGATTATAGGTATAATCAGTCTTACTGATTTAACAGTTTTTCCAGATTATACCATATGTTAGGTTTTTTTCTTTCTGTCAAGTTGCATTGTAAATTTTGCAAGGTCAGACCTTGTCCTTGCCTTTTCCCATGTCTGCCAGTGTACCTGGCATATTACAGAGCCTTTAGGCACTTAATGAAAACTTGTCATTGGCTAGGTTGGTTGAAAATTCAAATAGTTGTCTAGCTTCACATATTTTCCCATATTGGCTTTATTATTTTCTTCTTCTTTTCCAGTGAGAGGTTGACATTCTACTAGTAATGTCTAGTAAGTGAAAGCAGAATTTGAAAGCAGGAAAAACCTTGGAGAGAGTGGATTTTAACTATTTTTGATTCATGAGACTCTTATTTGTTTGCTGAGCTCTAGCCTCTATTTCTACTGTGTGAGTGGAATAGACTTTAAAATTAAATGTGGTCTTTTAAGAAACAGTGTTTCTACTACTATAACCAAGTCCTCCTGCTGAACTCTCTAGCAAAAAATGGTAGCAGTTGCTGGTTCTGAGTCTTTGTACTGTAGTCACTGTTTACCTCTGTGACCCTCTCTAGTGACTGTTCAGACCCATGAAACTCAAACTGCCTTGACTGATCAATTTCCAGGCAGCCAGCAATCTCAATGTCAGGTGTGGAAATACTAATAGATTTAGTATAGATGCTTGTTTTCCTAAAGAAGATAAAAGGTTTTTAAGTAAAAGGTTTGAAAGAAATATGTTTCTATAGTTTATGACCATATTACAAACTCTAGAAAGGAGCAGCTATAAAAACAGAACTTTGCCCTAAGGATTTTTGCTTAAAACAAAATACCTTCTGTCACCAGTCTGGACATTTGTTAAGTCCAGGAAACATAAAACTCCTTAGAAAGATCAAATTCTAGAAAACTAGCTATCTAAATATGAGACATGAGATACTAGCAGATTTAACATAATTGTTTATTTTTTCTGGAGTAGATAAAAGTAGATAAAAGCCTTTTGGGTTTGGAAGTTTTTTCCCCTTTTTTGTTGTTTTAAAAATCATTTCTGTTGCATATTAGTGTTGAATAATTTAGAAAAGAACAGCTCTAAGAACAAAAATTTGTCCTCAGGAGCGCACACTCAAATTGTTTCATTACTTTAGATAGCAGCACTAAGTAAGCCCAGTATATGTGTTTTCTAAATCCAGGAAATAGCCATACCTTTCCAAGATGACATTCTTGTATACATAGTAAATATAGCATAGAGCATCAGCATGTATTCAATTTATATAAACAAATGTTGTGGGATACACAGACTAAACCTAAGACTTCACTTATAGGAAGAAAGTTGAAGAAATTGATGTACTGTACAGATAGTATATCCATGACAGTTTACAGAGGACAGGTTTACCAGAGAAAGTTATGGAGGCTGTTTCTGCTGGTTCCTCAAGGTAACTGTGCACTTTCTCTTACTCCAGGAATATACCATGCTGTGTCTGTTATGTGGTAAAGCCGAAGATACTATCAGCATTCTCCCGGATGACCCCCGACAAATGACTCTGTTATTCTAAGGATCCTTCTGCAGTTCTGTAATAACACTGTTGTGTTGGTTTACAATACAGCAAGCCTGGTGATTTGCTTAGTTTATAATGGAAATTATTTGCATATTATTTTTTGCTGCTTAGACTCACCTGTTCTTTGAAAGAGAAAGAGTTCCCTGGCAATCCAGTTGTTAGGACTTGGCACTTTCACTGCCGTGGCCAGGGTTCAGTCCCTGGCTGGGAAACTAAGACCCCACAAGCTGTATAGTGCAGGCCCCACTGCCCCCACAAAAAAAAGTAATTTAGGAAATTGCTGAGCTCTTCAGCTAAAGTTCCCAGTGCATATCAGTGCAGCCAGAATGAGGCATCTTTGTTAGCTGTTATGTGGCTGAAAAATAACTAGGATGGAAAGCACATCTAGTGCCCAGATATTGGTTCCAACAAAAGGAATCTAGGACTCCTTGGAGAAGTGACTGAGTCTAGGACTGGGGCAGTAAATAATCAAGATGAGCTTGGAGTATCTTGAGCCACAAAAAAAGGATGAGCTTGAAGGGAAATCACAATGAAAAGGGAAAGAAGAACCCCCCCAAAGAACCTCCCAGTGACCAAGGCTGGAACAATCTGAGCAACAAAATAAAGTAGTACTGGATTATAACCCAAACTTTAAAATAAATATTCATGAGTCCCTACATGAATGACTGAATAAATACATATATTGGAGAGAATAGTTAAGTCCCCCACATAGGACCATTTCAAATAATGTATGTAGATACTCCTTAACTATGGGTTTGCATGACTTCCTTCCAAAGAGTAGAGTATGGAAAGGGGGAAAAGTAATTTTAACTTTTATCTCAATGAGAGATCTGACAGACAGTAGCCTGGTGATTAAGGTTAACATCTCTGCTGGTAAGCCATGTTGATAGCACTGCCCTTGATATATGATAACAATGACATGTTACCTTTGGGGTCTTCCTCCCCAGAACCCAAAACTTCAGTCTAATCATGAGAAAAACTGCAGACAAATCCCAGTTGAGAGAGAAATCCCAATTGAGGAAAATACCTGACCAGTACTCCTCAAAACTGTCAATGTCATCAAAGAAAGGACATCTGAGGAGCTCTCACAGCCAAAAAGAGCCTGAAGACACAGGACTATTGAATGTAATCTGGTATCCTGAATGAGATCCTGCACCAGAAAAAGGACGTTTGGTAAAACTAGGGAAATCTGAATAAAGAACAGACTTTAGTTAATAGAGTAGAATGGTTTCAGTTGCTCCACAGAGATCTTACCTTGCATAGTTGAAAGAACACTGGCTTGGGTGTCATAAAACCTAGCATTTAGGCCCCTGGCATTTGGTAGCAGTATAACCATTAAAGCATCATACTAGACTTATTGTCCCCCTTTTTTTTTTTTTTTACTTTATTTTACTTTACAATATTCTATTGGCTTTGTATTGTCCCCTTTCCATAGAATTGTTGTAGTATAAATTGATATTATACTTCCTTCATGGTATTGTTAGAAGATCCAAAAATCACGTAAATGTAAAATGCTTTGGAAGGCATATAAAGTATTAGATAGGATGAGATTGTTTTAGTTAGTTCTCATTCTGAAATCAAAACGTAAGGGTCAAGCATTAAGGCAGAATTGTTCCTTGTTCATATCTCAGACCCTCTGAATGGAGTGAACCAAGTTGTTGATATCAGGGGGAAGCTTTGTTATGTAACAGGAATAATGATAATAGCCGAGGTTTACTGAATACTTACTGTGTGCCAGGGCCATTTTAAGCACTTGTTTCATCCTCATTAACCATTCCATGAGGGTAGGTACTATTGTTACCCCAGTTTTAGAGCCAAATAAACTAAGGCAAAAAGAAGTTAAGCAACTGAGTCCAGGTCACGTAGTACAGTGATGCGCTCACAGTCACAGTGTTCAGTACACATGAAGTGTGAGAGTCTGGCAAGGTTAGGAAGAGGTCAAGAATATCAATGACAGCACTCAGGGATTTAGGCATGGCAGGCTAAGATTTATTATTCAGAAAAGTTAACGCAGCTGTTCTTAGGGATCAGTTGTTTTATTCCTGGAAAATGTTTTCTACTTTCTGCAAATCTATATCTGACCTGCTGAGGAAATCATTTGGTGAATTGAATCCAGAAAGCAGAGAAAATGTTTCATTACTTTAAATAGCAGCACTAAGCCCATTACAGTTTCTGAATTGCCCCTTCTTGGAGTTTGCTATTACTTCCAACTTAAGTCTTTTGGAGTTCAAGAGTATGAATTTATATGCCCTTCCTGATATCCTCATCTCTATAATTATCTATTTTGGGACAATAATATATTACAAAAAACTTAAATGTAAGATCCTACTTACATATTTCATTATTATTAAACCAGCATTGTACTGTGTTTGGCGATCTTCCTTATATATCTTATAGCATTTTTTTGTGGATCTAATAGAATAAAGACCTCTTAACTCAGTTCTACTTCTTCTATATTTCTCTGTTTAAGTAAAGGGGAACCAGGCAAAAGCATTTGTCTTCTTTATTTCCTTCTCTGAGATGTAAGAAGGGGAAGAAAGGACCGTAGTGGGAGTGTAGTGGGAAGCATGAACTGGTGCTGGCATTTCATTCTTTCTCTCCCTGCTTCATGATGTACAGGTTGGGGTCGACCTAGTGAGGCTCTTGAAACTCAAAGCTCAGCATGTTTGCTGTAGTTTTAATTTGCTGTATCTTACTCAGATGGTCTTGAGTTCTCCAAATACTAATTAATTGACATGTGATATAGTCTAGACAGAGCCAAATATGGCTTGTTAGCCTGTAAGTCATCACTAAGAAGTATACATTCACTGTTCTTTATTTCAATGTAACAATCCTTTTTGGTTTCATTCTTCTATTTTGCAAGCAAAGCTAAGTTAAACTTGACTGAATTTGAGGCTGTCAGTTTTAAAATGTATGTTTCTTGACTATAGTACAAGTCTCCATTGTGAGCTATGCTGTGGTTGGGTAGAAGGGAAATCAAGAGACCTGGGTTTGAAACTCGCTCTGCCACCTGCTCATTGTGGGACTTTGGGCAAGTCATTCTCTCTGTACCTTGGTATCTTCAGTGGAAGAGTAGACACAATCATGCCTCCTTCACAGAGTTTTAAAATGATGGTATAAGGTTAAGTGAAAGCATCATTAGGTCATACAGTGCTGTGTACAGGCGGCTGTCGGGGTCTTAATGCACGAACTCTGAGACAGAAGAAAGCGCTGTTGTGTCATCGTTAATTGTAGAAGCTTTGTAGACTGACCTGGGTTTAACTTTCAACCCTGCCCCGCACTAGACCTTTGTCCTTGAAAAGTTTCTTTCTCAATTACCTACTCTTTAAATAGAAATAAATATTCCTCAGTATCAGTATGAGGATTAAATAACCTAGGGTATAGAAAGTACTTAGCGCAGTGTGGGGGTATGGTATATGGTAATTTGGATGACGGCTGTGATGGTGATTATAAGAAATCACTAGATTTGAAATCACCTGTAAATGTTTGGCTTAGACTTTCTTTATCTTAAACTGAGGAGATTTAGTTACGGGAACATAGTCGTGGAAATAACCATCAGTTTCTGTCTGTGTATCTGGGCCCCTAAAATCACTTATTCTAAACTATATATTTTTTTAAGAGCCCTAGGGGAATGATTCTCTCTGTCCCTCCTCTAAAGTAGCATTATCTTAGCACTTCTGGGAAAGCCTGTTTATGACTTCTTGCTTCCTGAGTGCCCCTGGGGAAATTTGATTAAAAACATCATGTTTATCTGGGAAAGTGGGTGATTATATTAAGGTTTGCCATGGCTGTTTATGACCATAAACTGATACTTCTGAGGATGTAAAGGGGACAAACAAGATGAGGAATAAAGGAAAGGAGATAATTGCTCATTTCTGAAGCAAACAACATTTCCCTGCCCAAATGAGGAGCCCTCTTCTAGCATCATGGCCCATTCTGACTCTCTGCAAAGTCACTTATAGTGTAATTCACATTCCTTTGGGACTCTCTAAATAATTCTCTCAACTTGAGCCTCCTGGGGAAGACCCAAGACATTGTTTTAGCATATGAGGTCCCCAGTTACCTATGGTATAGTGTCTGCGCCCAGGAAAGCTGGCTCTGCTGTTGGACATCACAGCAGGCAATGGCACTGTGAAGATGATGAACAAATCATGCCGGCATTCCACAGGAAGTCCCATTTTATTTCTGCAGGGAAGCAGTTTTTACTCTAGAATCAGTGCCTAATCTTGCCCCCTACGAAAAAAATAGAACCCATACTCTAGCTGTTGGCTCTGACAGTAGAAATCTTAAAAGGCTTGAGTTCTCAAGAGTCAAGTTAAGGGCGACCTTAATTTAGCAAGAGGCCTTCAGAAACATGCCAGGGGATTCCCACTGTACCACTCAGGTTACCATTTTGAAATAAAACACCGTGGATGACAGCTTTAGTAGAAGGTCAGACAGTGGGGATCCTTAACCTCTATCCCACATTTGCTTTTCAGATGATGTGCTTGGAAAACAGTTATGGGGAGCATCCTAGAAAAAGCATTTTCCCCTCCACGTGGGGTTCTCAAACTGATGTGTCCAGCTGGGAGAACTGTCCCTGAGAAGTAAAATATTCCATATAGTGATCGAAGAAGGAAAGGCAAAATGAGGTTTCCAGGAAGAGGTTTGTGGGACAAAGTTGGGGACGGTGACTCGTCTTTCCTGGAGTATGACAGAGCCTGGCCTCGGAGGTGCTTCTGAGAATGCCTGCACTAGGTGAGGAACCTAGGGCACCATTCTTCCAAGGCGTTCAGCAGAACTCAGTCCTCACAGAGAGCAGCTGTCATGTCAGCAGGTTATAAACGGGCTGACTGAAGGGAGCCTCTCTCCCTTCCCTACCCTCACAGGAAAGGAAGTGAAACCAACCGTTCATGCCTAAACTCGTCCCTTTTGTGAACGTGAGAACGACAAGGGTGGAACGCGAACTTTAAAAAGGGCAGGTCCACATAACAATGGATCCAAAACAAACATTGCTCCACAAGGTGATCAGGAGATGGGCAAAGAGCTCTTTGTGTTCCTGGTAACTGTACCCTCCACATCCTTGCTAGCAGTAAGTGGACCAAAGTCACCTTCTCAAGATGCAGATAATGTTTAGTCAGCCCAGTACCCACAGAGAAACTGACATCTTCCCAACTGAAATCCTCTGACCACCTTCCCAGTGCTTCTGCCACTTCCCCTTTCTTCTCATTATCACTTTCTTTCCCCAGTCCGGAAGAGCCATTAGAAATAAGACAATTCACATTTCCCGAAACTGCACCTCCCACTGTAGACCTTGACCAGAGCTTGCTTTCCGGACAGGAATTGGGACGTCCTCTTGATCAGAGGCTCTCTCTCCTCAGCTTTCGTGTGCTGCCCACCCTCAGTTCTGCCTGCAGCCCCACCACCCCTCCCCACTTGGTCAAGAAAGAAGACACACGGAGCCTGGCCGTTTCCACACCCACCTTTATTGGACTCAGCCCACAGGCTGGCTCCAGGCCTTCACTCTTCTCAGACACCGCCCACACAGATTTAGGATGGTGCCATCATTCTGTGAAGACACAGAGCCCACCCACGCCTTGGAGCCTCAGGCTGAATCACCAACCAGAAGGTTGCCAGGAGGGGAAGGAAACAGGCAGACCAGAAGGGCAAGGCTCTTCAGTGAAGGGGACTATCTGAAGGGAACGCCTGGGCCCAGCAGTCTTCCGCGGACACAGTGGATGCTCAGGAAAACGACTCAGGGTGGGAGGAAATAGACCTGCTGGTGTCTATATGGCAACTTTGAGGAGGCGCTTGATGTCAGGCTCAATGTTGATGGTTTGGAAGGTGCGGCTGTAGCGGCGGAAAGGCTCCCCTTCCGGCCCAATGAGGAACTTCTCAAAGTTCCAGGACACATCTGAGCGGCGCACGGGGCTCCAAATGATGAACTTGGGATCAGTCATGAGGGAAAATGGGTCGTCATAAGGGTAGGGGAGCTTATCCTTTAGGTAGGCGAAGACAGGATGCTCATTCTGACCATTCACATCACACTTCTGGACAAGGGTGAATGTGGGCTGGAATCCACCCCCAGGACGGACATACTTGAGGCTGTTTAAGATCTCTTCATTCTGACAGTTCTCCTGGGGGAGCAAAGAGACAAAAAGCTTGGAAAAGGCAAGGGGAAGATGGAGGATCTACAAAGCCTTTCAGTCTTCTGTACTCCCCTGGGTCATTCTTTCTAGGCATCTTCCCCCTTCCTATTCCCTCTCTTCTTCATTCGTTTTGCCCTACTCTTGAATCAGTTTTCCCTCTCAGAGCTATCATCCCGATGCTTTGCTGTTGTTCTCAAAGATCCTAGTTTGGCTGTTCTTGTACTGAAGATTTAGCACTTTTGAGCTGTTGGTTCTCTCTCCAGTCTACCCTGAGCAGTTCTTAGGGTATGTCTGAATCTTCAAGGAACCTTCAGCTCAAGGAAGCAGAAAGGGAAAGGAGGCTCAGGTCACATTGCCTAGAACCCTTCTTCCACTTATGTAGCTGCACGCACACACACACACACAGGCTGCACACACTCACATCTGCATGCACACACACTCACATGCGTGCCGCCACTTTCCCTTTCCTTCTGCCCTGATTGTGCTTCTCTTCTATCTAATTACCTGTGAATGTTGAATATAGCCTTGGCCTCTGCCCTACTCAGCTCCTCAAACTAAAGGGGAAATTGAGGTCTAGAAGAATGGAATTTACAGCTTCATCCTTTCATCTTGTCTCGTCCTAGATCTGAAGTACAAGTAGGAGAAAACTTTAATGAAGGAAAACTCCATCCAAGGAAGACTAGCTTTCAGGTGCCATATAAAGATAAAATAGATTAGCACCAACAATGAATGTACTGTATGTGAAATTACTTCATGGCATTACTACTAGGCATGAATCAAATAGGATAAAGGGTTTAGGCTTCTGGAATAGGCCAGGGGAGGGGGAAGTTAAGGAAATAAGTGCCAGAGGGCCAAGAGTCGAGCATGTGTAATTATGGTTCTTTCCTCTGAGACCTCGCCCTTGGCTAGAATGCTTTAGTTCTCAACCTGTTACCTGTCTTCTCTCCCTGCTGCCAGCCCTGTCTTATCCCTGCTTAGGATTCTTCACCCCTGACAACACTCAAAGCCCATGGAAACCCTTATTTTCCATCCCCACCCCAAGTCTAAGAGTCAGATATCTTCCTCTGGGAAAAAGTTCCTGCCTCTGACCTACTAGAACCGATTAGTGCAGTCAGTTCCAGGCCATCATGACATCTTGAGCCCAGAGCTGATGGCTATTAAAGTCTTATCTCCTAATGCACATGGCTGGCTGGCTACTGGTACGGTATGAATTCCCTCCAGCAACTGGCTGGCCTGAAGTGATGGCTGGAGGCACCTCTGAAGAGGTTTTGCCTTTTCTCTCTCTCTTGTCCTGGCCAAGCCTAGAAACAGAATTGAGACAGGGAAGGTACAGTGAGAACACTCCTGGTTTGGGCTCAAGTTTGTCACACCAATGACATTTCAGCCTTCCTGCCTCTATCTCTGCCAATCTCTTCCTTGCCTTCAGGCCTCTGTGAATTGAACCAAAGTGATTATACTTGGAGGGTTCAATTAGGGACATTCTGCTTGCTTGTGCTATTAAAATCCTAAGTGAAAATAGAAGAATCCCTAAAAGATAACTTGAGGTGTGTGGGCTAAAGATGTGTAACAACTTGACCCATTAATCAGGGACATTGAGGAGCATATGATACCCAGAGGAGACACATGCACTTTACAAACCCTTTGCCTTCCCCCAAATTCACTCTCCACTTGGCTGGTTTCAAACAAACAAACAAAACCTTTCAATCTAAATAATACTGGTACTTTTTCATATTACTTTGTATTTTCCAAGTTTCTTGGAAACTTGTAGCTCTTACACTATCAACCTCACAATAATCCTTAGTGCCCAGCTCTTCTGACCCCGTGGACTGTAGCCCACCAGGCTCCTCTGTCCATGGGATTTCCCAGGCAAGAATACTGGAACGAGTTGCCATTTCCTTTTCCAGGGGGTCTTCCCGACCCAGGGATCGAATCCTTGTCTCCCACATGCAGGCAGATTCTTTACTGCCAAGCCACCAGGGAAGCCCTCCTGTATGAGACAAGTGGTATTATCCCTAGTTTATGGATGAGGAAACCAAAACAGGAAAACTGAGTGGGCACTGACCCATTAAATAGCAGTGAGAAGGTACAGTGAGAGCACTCCTGGTTTAGGCTGAAGGCAAGGAAGAGCTTGGCAGAGATAGAGGCAGGAAGGCTGAAACGTCATTGGTGTGACAACCCTGAGCCCAAACCAGGAGTGTTCTCACTGTACCTTCCCTGTCTCAATTCCGCTTCTAGGCTTGGCCAGGACAAGAGAGAGAGAAAAGGCAAAACCTCTCCAGAGGTGCCTCCAGCCATCACTTCAGGCCAGCCACTTGCTGGAGGGAATTCATACCCTACCAGTAGCCAGTGAGAACATCGGTCTCCTGAGTCAGTTCAATCCTAATTTGATTCTTTATCTTCTGTTTCCTCCAGTNTGCATGCACACACACTCACATGCGTGCCGCCACTTTCCCTTTCCTTCTGCCCTGATTGTGCTTCTCTTCTATCTAATTACCTGTGAATGTTGAATATAGCCTTGGCCTCTGCCCTACTCAGCTCCTCAAACTAAAGGGGAAATTGAGGTCTAGAAGAATGGAATTTACAGCTTCATCCTTTCATCTTGTCTCGTCCTAGATCTGAAGTACAAGTAGGAGAAAACTTTAATGAAGGAAAACTCCATCCAAGGAAGACTAGCTTTCAGGTGCCATATAAAGATAAAATAGATTAGCACCAACAATGAATGTACTGTATGTGAAATTACTTCATGGCATTACTACTAGGCATGAATCAAATAGGATAAAGGGTTTAGGCTTCTGGAATAGGCCAGGGGAGGGGGAAGTTAAGGAAATAAGTGCCAGAGGGCCAAGAGTCGAGCATGTGTAATTATGGTTCTTTCCTCTGAGACCTCGCCCTTGGCTAGAATGCTTTAGTTCTCAACCTGTTACCTGTCTTCTCTCCCTGCTGCCAGCCCTGTCTTATCCCTGCTTAGGATTCTTCACCCCTGACAACACTCAAAGCCCATGGAAACCCTTATTTTCCATCCCCACCCCAAGTCTAAGAGTCAGATATCTTCCTCTGGGAAAAAGTTCCTGCCTCTGACCTACTAGAACCGATTAGTGCAGTCAGTTCCAGGCCATCATGACATCTTGAGCCCAGAGCTGATGGCTATTAAAGTCTTATCTCCTAATGCACATGGCTGGCTGGCTACTGGTACGGTATGAATTCCCTCCAGCAGCTGGCTGGCCTGAAGTGATGGCTGGAGGCACCTCTGAAGAGGTTTTGCCTTTTCTCTCTCTCTTGTCCTGGCCAAGCCTAGAAACAGAATTGAGACAGGGAAGGTACAGTGAGAACACTCCTGGTTTGGGCTCAAGTTTGTCACACCAATGACATTTCAGCCTTCCTGCCTCTATCTCTGCCAATCTCTTCCTTGCCTTCAGGCCTCTGTGAATTGAACCAAAGTGATTATACTTGGAGGGTTCAATTAGGGACATTCTGCTTGCTTGTGCTATTAAAATCCTAAGTGAAAATAGAAGAATCCCTAAAAGATAACTTGAGGTGTGTGGGCTAAAGATGTGTAACAACTTGACCCATTAATCAGGGACATTGAGGAGCATATGATACCCAGAGGAGACACATGCACTTTACAAACCCTTTGCCTTCTCCCAAATTCACTCTCCACTTGGCTGGTTTCAAACAAACAAACAAAACCTTTCAATCTAAATAATACTGGTACTTTTTCATATTACTTTGTATTTTCCAAGTTTCTTGGAAACTTGTAGCTCTTACACTATCAACCTCACAATAATCCTTAGTGCCCAGCTCTTCTGACCCCGTGGACTGTAGCCCACCAGGCTCCTCTGTCCATGGGATTTCCCAGGCAAGAATACTGGAACGAGTTGCCATTTCCTTTTCCAGGGGGTCTTCCCGACCCAGGGATCGAATCCTTGTCTCCCACATGCAGGCAGATTCTTTACTGCCAAGCCACCAGGGAAGCCCTCCTGTATGAGACAAGTGGTATTATCCCTAGTTTATGGATGAGGAAACCAAAACAGGAAAACTGAGTGGGCACTGACCCATTAAATAGCAGTGAGAAGGTACAGTGAGAGCACTCCTGGTTTAGGCTGAAGGCAAGGAAGAGCTTGGCAGAGATAGAGGCAGGAAGGCTGAAACGTCATTGGTGTGACAACCCTGAGCCCAAACCAGGAGTGTTCTCACTGTACCTTCCCTGTCTCAATTCCGCTTCTAGGCTTGGCCAGGACAAGAGAGAGAGAAAAGGCAAAACCTCTCCAGAGGTGCCTCCAGCCATCACTTCAGGCCAGCCACTTGCTGGAGGGAATTCATACCCTACCAGTAGCCAGTGAGAACATCGGTCTCCTGAGTCAGTTCAATCCTAATTTGATTCTTTATCTTCTGTTTCCTCCAGTCATTCATTCAACAAATATTTAATGAGTGTCTTCTATACCCTAGGCGCCAAGGACACAATGGGGAGAAAACCAGACCTGGTACCAACCCTCATGGAGTGAGTGTAGCGGGAAGACAAGAAACCATGAAAATCCACATCTTTGGTGTGCTATCACAGACAGACTCATACTGACTTCCCCCTGGTACTCACCTGTACCTATAGACCTAGCTTAACAAAACATACCCCTTAATTCCAGACACTCCAGCACACAGCCATTCTCCGCCTCTCCTTAGTCCTCTAGAGCTTCGGCAGTCCAACTCCAGGGACCTCTCACCTGATGTCCAAATTGATTGCAAGGGAAGCCAAGAACCACCAGGCGCCTGGGGAAGCGGCATTGCAGCTCGTTGAGTTGGGTGAAGTCCCGGGTGGTTGTGCCTCAAAGCGAGGCCACATTCTCAATCAGCACTGCCCTGCCTCGGAATGTATTGAAATCTACCTTCTCCCCATCCAGGCTGATAGCACTGAGGTCGTAGAAGGACTTGGCAATGTAAGCCATGATGGACGTGCGGAGTGAGCGGCAGAGCCTTGTGAGCCCACTTAAGGGTCGATTAAAGGGGTGGGGAGGAAGGAGGAGCCAGGAAGGATCTCACAGTGGGGCTTTGAACATCCCCAGGATGACTTAGCAAAAATAGTCACCTACCTGTAAGTGCTGTTTGAACAGGAAACTTGCTCCTCCTATTTACAGACTCTGAACAAAGCCACCTCCCTGCCCCACCCCGCTGGCAACCTGGGAAGGGCCAATGTGTTATCTCTGAGTAGACATCAATAATTCACTGCTTGCAGGAAACCAGAGCCCCAGAGGTCGGAGAGGAGGAAAAAAGGGAGGGAGGGAAGCAAGACTGACTCCTGTTTGCCCCGGCAAGTGGTTTTCACTTGGCACAGACATTTATTGCGTGCCTGCTGAGCGCTGAGCTGTGAACTGTGCAATCGAGAGGCCAGGGTCTGCCGAGGGCTGAACGATAAGGAAGGGAATTGGGTGCATGTCCCCTTGACTCAGACTACCATCGAAATAGACATGTTACCATTCACATTTCTCTCTTTGGCCATTTCCTTCCACAAGCATAAAATCAAAGGGACCCTTGGGAGGATGGTGTGTGATTTTCTAAAGTAACGGCTTTCGGCGCTTCAGCTTGCACCCAGTCTGAAGAGGTGAGGCTAGGTTTGTCTTGAAGTCTTTCAGTGAATGATGGTTACTTGTCCCAGAGGGTACATCTGCCCTTGCCCGTGCTTTGGGCCATCTCCTCTAATACCCCTCACCCCGCTCCCAAAGGGTGAGGAGGATGCAGTCGATTGTGGCTGGGATAGCAGAGAGGAGTCATGGAGCAGGTGGGTTTACCTTTTTTCAGACAAAGGCTCAGGTCCTGCAGACTTTCCAGAGGCGGTTGTGCTGGTCATTCTCCACAGAAGAAAGTGTGCATGGAGTCGAAGCTGCTGTGGTTCTAGACCCAGCTAAGCCACTCAGTTTTTCTACACATCTGGGGACCTGCTAAGGGCGCTCAGGGGAGCAGAGCCCCAGAAGCCCACAGAAACTATAAAGGCCTAATACTTCACCTTATCCTTCCAAAAGCCTATGGATACAACAAATCAGGGGTTTGTTTTGTTTCTTATTTATTTTTTAATGCCTGGATTTTTCCATCAGTAAAGCTGGCAATTAGGCTTTTACCTGGTTTGGGGATTTTAGAGTGAAATTTCAGTAACAGTGCAGTTGTTTACTAGAGAGTGTGTGCACAGGTATGTATCCCTTGGGAACCGTCTCTGAGAACAAGAAGAAACCAGGCTGGGGAGCAGCTGGTCTTGAGAATCCGATTTGCTGGGAGGATGGAGCAACTCTCCAGGCAGCGCCTGGCTTTTCCGTGTTTTGTAGCCTATTCGTGTCTGTTCTTGGCAACAGGGAAGCCCACGTATCTCCACGGGCTGCTCCCCACAAACAAGCCTCCATTACCTAAGTGGGGAGGGAATCTTTTGCCACTAGAAGAGGCGGCAGGAAACACAGAGAAGTATGTTCCCTGCTGAGGCTGGGTGGAATTCCTGGGAAAAACCAATAAACGTCCCCCCCCCCGAAGCCACTGAGTCAGAACTTGGCCCTGACATTGGGCTAAACTTTAACATGAACTTGCCAGATTCACCTGCATGCTTGGCACTCCCCAAGTACTTTCAGGCTTCCAGACGCCTCTTACTGACTGCCCTTCTGGGACCTTCTCCAGGAAGACCATGCAAATCCTGAGATGAGAGGTAGGGTGCTCTCTTCCTTAGGTACACGCCATCCCTTTCCTCCAGGACACTGAGTCACCCGGGCCCTCACCTTACATGATTGAATAAAATTGATGAAGCTCTGCTAAGGTAGCTCTTTGTTTCCAACTTTCCCCCAAGCTGGCCCACTTTTCGGAAGCTTGTAATTTTGGATATGCACTAACACAGCTTTCTACAAGGACAGTTGTTGTTCTGGAAACTGCACTGGCTTAGTAGGCAGAAAGCCTTGGTCAGCGGCTCCCAACTCTGGCTGCAAATAAGAATTGCAAGTAGAGATTTTTTTAACTAGAAATGCCAAGCTTTCCCCTCCAGAGATCTCAGTTCCGGTTGGTCCTTTTCAGCTCATCTCTGCCACGGTACATTGGGGCCCCGAGGCACCAGTTCCCTTTTCCGTTGAACCTGGATAATCACCTTCCTTATCTCACAGAGAAGTGATTGTTCCAATGAAGGAGATAAAGGTTTATGAGTTCTCTGTAAATTGGAAAATACAGATTTAAAATTTTAGGCTACCATTGCCCTGCCTTGTTTTACTTCGTCATTCTTGTTTCAGTTTTACCTCCAAACATTCTGTGCCTCTTGCATCAACTCCAGACCCCAGAGTATAGTATTCAACAGCCCCCAGACCCCTAGACTCCAGACTGTCTTGTTCTCTGGGGGTATCCAAGCATAGTGAAGAAGTGAAGTGAAAGTCGCTCAGTCGTGTCTGACTCTGCGACCACATGGACTATACAGTCCATGGAATTCTCCAGGCCAGAATACTGGAGCGAGTAGCCTTTCCTTTCTCCAGGGCATTTTCCCAGCCCAGGGATTGGACTCAGGTCTCCCGCATTGCGGGCAGATTATTTACCAGCTGAGTCACGAGGGAAGCCCAAGAATACTGGAGTTGGTAGCCTATTGCTTCTCCCAGGGGTCTTCTGGACCCAGGAATTGAACCAGGGTCTCCTGCATTGCAGGCAGATTCTTTACCAACTGAGCTATGAGGGAAGCCCATCCAGGCATAGGGCTAAGATGAACTTCTAAAAGATTACTTAATCCTGCCTCATGCCTTTAGGAACACCTGTTCCATTCCAAGAGGTGAGAACCTTCTTGGCTCTTAGGTATTCAGCATTCCCCCCACTCCCACCCCACCCGTGACAACTCAGTCTTATTTCTGCAGCGTGTGTCCACAGCAGAGCGAGGGCTGCTCTGCTTGGGCTCCCCTGCAGGTGGCATTAGGAGAGGCACCAAATGGAAGACGTTTGCTGCCTGCAATGTCCTTCTTCTGCTGTTGCTTTAGGCTTCTGGAGCCTCCTCTACCGGCACTGCCCCTTCCCCTGAACCACCAGGTCCCATGGAGACCCACTCCCGGGGATTCACACAGGCAGTCACACTGTGATTGGAAATATTCTTTATTTTGTAAACATCTGTGTTTAAAATAGATGAACCCTGCTCACAATTCCTCTACTGGACCCGAGACACAGCACACAAAAGTTCACCCGTCACAGGGAGAAGGTGGGGCTCACGAGCAGGTGCCGGGGGTGGCGCCGAGTCTCAAGACGGCAGATGCAGATGTGGGCAGGAGTCCACAGGCAGGCGCGCCTGCTCAACAGTCTAAGGCCGGGCCCAGGCCGCCTCCTGGATCAGAGTTCAGGGGTGAGAGGCCGACTCTGGTACCTGGTGAGCCTAGCTGCCCCTAAAATCCCAGCACCGCTCCTGCCCCAGACCTCTCCCCAGCAGTGGCCCTGTGGATGCGGCTTCTCAGGCCATAGAGTCTCAACTCCACGGTTTCCCTTCCAGAACCCCTAGGGCACAGTAGTAATACAGTCCCTTATCCTGAGGGGGTAGGAGAGGAAGGCAATGGTGCTCGGCCAGACCTTCAGGGAAGTGGCAACACTGATCCACAGACTGGAGCCAATGGCCAGCATAAACTCCCCTCCCTCAGGCCCCTGGTGGAGGGCACGCCAAGGCTGGCACTGTGACCCCCGACCCCAGAGCGGGTGCTGCCTGTGTCTAACGTTCGAGCAGTCAAGTCCTCCAGGAAGCATTCCCAGCTGTGGTCGTGACTTCATCCTAGAGAGTAAGCTCTTTACAGTCAGCTTGCTCATCAGCCGACAATTACTCCGGCTTTCTTTTTCCTCCCATATAACCTGTCCCACGTCCCTACATCCTGAGCTGCCCTCTCCTGATGTGGTATTAAGAGTCAGGAGGGAAGGTCTGGCGATTTCATCCCTCACCATTTTTTCCAGAGGAGTCAGTGGGGCTCTTAATCCTTCACACACGTGTGTCCTGGACTTTAGTTATTAACAACTGGTGAATGTGCAAGGCCTAGTTCTTTGTTTTTGCTCCAGCACCAACCATGCCTCACAGCTTATGACCGCTCCTCCTCCCCAGGCTTCTCCCATCTTGGGAAGGTGGGCAGGAACCCCCCTAGGGCTGCTGACATGTTTTCCCCCTCACAGGGCCTCCTGCAAACTACTCTGGACTGTGTGGAGTTAAAGAAACTTCCTCCTGAAACAAAGGGCCCTGGAGGAGAGAATCGGCTTCCCCCTACCTGTCGCCACAGGACAGTTGGCAAACCCACGAGCCTCTGACTCAGGAGCTCGAGGAAGAGGAGCACTTGGTCCTGAAGGCTGACGGGACAGCACCACGCGTTCCCACGCAGGCTCGCCTGCCTCCTGCCCACGTGCTCCCACCCTTCTCCCACAGACTCTGGGTCTTGGGAGAACCTTAGAGCTGAAGGCTGGGCTGAAAGACCACCAGCCTGGTTCTGTCCCCTGTCACCTGCCAGGGGGTGCTGGGGAAATGCCCTTCTTACATAAGAAATGGAAGATGGGGCCCCGGAATCCATGCTGTGGCTCAATTCCCCTCTGGTTTGCAAACTGCTGTCCCAGCTCTTAACTTGCAGGAGCTGGCCCTTCTCTTCCAAACACTCCCCTTCCTGCAGTGTGTGGCTGGCTCTGGGGTAGGGGGGCTCTCCTCACCCATGCAGTGCCCACAGGCCTTGATCCACATCTTGAAATTCAGGAGCCCAGGGGGTATGGGAGGTAGAGAATGGAGGTGACTTTTTATCCCTGCCACCCCTCATTTTTTTTTCTTCTCTGAAGCACCTGTCTCCGAGCTCAGGTCCCCCAAGAGGCAGGTGGGAGGGCAGCCAAGCGCAGGGTAAACTGGGGTGGGAGGGAAGAGAGCCCCGGATGTGGGGACCACCAGTTAGGGCTTTCCTTCCTCCCCTGCATTCCTCTCTCTGCCTGGTCACCCGAGAGGCAGGCCTGTGGCACAAGAAGGGGAGGGTGGTGGCCGGGGGAGACGGAAGCAGCTCTGGGGGCTGGGAGCAGAGAAGGGGGAATGCGGCCCTGGGCCCGAGTGAGGAGGAAGGGGAAGGCGCTGCCCCAGCAGTGACACACGGGCGTGGGGAGGTGAGGGCTTCCAACAAGTACAGCCGAGCAGAAGGGACAGACAGAGAAGTGGGAAGAAGCGAGAAACAGCGGAGAGGAGACCAGACGCACCGAGAGACAAGGAGCCTACAGGGGCCTTGACTCCAGACTCGGGCATCGCCTGGGAGCTCCAGGCAGTGAAGACGTGCTCGTCACACATCGGGGGCTCGCAGCAGGCCTGTGGCTGGGGACACAGGCTCGTGGGGCCCCCCTGGGTGGAGGGCTGGGGGCGAGGCTGCTCCCCGGGGCCAGGCAGGGGAGGAGGAGCAGCGGCCAACATGCCGCAGGGTCACCCGAAGGAGAGGGGCAGCGGGGCGAGGCCCAGGCTCCCTTGTGCCCGCAGGCCTCCTGCGGGGAGAGGGGGNTCCAGAGGAGTCAGTGGGGCTCTTAATCCTTCACACACGTGTGTCCTGGACTTCAGTTATTAACAACTGGTGAATGTGCAAGGCCTAGTTCTTTGTTTTTGCTCCAGCACCAACCATGCCTCACAGCTTATGACCGCTCCTCCTCCCCAGGCTTCTCCCATCTTGGGAAGGTGGGCAGGAACCCCCCTAGGGCTGCTGACATGTTTTCCCCCTCACAGGGCCTCCTGCAAACTACTCTGGACTGTGTGGAGTTAAAGAAACTTCCTCCTGAAACAAAGGGCCCTGGAGGAGAGAATCGGCTTCCCCCTACCTGTCGCCACAGGACAGTTGGCAAACCCACGAGCCTCTGACTCAGGAGCTCGAGGAAGAGGAGCACTTGGTCCTGAAGGCTGACGGGACAGCACCACGCGTTCCCACGCAGGCTCGCCTGCCTCCTGCCCACGTGCTCCCACCCTTCTCCCACAGACTCTGGGTCTTGGGAGAACCTTAGAGCTGAAGGCTGGGCTGAAAGACCACCAGCCTGGTTCTGTCCCCTGTCACCTGCCAGGGGGTGCTGGGGAAATGCCCTTCTTACATAAGAAATGGAAGATGGGGCCCCGGAATCCATGCTGTGGCCCAATTCCCCTCTGGTTTGCAAACTGCTGTCCCAGCTCTTAACTTGCAGGAGCTGGCCCTTCTCTTCCAAACACTCCCCTTCCTGCAGTGTGTGGCTGGCTCTGGGGTAGGGGGGCTCTCCTCACCCATGCAGTGCCCACAGGCCTTGATCCACATCTTGAAATTCAGGAGCCCAGGGGGTATGGGAGGTAGAGAATGGAGGTGACTTTTTATCCCTGCCACCCCTCATTTTTTTTTCTTCTCTGAAGCACCTGTCTCCGAGCTCAGGTCCCCCAAGAGGCAGGTGGGAGGGCAGCCAAGCGCAGGGTAAACTGGGGTGGGAGGGAAGAGAGCCCCGGATGTGGGGACCACCAGTTAGGGCTTTCCTTCCTCCCCTGCATTCCTCTCTCTGCCTGGTCACCCGAGAGGCAGGCCTGTGGCACAAGAAGGGGAGGGTGGTGGCCGGGGGAGACGGAAGCAGCTCTGGGGGCTGGGAGCAGAGAAGGGGGAATGCGGCCCTGGGCCCGAGTGAGGAGGAAGGGGAAGGCGCTGCCCCAGCAGTGACACACGGGCGTGGGGAGGTGAGGGCTTCCAACAAGTACAGCCGAGCAGAAGGGACAGACAGAGAAGTGGGAAGAAGCGAGAAACAGCGGAGAGGAGACCAGACGCACCGAGAGACAAGGAGCCTACAGGGGCCTTGACTCCAGACTCGGGCATCGCCTGGGAGCTCCAGGCAGTGAAGACGTGCTCGTCACACATCGGGGGCTCGCAGCAGGCCTGTGGCTGGGGACACAGGCTCGTGGGGCCCCCCTGGGTGGAGGGCTGGGGGCGAGGCTGCTCCCCGGGGCCAGGCAGGGGAGGAGGAGCAGCGGCCAACATGCCGCAGGGTCACCCGAAGGAGAGGGGCAGCGGGGCGAGGCCCAGGCTCCCTTGTGCCCGCAGGCCTCCTGCGGGGAGAGGGGGGTTGTGCGGGGGTGCTCCACGCAGGATGCTCAGCACCAGCAGGTTTTTGAAGAGTTTGCCGGGCCCTCGGGTTTGCCTTCATCCTCCTCCAGCTCCGCCAAGGCCAACTCGTGGTTAGCACGTGTCCGCAGACCTTCCAGCTCCTTCCTGTGGGCTTGCAGCACCAGCTCCGTCAGGCGCGTGAAGGACTGGGAAAGCAAGGAGCACAGTTGGCCGGGCATCTCCCTCTCTTCCCCGGTGCCCCCGTGGCTGACCCCTGCCCCGCCCCCTGCCCAAGCCGGGCACATCTGCCTTGGCCCCTCAGCTGCCTTATCACTCCACTGGACTCAGCCCAGCAATGCTCACCTCTTTAATGTTGAGGTTGGTGCAGGCACTTGTTTCGTAGAAGTCCATGCCATACTCTCTAGCCAGCTGCAAGAGAAGAACATTCCTGAAAGGGCGTCAGCAAGGGAAGAGAGGTGCCCTGCAGCGCCTGGCACATCCTCCTGCCACCACACTCAGGGCCCCTGCTGTGTCGTGACCATTTCTCAGGAGATAAGTAGATCACTTTTCGGATGAGACTGGGAGTCTCTCGGATGAGACTGGGAGCTCCGAAGACACAGGCCAGCAGAGATCGGGAGAAGGTGCTCCACCCATGCACGCCCACCCCACCCAGCTACACACAGGCACACGCACACATCATGTATCAGGAGACAGAAAGGCCCAAAATGTTGTGGCGAATCAATGAAAAACACGGGCTTGGCGGTCAAACAGACCCAGACTTGAATACCGGTGCTGTCACTTAAGAGCTGGATGACAACTTACTGATTCCCTTTAAGCCTCCCAGCTTTGTCATCTGCTCAAAGGGGATGAGTGTGTCTATCAACCAAGGTTGTATAAGGATTAAATATATCTATCTGTAAGCACTTGCTTAGCACAGGGCCACACATACAGTACTCAACAAATACAGTATTCTAGTAGGAGCTAGCTTCTACTTTCAAACTTTTCATTGACCATGTATTCTTTTTTATTAAATCCTGAACAACAATTTTATTTCAAGGGCTAATGGGTGCTGCTGACTGAAGAGGGACAGAGAAGCTCCTGAGACCCTCAGAGTAACTGGGTGCCTCTGGCCGCAGTGGCATCCATCGTCCCTCCTGTTCTCCGGGAGCAGGGTCCCCCTGTTTACGCAGACGTTCCCTCAGCACCATCCTCCCGCCCTCTCTGCCGCCGTGGCTTCTCTGACTGTGGGCCCGTCATTCCCGCATTTTCCTTCCAACCTCTGTCCAGGTGTCAGGAGGACAGGGAGTGGGGATGGTGGTGAGATGAGATGACGGTGGGACAAAGCTGCTCCTGGAGCTGCTAGAGAAGCAGCAACCTGAAGCCCTTCTTCCTCGTTAACAGGATGGGCTCTCAGGCAGAGGTAATCCCACTCTGGGGGCCTTGGAGCTGAGACAGGGCTTTGTTTCAGATAGACCCCTTATCACTGTCCTCAAGGATGGCAACTCACCAAATGCCTTAGGCTGCCGTGGGAGGGAGGGGTCCCTGACAGTGACAGAACCCCGGGCCCTCCTTCTTAGGACTGGCCCTGGAAGCCCGTGGAAAACCCCGGGATGGATTCGGGGCTCACTCCCACTTACCTGCTGCCCTTGTTCTCTTCCCACCTGCCGTTTCTGCTCCTCATCGGCCTTGTTCCCTATAAGTATCTTCTGGACACCTTCTGGTGCGTACTAGGGCCAGAGGAAGGCAGAACCGCCAGTGAGTGTGGCCTTCACCATCCCACCCCATCTCCCCAACATACAGCCTCCACAGGCGTGCATGCCAGCACCAAAGTTCAGAGCCCCAGGGACAGAGTGGGCCAATGGGGTGCAGGCGCCAGGCTCCCCAAGTACCACGGCTGACCCCAGGGGTCCTAGAGGGATGTCGTGGGGACCGTCGAGGATAGAAGATGCTGGTGCTCCCTTGGGTTGGACAGCTGGAAAGGATCCTGGACTTAAGTCCAACCTCTCACTCTACAGATGAGGAACTGGGGACGCAGAGCTCCAGGGGCATGCCCAAGGCTCCAGAGCTGTGGTGGCAGAGCCAAGACCGGAACCCCAATCCCCCGATTCCACCTGGTCCTGAGATTTCGGGTGGGAAGCTATGCACAGGGGAGGCTCTGTACTAGCTCGTTTCTGGGGAAGACGCAGCCATGGAGGCCTGGCAGGGTGCAGAGCATGAGGGCGTGGCTGCTGGGGACTCACCCCCGGATCTTACCCACAGGGGCCGCAGCCAGGGCTGCAGAGGAAGGGGAGAGTTCCTGGTAGTGTCTGCTCGCCACCTCTGACCACCTTAGCCCTTCCCGTGTGCGCCTCGCCATGCTCTCCCCTCCCAGCACCCTTCATGATCTTCGTTTTCTGAATGTTGACCTTCAAGCCAACTTTTTCACTCTCCTCTTTCACTTTCATCAAGAGGCTTTTTAGTTCCTCTTCACTTTCTGCCATAAGGGTGGTGTCATCTGCACATCTGAGGTTATTGATATTTCTCCCAGCAATCTTGANGCTTGAACAGGCTTTGGAGGAAATTCAGTGGTGCAGCTTCATGAGTGTTAGTCATCTGGGTCCTGGTTAGATGGGGACTGATGCTCTCATTTCCAGACTTGACTTCGCAGGCACTTTCCACCAGTCTTTTGAGCCAGGAATAGTTGTAAGATAAGCAGCTACGTCGTTTTTAAGGACAGAGTGTGTTTTGCACCATCTGATGAGTACGTTGTGTCTCTCAAGTTGCGATTCTACATAGCGAGTTCTGGAAAACAACTGCCCATAAATTTGGAAGATAATGGAAAGATTACGTTTTAGAATAAACTGGTGATCTAGGAAGTAAACAGGTTTTTTGAGTTCTGTGAGCCGCTTGAGCAAATTAGTTGAACACAAGAAGGGGATCAGAAGAACTTGCAGTCTGTAGGTGGTGGGTCAGATGTGCTATAGGTAACAATCTGGGCTTGCAGCTGGTCTGAAGTGGGGATGGTATTGCCAGACTGAGCCCTTTGCCTGTGGGATCTGTGTTGTCTCTGGTACATAGTGTTGGAATTGCATTGAGCTGTGAACACCCAGCTGTGTGTTCTGTGTGTGTTCTGATCTACAGTACACTGCTTTATTGTACACTGACTCCCGCATGCGAGGCAACTTTCTCCCCTACATTGGAGTTGGTGATCAGAACCCCTTTTAATGGACTCATTTGGGAACTTGGCCACTATTTGTCGGAGTAGGCAATGGCACCCCACTCCAGTACTCTTGCCTGGAAAACCCCATGTACGGAGGAGCCTGGTGGGCTGAAGTCCATGGGGTCACGAAGAGTCGGGCATGACTGAGCGACTTCACTTTCACTTTTCACTTTCATGCATTGGAGAAGGAAATGGCAATCCACTCAAGTGTTCTTGCCTGGAGAATCCCAGGGATGGGGGAGCCTGGTGGGCTGCCGTCTCTGGGGTTGCACAGAGTTGGACACGACTGAAGCGACTTAGCAGTAGCAGCAGCAGCAGCAGCAGCCGCCTCACTGAGCACTCTGAGTTGTCCAGTGTAGTTCACAGATCTGAACACAGATCCAAGAAGTCTGGAATGTGCTGTTTCACTTGAAAAATGTGTCGAGTCAGTCTGCAGAATGGTCAGGGCAATGTACTTGGTATGGTATGACCTTTGTCCTTGAGTCACCTGTGGGAGTCTGCATGTGACACGGATGACAAGGATTTGGAGGAAAAATGGAAATGAGAGAGAATTTAATTTACACTGATCTGTATAATTGAGAAACACTTTTTTTTCCTGATGATTCTTAGTAGAATGGCCTTTTTTTGTATGTGTGATATAAAGTTAAATGGGCCACGATAAGGAGTGCTGTTGATTCTAACTTTTCTAAATAAAAATACCATTTTAAATTTGTTAGACTAATACATCCTTATGACAGAAAAAGTCAAACAATGTAACAATCCATTGTTTCTCTTCCTTCCTTCAATCCTTCCAGCAGTTTTATGTATATTTTTTCAGATTTTTTTTAACATGCTTAGATAAATTGATTTCCATTTTGTTTTAATGGTGATACATAATCTGCAACTTGTTTTTTTTCCATTTAATATATTACTGACATTAGTTAATTTGAAGTTTTTTTTCTTATCATTAATGAGGGTTGAACTGTAAAATATTTTTAATCTATTGAGAGGAACAAATGTATAATTTTTCTTCTTTAATCTGTTAAGGCTACATCAGATTCTCTGAAGTTCAATATTCCTGACTTTGCTAGTACAACTTTAGTCAGTCTTTAAAACTGGCAGCTGCTCATTCTTTAAAGACATGTCAGAGTTGTCACGGAGCTGCAGTGTGCACTTGCGCTAGGACAGCTCAGGGGGCTGCGGCCAGCTTGTGCTGGGAGTGGACTGACAGCGCACTGTCCAGAGTCAGGGCCTTGACAGCTTGCTCTGCCAGGAGCTGTTCTCAGTGTAGCTGCTGTGGGTGTTAGGAGAGATACAGCACGTTAGAGCTTCATAATGTCCTTAGCCTACAAAGTATTATATTAGATTCTAAGTAACACTGTCCTAGTTGTAACCTTGAGGAATTTGCATACAGAGGGGTTTTAAGCACTTTGGTTGCCTTCAGTTTTTGGAACTTGTTATGTTTCATTTCCCTTCATAGTCATTTGGCAGTAGCTTAGTAGTCAGGTGGAATTCTTCACGTCATCCTCCAGTGAAAATATTTTGGTGTCTTCTGAGCACTAGGCCACACTTGGCCATCTTTCATTACTTTGAGGAACTAAATTCCAAAGGAGATTTTTTTTTTTCTCTACCAGCTTTGTCTAGAACCACTTGTGACTTGGTAGCACATGACACAGTAATTGGAGATTTGCTGTGAACAGTTGTTAGAAGTGGCCGGAGCTCAGATACTCTTCCTGGGTTTATGGTCTAGATCTGAGGTTAGTCACTTAGCAGTGATGAGGTCTGCTGGCTTCTGGGGGCTGAGACAGGAACTCAAAACATTTAGGTTCCATGCTTTCATTGTAAAGAGTGAGTGAGTGGGGTAGGGGATCTCTATAGTTTCTCTGTAATATTTTGATTTTGTGTAATTGCATCTATGTTTTTTAGACTGATCCCTCAGTTAAGAACTGAAGCCTGCAGGTAGCTGAAGGAAAGTTAGGATCCTGATTTGCTTTTAAATTGTGCCACCCTTGTTGATTCATACTGATACTGATTCTTTTCTTCCCATGTTTTGGATTATACATTGTACATCATTACTTCTGACATGAGTGTTCATTTTTAGAGAGTGGGGGATATTTTAATAAACTTCATTTTTTAGAGCAGGTTTAGGTTTATAGGAAAAAAATGTTCAGAAAGTACAGACAGTTCTATGCTCCTTCTCTCTTTCACCTCCCCCCTCTCCTGCCCCCGCCCCAGTTTCTGTGTGTGTATGTGGTATTAACATCTTTACTGTGTGGTACATTTGTTGTAATGGAACCAATGTGTGCCAAGTCACTTCAGTCGTGTCTGACTCTTCATGAACCTGTGGACCGTAGTCCACTAGGCTCCTCTGTCCATGGGATTCTCTAGGCAAGATTATTGGAATGGGTTGTTGTGCCCTCCTCCAGGAGATCTTCCCAACCCAGGGATCAAACCCATGTCCCTTAAATCTACCTGCACTGGCAGGTGAGTTCTTTACCATTAGCGCCACCTGGGAAACCCCAGTGGAACCAGTATTGATGTGTTATTATTAACTAAAATCTGTTAAAACTAAGATCATGGCATCTGGTCCCATCACTTCATGGCTAATAGATGGGGAAACAGTGGAAACAGTGACAGACTTTATTTTCTTGGGCTCTAAAATCACTGCAGATGGTGACTGCCGCCATCAAATTAAAAGACTCTTGCTCCTTGGAACAAAAGTTATGACCAACCTAGACAGCATATTAAAAAACAGACATTACATTGCCAGCAAAGGTCCATCTAGTCAGAGCTTTGTTTTTTTCCAGTAGTCATGTATAGATGTGAGAGCTGGACTATAAAGAAAGCTGAGCGCCGAAGAATTGATGCTTTTAAACTGTGGTGTTGGAGAAGGCTCTTGAGAGTCCCTTGGGCAGCAAGGATATATAACCAGTCCATCCTAAAGGAAATCAGTCCTGAATATTCACTGGAAGGACTGATGCTGAAGCTAAAACTCCAATACTCTGGCCACCTGATGGAAGAACTGACTCATTTGAAAAGACAGTGATGCTGGGAATGATTGAAGGCGAGAGGAGAAGGGGACTACAGAGGATGAGATAGTTGGGTGGCATCACTGACTCAATGGACCTGAGTTTGAGTAAGCTCCGGGAATTGGTGATGAGTGATGGACAGGGAGGCTTGGCATGCTGCGGTTCGTGGGGTCGCAAAGAGTCGGACACGACTGAGTGACTGAACTGAACTGAAAATCTGTTAGGGTTCACCCTTTGTATTGTACAGTTCTGTGAGTTTTGACAAATACATAGTGTTATGCATCCACCATTACAGTATCATACAAGATAGTTTCACTGACCTAAAAATGGTCTGTATTTCATCTGTTCATCCTTTCTGGAAACCCCTTAAACCCCTGGGAACTGATCTTTCTACTGTCTCTAGTTTAATGGAATGTCATGTAGTTGGAATCATTCAGTATGTAGCCTTTTCAAATTGTTTTCTTTCGTTTAGTAATACATGTTTAAGGTTCCTCCATGTCTTATTTTGTCTTGTTAGCTCATTTCCTCTTGTTGTGGAATAATATTTTGTTATCTGGATATATCACAGTTTATTCATTCATCTACTAAAGGTTATCTTGATTGGTTCCAAGTTTTGGCAGTTATGAGTAAAGCTGCTATAGACATTCACATGCAGGTGTTTGTGTGGACATCAATTTTCAGCTCATGAGTAAATTCCTAGGACTGTTTACTGGATCACGTGGTAAATTACCTATATTTAGCTTAGAAGGAAGCTGCCAAGTGAGATTTCAAACTGGCTATTTTCACTTTGTGTTTCTACCAACAGTGAGTCTCATTGCTCCATATGCTTGTCAGCACTTGGTGTTGTGTTTTGGATTTTAGCCATTCGAATAGGTCCATACTTGTGTTTCATTGTTGTTTTATTTTATTATTTTACTTTATTTACTTGGAGCAGAGAAAGGTTTATTCCAAGGGCCTCTCGAGGAGAATGGGCTGATCGTGCATGAAAGATATGAACTCCTTGTTGTTTTAATTTGCACTTCCCTAATTGATGCTTTTGAACTGTGGTGTCAGAGAAGACTCTTGAGGGTCCCTTGGACTGCAAGGAGATCCAGCCAGTCCATTCTAAAGGAGATCAGCCCTGGGTGTTCTTTGGAAGGAATGATGCTAAAGCAACTCCAGTACATTAGCCACCTCNCTCTTGAGGGTCCCTTGGACTGCAAGGAGATCCAGCCAGTCCATTCTAAAGGAGATCAGCCCTGGGTGTTCTTTGGAAGGAATGATGCTAAAGCAACTCCAGTACATTAGCCACCTCATGTGAAGAGTTGACTCATTGGAAAAAACTCTGATGCTGGGAAGGATTGGGGACAGGAGGAAATGGAGACAACAGAGGATGAGATGGCTGGATGGCATCACTAACTCATTGGACGTGAGTCTGAGTGAACTCCTGGAGATGGTGATGGACAGGGAGGCCTGGCATGCTGCGATTCATGGGGTCGCAAAGAGTCGGACACGACTGAGCGACTGAACTGAACTGAATGACATATGATGTCGGAGAACTTTTCATATGCTTCTTTGTTGTCTGAAAATCTTTGGTAAGGTGTCTGTTCAAATCTTTTGCCCATTTGTAAGTTGTTGACTTTTTGTTTCGTTTGTTTTTAATGTTACTTATTTGGCTGCACANACATATGATGTCGGAGAACTTTTCATATGCTTCTTTGTTGTCTGAAAATCTTTGGTAAGGTGTCTGTTCAAATCTTTTGCCCATTTGTAAGTTGTTGACTTTTTGTTTCGTTTGTTTTTAATGTTACTTATTTGGCTGCACAGGTATTAGTTGCAACACTCAGGCTCTTCCGTCTTTAGTTGCAACATGTGGGATCCAGTTCCCTGACTAGAGATTGAACTCCAGCCCCCTGCATTGGGAGTGTGGGAATCTTAGCCAATATTCCAGCAGAAAAGTCCATCTTTCTTTGTTTTTAAATTGAGGTATAATTGATATTCAATACTGTATTAGTTTTATATGTACACATGATAATTCAATATTTGCATACATTGTGAAATGATCACCACAGTGAATTTTGAGGAACCTCTGTACTGTTTTCCATGGTGGCTGCATCAGTTTCCATTCTCACCAGCAGTACACAAGGGTTCCCTTTTGACTGCATCCTTGCCAGCATTTGATATTTTTTGTCTTGTTGGTAATAACCATTCTGACAGATATGAGGTGGTATCTCATTGTGGTTTTGATTTGCATTTCCCTCATGATTCGTAATTTGAGCATCTTTCCATTTGTCTGTTGGCCATCTGTATGTCTTTGGAAAAAATGTCTGTTCAGAGCTTCTTTTTTTTCTTTTTGGTCTACGCCACCCCTCAGCACCCCCTACATCCTCCCCCGNACCTCGTCCACATCACTGACCCACTTCATGATGTGCTGGTAAGAGCGCTCGCTACTAATGTCGTAGACTAAAAATATTCCCTGAGAGAGAGGAGAGAGAGATGGGGGAGGCAGATGCACGCAGAGACAGTGCAGTCAAGGGGCCAGAAGCTGGGGGTGGGGGCACTTACATGCTGGGTCCCCCTTCCCTGCTCAGCATAATGAAGATTCATAAGCACCCAGAAAAATCGCCTTCTCTCTCAGCTCCCCCAAGCCACTGCTTCCTAGATCACAGAGCTCTCTCAGGCAGGAAGGCACATGGGTCTTTGGCCGGGGGAGGAGGGTGGAAGTTGAGAGTAAGGACCTGCCTGTAGCTGAGTGCCCACAGAGGAGCTGATGAGTGAATATATGATCAATAAGGGACTGAAAACCTGCCCTGAGCCCACCCTGCCCCACTCCCCAGGAGGCAATCCGAGGGCCCACTTGGGGGATCAGTGGCACAAACATCTCAAATGCCCAGAGCCAGGTGGGGGGTGGCAGTACTCCACCTCTAAATGCTGAGAACAGTGTCTCACCTGGGCCCGTCTGTAGTACTGCTTTGTGATGGTCTGATACCTCTCCTGCCCTGCCGTGTCCCTGCAACAGAAAGGCAGCCGGTCAGAAAGGCAGGGACCGTGGGAACTGGTGGGGAGGGGAGGAACAGGAGCTGGGAGACCCTGTGCCTTCGCAAGAGAAACTGGAGAGCTGCAGGTGAAAAATCAGTGGCGCTTTGGTCCCCAGGTAGATCCAAACGGGTCTGACTCTACACGAGAGAGGACTGGTCATAGGTGCTGATGGGGCTTGTGGGGCCTTGTCAACTATACCTGCACCAGCAGCCACAACCATACGCGGGCCTTGGAGGACTGTCTCTAGGATTGGGCCACTGTGGCCAGACTGGTGGGACAGCTCCACCTCCAGTTCCTCCAGGACCTCTGAAGGCAACGCCCATACCGCTCTGAAATTGGAAGGCTGCTGCCAACGCTGGAAAGGCAGCGCTTCCAAGAGCACCAGGCTAGAGTCACAGCGGCCCCCTGTGGCTACTTGTGGGAACTGCACTGTGCTGTGGCGAGGACAGCTCAGGCAAGGATGGGGAGTAAGCCCTCCCTCTCTCTAATCCTACCGCAGCGCAGTGCAGTGGGGAGCTTGGCCTCAACGAAGAAGCTTTATTCGAAGACAAACCCACAGTGCTTAGTTTGCCAATTCCTTCCGATTCTTGCCTTTTGGTGACTTGCAGTCAATCCCATAAAGTTTCTTAAGAAAGAGATGAGATGGACTTCCCTGGTGGTCCAGTGGTTAAGACTGTGCTTTCACTGCCAAGCACCTGAGTTCAATCCCTGGTCGGGGAACTCAGATGAGACATTAAGGCTCATGGGAGCAGGAGATGGGCCCTGAGACTTCTGCATCTTTCCATCAAAGAGGTGGCCAGTTTCTCCAGATGAAGCCTTGGGGTCATGCGCATGGAAGCTCAGGCGCAGCCCGGGGGCCTCCCCTCCCACCCAACTCACCAGATCTGTATCCGCACTTTGATGCCATCTACCTCTATGGTTTTCATCTTAAAGTCGACACCTGGGGAAAGGAAGCAAGCGAGGAAGTTAGCAAGGGTACCTTCTGAGACCTGAAGTAAGGCCTAGGGTACTCATACCTGAAGGTTCTCCTGTGGGTTTAATTTGGCAGAAAGAAGGCATGAGGGAAAGGCCTTCTTGAACCAAAAACAGAGCCTGGGGAGTGTCCAGGGCTTTGAATGGGGCCTCCCTTCCTACCTGAGCTTTGAGTTGCCAGGAATAAAGGGGCTGGGATACACAGCAAGTCAGAATCCACTCCATTGCTGTCTTACGTCGCCCCAAAGCGTGTCTAATTCTGATCCCATGAGAGGTCTTCCTGTCTCTCCTTCTGCACAGAACCACCTGTATTCATCCCTCCTGGAACTGTGTTCCCTAGAACAGTAGTCTACCTCATTTGCCTGGGTTGTTTCTCGCTCTGCCTTATGAGCAACTAGGAGGGGTTACCGGTGCCATCATGAGTGTGGAAAAGGCAGAGATTGTGGCAAAAGAGGACTTTCACCCCATGGTGTGTATGAAGCCTCCAGCACCTAGCAAAGGCCCGCCAAGGAGACGGCCCAGCGCATGCGTTGTTCACCAGGGCTGGCCACACGAGGCACTGCTGTTTCCCAGAAGGAGCATGGGCTTGAACGTCAGGGCTGCACTGGAATCCTGACTCTGACCACGTAATTCATAGCTAGGACCCTGGGCATCTTGCTTCTCTGAGCCTCCATTTCCTCATCAGTAAAATGGGGACATTACCAGTCATTTCAGAGGGTCACTGAGGAGACCAAATGCCATCCTGTGCCTGGCACCTGGCGGCCATTCACTCGACCACAGCTGTCACTGTACCAAGTCCGGCCCTGGTGCTCCTGGGTGACTGCCAGTGACCATGTGAAGGGGTCGTGGCACAGCATGTCATCGGGGAGGGAGGGGTAGACAGACAGGGCTCTCACCTGCCCAGGGGCGTGAGGAGCTAAACTGCCGTGAGACATAGGGAACGTACAGGGCCTGGCAAACCAGCCCAGGGAGGAAATATATCCAGGGATTTTTGCGACAGAAGTCAGCGCCACCAGCAGCACACAAGCACCAATCTGGTGACAGCAGAGATGGGTGCCTCTCCCCAGCCCTAATTGTGCGAGGTGCTGTGCCAGGGACTCAAGGGCTACGTCTAGTAAGGTGGCTAAGCTGCGGTCTTTGTGCACTCCCTGGAGACAAGTCGGGAAGGGCACCATCAACCGGCATTCGGGCGGGGAACAGGCTGAAGGCAGACTTCTGGACCACAGCCCCTGGGCTGCACAGCACAGCCCCAAAGTGCTGAAATCCCCAGCGCCACCCCACCTCGGTATGAGTACTTCTCCGCTTATCCATCCTGCCCCCAGCTTTCTACAAACACAGACAGATTAAATTCAGCATCAAGACCAAGCATCATTTAATTAAAATGGAGAAGACTCACACCAGACAACCTGAACTAAATCAAGTTGCTCGGACATGAATCATTTTTCACCTGCCCAAGCTGATTCATATCTATTGAGCTGTACTTTTCCGAATGTGCGACATCTGGCAGCCATTCTTCCAAGGGTCCCCAGAAAGTAGAAAAGCAGAGGGAGAAGGAAGGAGAGGGGGCCCCTGGCCTTGGTGGCAGGGGGGGCAGAAGCGTGTTCACCCGCTCCCTAAACACACATTTGTCAAGAATTTGCTTCGCCGCAACAAGGGGTATGGAAAGGAATCAAGAAACCTTTCCTGTTACAGTGCCTTCTTCCTAGAACAGGTGATGCTGTTCATTTTATAAAAAACCTGGCTCATCCTCATACCAGCTCAGTCCAAGGATGCCTTTTGCAGGGGGTCACATAGGTGGGGCTGGTGAGAGAGAGGGTCTATTTCCTTTATTCCAGAAACTTCCATGGGAACTGTTTGCCCTGTGCAGTGCTAGGTAGACAGAGTACCCAAGCAGACAGGTGGCCCCTGCCCGTACAGAGTTTATTGGCCAGGAGACAAAGGCCTGGGGAGGTGAGATAAGGCATCCAAGATCGGCACAGCAAGTAGCCAGGGCCTGTTGGAGGGCAGGGCCCTTGCACTGTCTCTCAGGGAAACGAGAGGAGAGCTGTGTGTTACCAAGGTAGAGGGGTCTTACCTACGCTTTTCTGTTTCTTTCTGGAAAAAAACGGAAAAGCACTCAGCGAGGGGAGGAGCCTCCAGAGCAGGGAAGCTTCCCCCAGAGACTGAAGGCAGGTCTGAGCAGAAGCAGGGCTGACAAGACAGGGAGCCGCCCTGGGCTTGGCTGCCTTCTCTCTTCCCTCGCTTCTCAGCCGTGTGGCCAGGGAGCAAGTCTGCGGAATTCCGGGGGCTCACAGCATCCCCTACACCCCACCGTCTTGCAACCGAGGCCCTCCTGACCACCCATCAAACCTATAACACGTCTGAGAAGCGGGAAAAAAAAAATCAGCTCTTCCCCTGCACGAGGGAAGAAATAGTCTAAGCCTTCTGAGGGGCTTCCTCTCCCACCCACTCACCTCCCTTTTAAATGGAAAAAGTAACAGCCCAGAGATCCTGCAGGGAAGCTGCTCCTCTGCTGCCCCCCAACTCCCTGTGCCTTCCACCGTGTCTACCTACAGTCGGCCCTGGGCCCTGGGCCCGTCCGTGGCCCCTTCCTTGTCCCTGTGGCTGCTGGCTTTTTCCACCGCTGAGCACTGCCGGGCAGAGTCAAAATGCTGGCCTTGTTCAGTCACCCAGGAAATCATGCCTTGCCACCTCAGCCAGCCCTTGCTGCTGCTCAGAAGCTGTTTATTTGAGGCGGCTCACCCACCACATTCCTCACGGCCACTGTCCTTCATGCTGAAGGGCTCAGCCCTGGTCCATCCCCCTCCCCTCACGCTGAAAACGTCCAAGAGAACACCGTGTCCACTGTCTTACGGGCAAAGTGACTGCTGCCCGATGCAGCTTTCTTCTGAGGCCCACGTCATTTCCTCAGGCCGTCCTGTCGTCTCCACCTTCCCTGGGGGGACAGTCCTCTATCCTTGTCGAGTCTCACCTCTCAGCTGTCCTCAGCCCCCTCTGGGTGCACATCCCAAGTTTCACCTGTGTCGCATCTTCAGCCTCTCCTGGGAGAAGACAGATTCTTTATGTGCCTCCACCCCCGGAGTGTCGTCACTCTGGCTCCTCTAAGGCAGTGCTTCTCAAGCTTTAAAGTTCATGCAAATCACGTGGGGACCGTGTTGAAATGCAGATTCTGATTCAGTCGGGACGTGAGACGCACCCGAGATGCTTCACAAGCCTCGGGGTGAGAAGATATTACTGGCCCACGGATCACACTTTTGACAGCAGGCTTCTCAGGACAGAGGTTCTCAAAGTGTGGTCCCCAAGCCCTCAGCCTCAGCCTCAGCCAGGGCTTGTTAGAAATGCCAGCTCCTCAGATCTCTAGCATCCAAAACTCTGGGTGGGGGTGGATAGGAATCTGTGGTTTAACAAGCTCTCCAGGTGATTCTAGTACACGCTGAATGAAGACTGAGGATTCCATCTGAAATAAGCTTTGCATGTGAAGCATTTGCTTTGACGCAAGGGAGGCAGCATAGGACTTCTCTGATTCTCAAGATCAGCTACTCTGCAGCTCAGCTTTAGAATCGCCCGAAGTGATTTTTTTTTTTTTTAAACAAAATGACACTAGTGGGTAGCATAAGATGTTATGGAAAAATCTGAATGAACTTTGTGGCCAACCCAATACTTTGGCTTTCCTAGACCTGATGAATCAGAATCTGAAAGCAAGGGGCTGAAGCTTGTATTTTTAACAGGACTATGAGTGATTTTACTTTTTAAATTATGTATTTATCGGCTGTGTCGGGTCTTAGGCACAGCATGTGGGATCTTTCATTGGGGCATGCAGGCTTCTCTCTAGTTGAGGCACGCCAACTTAGTTGTTCTGTGGCATGTGAGATCTTAGTTCCCTGAGCAGGGATCAAACCCGTGTCCCCTGCATTGGAAGGCAGATTCTTAAACATGGGCCACCAGGAAAGGCCCATGGGTGATTTTTAGATAGAGGAAAGTCTGAGGGTTCTAATTTAGTGGAAAAGCTATCCTTGGCACTGGAGTCAGAAAGACCTGGGTCTGAGTCTTGATTCTGGCACTTGCTGTGTGACTTTGAGGAACTTTCAACTTCTCGGAGCCTCAGTTTGCTTGTCTATAGCAGAGACATCACCTTGCCAACAAAGGTCCATATAGTCAAAGCTATGGTTTTTCCAGTAGTCATGTACGGATGTGAGAGTTGGACCATAAAGAAGGCTGAGCGCTGAAAAATTGATGCTTTTGAACTGTGGTGCTGGAGAAGACTCTTGAGAATCCCTTGGACAGCAAGGAGATCAAACCAGTCAATCCTAAAGAAAACCAACCCTGAATACACTGGAGGACTGATGCTGAAGCTGAAACTCCAAAACTTTGGCCACCTGATGCAAAGAGCCTACTCCCTGGAAAGATCGAAGGCAGGAGAAGGGGACGACAGAGGATGAGATGGTTGGATGGCATCACCGACTCAATGGACCTGAGTTTGAGCAAGCTCCAGGAGACAGAGAAGGACGGGGAAGCCTGGCGCACTGCAGTCCATGAGGTTGCAAAGAGTCAGACACAACTGAGCAATTGAACAACAACAAGAATGAGAATATCACTGGCCTCCTAAGGGTTAGTGTAGGATATAAATGAGATAATATATGTGCACCTCCTAGTAGATAGAAGATAGTTCTAAATAAAGGTTCCCGGGAGGAGCCAGAAAAACAAACCCAGAACACCCTTGTCAGGAGAGACAGCACAGTCTAGCCTCTCGCTACTCCTCTATCTTTGCTTGTCTGGCAGCATCAATATCACTGGGGAGCCTGTTAGAAATGCCAGTCTTCTGGGCCCCCCAGACCTACTGCTCCTAAGACACATTAATGCTTGAGAACCAGTTTCTAGCCCATCTCCAGGCAGATCCACACACACGGCTCATGATACTGCTAAGCATTACAGCACGGCCCCCTGGCTGGAGGACCCAGAGCCTTTGGTTCTCATACCAGTCCGACAAAGGAGGCAGGGTGGGGATTATCACTGTGGGGCACAGAGAATCCAAATAACCTGCTCCCGTTCCCACATCCTATGGCCGAGCCTGAACTGCAAATCCGTCTCTTAAGACCTGCCCGGGCCACCTCTCCTGCCCAGCGGTTTCACAGCCTTCTGAGGCTGTGGAATCCCACTGCCTTTCTGTCTCGTCCCCGCCTTCCCCACACCTGTTCTGTATCATGAGGCATCTAGCAGTGAGAGAATGGGCACACGTGGAGCAAGTAACTATTTCCAAGGAACCCCTTGCTCCTTGAGAGTTCATGATTCCATTTTAAGCCCAGAGGCACCACCCTGGACTGCGCCACCTCAGAGTTTCCTCAAGCGGGCCCACGTGGCTTCCGGGGCACAGGGGACACTCGGGTGTGAAGGAACTGGCAGCTCCCTCCACACGGAGCAGGCAGAGGTTCTTGGAGACTTGTGGGGTCCGGGGAGAAGAAAGTCAAGATGTGGTTNGGCCCACGTGGCTTCCGGGGCACAGGGGACACTCGGGTGTGAAGGAACTGGCAGCTCCCTCCACACGGCGCAGGCAGAGGTTCTTGGAGACTTGTGGGGTCCGGGGAGAAGAAAGTCAAGATGTGGTTGTCTCCCACCCAAGGGTCCAAAGCATGACAAGCAGCTCACTGTCTCCTCCTGGGACCTCAGATCCATCAGTGGTGTCTGCCACACCCAGCAATCCGTTCTGGGTGGAACTGCATAGCCTGACGCCTCCACTCAGAGAAGCAGGGCTGGCTGCAGCATGTTCTTTGTGGAGAAGCAGCTCCTGCCTGGGCCAGCATGGATGTCTAACTCCAAAGAGGGCCATCAATGGGCTTGCCGGTGACCCATAGCATGACTTGGCCAACAGGGGCAGAGGAGCTAGCTTAGCCTACCAAAGCAGCGCCTTCCAGGTGGAGCAAAGGGGACCGGCCAGCTGGCAGCGACAGGAGCAGGAGGCAGACAGATGTGCAGCGTGGGTCCCAGCACAGCCACCCGTCTGTGCCAGGCTCCAGGTCTCACCTGGTGGGTGTGCTCATAGCATAGCCCCCTTTCCTTAGAGCATGTCTCGGAATGCCAGAAGAGCCTCAGCCGGTGCTTGCCCACGGCTCCCCTAGGCTAGCGTCTCAGCTACAGGCCCGGGAACGGACGAGGCACCCCACTCCTCACCTCCCCCCTTCTTCTCTTCCAGCCCCCACTAGATGCACAGTACCTATGAGGCAGGGGAGAAATTTTGTATTTGACAAAAATTCTGTGTCTGTTTTCAAAACCTCCACCTCCATTCCTGCTCGGTGCCAGGCAGAGAGTAGCAACTCCATTAGCGGCATCCCCCTGCCCCACAGAGGAGGAGAAGGGATGGGTGCCCATGGCTCAAGGGCAGGGCGTGTGTCCTGCTGTCTGAACACCTCGCATCAACGACAAGAAAACACCTCAGTGAAGCGACAGTGCCAGCTCCTGATGCACCTGTGAGGGTGGTGCCCTCACCACCCTGGCGGCCTCTGGCTCCTCCCGGGTCCCTGGCTGTGGGGCTCTCTCCTTCAGCAGCCACCTGCAGTGCCTGCCAAGCCCCACCTGCGCCCTGGAGCGCACTCACAGCACTGCCGTCAGAGGACTGGAGGCTTGGAGCAGAGGAGCCAGGCGGGGGACATGGCGCTGGCACTGCCCCCGCTCCTAAGACAAGCTTAGGAGCTTACTGCCAGCCCAGTCTAGCAGCGGAGGGCCTGTGAAGACCAGGGAAACGAGGGGACAGGGTACACCCAGGGGACTAGCACTCCTTGTCTCTGTCTGCCTCCAGAGAAAGCCCTGGAAAGCACAGAGGGAGTGTGCAGCTCAAGAAACAGATGGGCAAGGTCATTAACAACACAACTGTGGGGCCAGAGTTTGGTTCCAATCCTGCTTTACCACTAATTACCTCTGTGGTCTTGGGAAAGTTACTCAACTTCTCTTTGCCTCAGTTTTCCCACCTGTAAAATGGGGGTGACATTCCCTATTGTCAGGGGATTTCTGTGAGGATCATGAGATAGACCCACAACAGAGCTTGGCACACTGAGTTTTATTAAATGTTAGTTGATGAAGCTATCAGTGTCCTATGAAGGGAATGCGATTAGGGTCCTGGCTTGGGGGATGGAAAGAGCCCTAGAAAGCTGGAAAGGGCTCGTGTTAGGACAGGGAAGGAGAGAGGTGCAGAGAGGGAGTCAGCCACACTAAGCCACAGCATTTCAACAAAAAGTGAAAATGCTGCCCGCCATGGGAGCCAGATGGCCCCCAGAGTCTGGCTACAACCTGAAATCCGGCAAAGTTAGCTGTGCCTGTTGGCGGGCCAGCACCTCATGGGTTAATGTCAGGTGCCAGGTTGCCTGCCTGCCCGGTGCCACAGGCATCAGGTGGAAACAGGGTTTTTCTGTGCCAAATGCTATCATTGTGATCAACCACAGCCCAGAGGCCCAGCAGCCTGGGGACCTGAGCCTTCTCCTCAGCAATGCGACGCCAGCACAGGAACCACTTAATACACCTGAAACCCAAGGCAGACACCCAATCCCTGGAGCCGTGGTGGCTCCAGTTACGAAGCTCAAGTCCTAGGAAGGCCCCCAGCCCCGTCCCCTGCAGGAAACCAGCATGTGCTGTGTGCATGGCGCTCCTGGGGGACGGGGCCCGAGGTCACCCTGAGAAACCCCAATGCCATCTGGAGGAAAGGGCAGACCCTGTGGGGCTGTGGCTTTCTGCCTTTGCCACCCAAACGAGGCACCACAGTGATGCCCTTCCCTCGGCAAGAGAGCAAAGTGTAACGCCATGTCCCCACCAGCTGAGGGACAAGTGAGGGGAAGGACAAGGAGAGGGGAAAGACGAGGGACAGCTGGGAGACAAAGCTCGAGAGAAAATTCCAGACAGAGGCTCAGGCCACACATCGGGCCTCACACCGGTCAGGGGCAGGGCAGGGGAGAGCGTTCTCTGCCTCAGACCTGCCACTTGCTGCATCCTTCTTCCTCCCTCCCTTCTGTCTGGGGACTTCCAGCCTCCCTGTCCGTGGGGCTGCACGCCACTGACTTCCCCTTATCCAGATCTGGGATGACTGTCCCTCATGCTGGGGAAAAGGTGTCCACAGGCTCTCTGAGAAAGGGCATCAGGCAGCATTTGAACCATCGCACTCCGGGAGGGATGGGAAGCAGGGCCTCTGGCAGAGTCCTGATCCTCTAACTCCGAGGCCGTGATTCAACCTGAGGTCAAAGGCCCTGGTTCAGCTGTCCACCCACAAGGCAGACTGGTGATGTCAGAACAACATTCTCTCTCTCTTTTCTAAGACACAATCAGATGCAGTGCACGTGATGATAGGGGCAACAACTCTGGAGGCTATTATTTTCACAACAGATCTTGAGATTCTCTGGAGATGCAGGAACCCAAGGGCTGTTACCACACAGGAGGGTTTCTCAGTCAAACACGAACTCCTGTGATGCTGGGAGGAATGCATGACCCAGTGCCTGAGCCCTGGGAGCTCCCACTCCAGAGTCCTGGAGGGCCACTTCAGCAGCCTGGCTAAGCTGCTGTGTGTCGTCCGACACCAGCAGTGACCCTCAGCAACAGGCAATATTGACCTTGGTCTAAGACACTGACCTCTCATGTGTGCATTCACCAGAGAGGACCCCACTCACACAGGGATCACAGGAGCTGCCTTCTTGCTCCCTGCTATGTCTGAGCTTCACCTATAGCACGTATCTGAGCAGAGAACTTACTGGAAACTGTTCACCGCTTACAGAACTCTCCCCACCTTCTCGTAATCCCAAATACATGAGTACAGAGTGAGTTTCTTATTGTCTGTGAGTCCCCACAGTTGAAATTCCTCTAGGGAATTTCTCTAGGAAAGGTGTGCTTTCATTCATGCATTCATAACAAACTGTTATTGTTAGTTCATGTGCCAGGAACTAATAAGCCAGGGGACACAGCCTTGAATAACACAGAAATATCCTTGTCTTCAGTGGACTTCTGTGACAGTGGGGAAGACATAATAAATAGGAAAACCAGTCATTCCAGAGAGTGAGAAGTGTTGAGGCAAAAGCAGAATCATGGAGCAGAGGGTGAGTACACCCAGGTACAGCCTGCTTTAGACTGGCTGGTCAGAGAAGACCTTTTAGAAGAGGTGACACCTGAGCTGAGGTCGGAATGATAGGAAGACACCTGCTGGGAGAGGGTCTGAAGGGTCGGGGCCCCAGGCAGGGAAGGTGGCAAATATCCCTCAGGCTGGAACACATTTCACTGAAACTCACAGTTCCTCAGAAGAGGAAAAACACAGGGGCCACATCATTCTGTTCTGTGATAAAGAGGGAAAGCTCAGCAAGGGGGCTCCTGGGGACCCACCCTCATCACGCACATGCGTGCACACACCTTCATGTACATAGGAACACATCTGGAGGCTCTCACTGAAGGACGCACTGAGAAACCCCTCAAATGCTGGCAAGGCCCACTTGGAGACTCCTCACGCCCACTTTACGATGAGATTTCTACCCGAAAGGCTCATGTGTGTAAAGTGCCCCATTCCTGTGCAGAGTGGGTGCTCAGGAAACATCGGTCCCCTTGCCCTGCCCACTGCTGCATGCACAGACCCCCACTGGGCCTCCGGGCCAGGCGCTCCAGCCAGCCCCATCCTGACCCACTCGCACATGATCTGGGCTTGGCTCTGGCAGCTGACTGCCGAGTGGTCGGGGGGTACTGCTGAGGCAGCCGAGGTCGGCCAGGCTTCTGACCACCCACTCCTCCACCCTCTGCCAAGCCTCCTCCCGGCTGGGCCTGTCAATGTGGCCCAGAAGCAGAAGGCAAAGCGGGGAAGAAACAAGGGCCTGGAGCCTCAGGAGCAAATATCTCAGAGGGGACAGGGCCTCTAGAGATGTCTAGCCACACACAGAGCCCACAAAGCAAACTCCCAGCAAGGGGCTAGTTGACAAAACTATGACCAGCCACTGCCAGCTGGGCCGGCCGGACAGAAGGGTAGCAGCCCCAAGTCGTCAGGTGTTTTCCACACATCCTTCCTCCACCCCCATCCTTTTGGAAACCCTGCTCAGTTCAGAGGCCTCACTCAAATGTCACTTCTTCTGTGAAGCCATCACCAACCAACGCAGTGGGAATATATCACTCCTCTGTGGTTCCAAAGCATTCTGATGTTGCTTTTGCATGATATTCTGGTTGTCTGTTTGGATGTCTGACTCCTCAACAGCACTGTGAGTCCCAGAGGGCAGCACAGCATCTTTTTCACTCTATATTCTCACGGCCTGGGAGAAGGCAGATACTCAGCATACGTGTGTATGTGCTGGTTGCTCAGTTCTATCTACCTCTGCGACCCCATAGACTGTAGCCCTCTAGGCTCCTCTGTCCGTGGAATTCTTCAGGCAAGAATCCTGGAGTGGGTTGCCATTCCCTGCTCCAAGAGATCTTCCCAACCTGGGTCTCCTGTGTTGCAGGCAGATTCTTTACCATCTGAGCCACCAGGGATGTCCTCTCAGTATATATTATTCAATGAAATTGAATAAATGAAAGAAAAAAAAAGAATGTGTAGGTGAGTGAGGGAATAAATGAGTGAATGAATGAAGTCACTACGTTCTAGGAGAAAAGATGAGTAGGAGAAAATTTTAATCAGAGAAGAGGGATCAGCGAATGACCCCTATTTTATAGCCAACTGTTGGCCCTCTCTGTGGAACAGGGGGCTCCAGTCACCGAGTGCTTCATAAATATGTTCTCAGAGAAGTAACATGAGGGCAATACTCAGATCTCAACTTCAGAGGTGCCCCCAGCCAGACTCCTCAGTCATGGCCCCTGACAGTCCCCCAGACTCAGCCAACAGCGGAGGCACAACCGGCCCTCCAGCACTCAGAGCAGGTGAGGGAGGCACAGTCGCCCCCTTGGCTCACAGGAGAGAGGGTCTGCTTGGCGCCTTTGGAGGGCCTTCTGGGGTGAGCAAGGACACGGCCAGCGCAGTTTGGGGCAAGTGGAGGAGAGGCAATGGTTCACGTTGGGTTCACCTGCGTGTAAGACGTGAGTCATCACTTCTCTCGGGCCTCAGTTTTCCTAGTAATAAAATAGGGCCGATGATTCATTCTTTCGTCCTCAGTGGGAGGAATTAAGTGTCCAGGAAGCTCTGTGATCCACTTGACAAAGCACACTGCCCAGGGCACAACAGCTAAGGAGAGGTCAGGGGCCTGTGCAGAAACCTGGCAATTTTACAGGGAAACAGGCACAAATATTAGATTACAGCAGAAGGCACGCTGAGAAGAGCTGGCAATCAGGGTGGAAGGGTAATGGCCAAATATCGATTTGGACGTTATGAAGCTCATCACCCAGCTGTCTGGGAAGTAGGCAGGAGGAGAGGGGAGGAAGAAGGCGGCACCGGGGTGCTTGAAGCCGTGGGTGAATCTGCAGAGCTGTGCAGGTGGTACAGGAGCATAGAGCAGCTGAAAGCAGGGTTTTCGAGCCGTGCTTGGGGATCATGTCCTCGGGGGAGGGGATGTGTGCAGCAGGGCCAGGGAGCTGAGCAATACGTGGCTGAGGTTGGAGCCTTAAGGCAGGGCCGCCCTGTCCCCTCAAGTCACCTCTTGCCCCACTCCTCCACGTCTGCATGTCCTCACAAACTCACTCTTCCTTCTCAGCCCCTGGCTCTGCCAGGGCAAGGGGGAAGCCGGCACCAAAACTGCAATAAAACCCAGAGCCTGCGCATGTGCTCCCCAGTTCCTGTGCTGCTCACTGCTGTTTCCCCAGCTCCTCGCCTGGCTCCTGACTCGGAGCGGTGGGTGCTCCACAGATAGTGCCTGAATGACCGAACGCATGAGTGATGGACAGGAGGGCCTCAGAGCACGTGTTGTTCATCGCCAACGTCCTTGTGAACTAGGAATAACCATAATAATACCATGAGGACAGCTGCCATTTTTTCTGAGAGCTCTGCCAAGTGCTTTGTATCTGTTAGCCCCTGTAATCTTCACAACGAGCATTAAGGCAGATTCTGTTACTATCTTCAATTGACAGATGTGGAAATTAACGACAGAGACGTTAACTGTCTGTAAAGCCATGGCGAATCTCAGGCATGTACTCTTTTTGTTCCACTCAGCTTCTCACCTCCCCTTCTTCAGGGTCTGGGTGAGCTGGGGGGCACAGAGACCCTCCTGACCCTCCCACAGTTCACACAGCATGCATACACAGCGCCTTACGGTCTGGGGGCGCGGAGACCTCGGGACTGCAGCCCAAGCATCGGCCCCCGTGTTTGTTAGGCCACTCGACAGCAGGCTCAGATCTCTCCCTGCTGGTCCTTCCCCAGCCCACTTTCCCCTCTTCAGTTAGCCACAAGCCCTTGCCCCAGGCAGGGAGAGAACAGAACTTCCTGAGAAAGATGATATGGCATCAGCAAACCCAGCTGAGGAACCAGGCCCGAAGCCACAGCCATTCAACCAGTCAAACCGGAAAATCATAGGCCAAAGCCTCCTATGAGCCCAGAAGGTGGCCTTTAAGACAAAACAGTCTCAAGACCAGGTGACAGGTCTTCTGAGGAAGAAGGGAAGACCAAGGAGGGAGGACTCCAACTCATGGGCCATCCGACAGCTTCCATGCCTGGCTGACATGTGGCCGCCACGCAGAAAGGAAGTCAAAGGTCCCTGCACGGAGATGTCCATCGGGACGGGCCATTGTCTCCCTGCTGGGCAGGCAGCGCCAGCTACACAAGGCCTCTCAGAAGGGGCCAGGTCAGTGGATTTGAACTACTCTCCACTTCTGGAGGGAAACANTTTATTTCACGGAATTCTGTGTGTGTTTTGTCCTATTTTATGTCTATATCTATACATTTTATATTTGTATTTTATATGTTTATATTTACACAGGTTCTGTATTTATTAGCTAGTGAGCTCTTGAAGGATAAGACTAGTATAATATTATGTTTATTGTCATCATTTTTTACAGTATGTTACACAAATAAGCACGCAAATGTTTATTACAATGACTGGAAATCATTCGAGTCATTGAACTTACTCAGTGCCTATTATGTTCTAGAGAGTAAGCGATGAACAATATAAAAATCCCTGTCCTGAGAGCTTACAGGTTAGTGGGAGGAAGAAAAACAGCAAACAAATGCATATAGAGTTTGTCAGCTCGTGATGTGTGCTCTGGGGAAAAAGAAAACAGGAGTGTGGGACAGAGTATTAAAATCTGAGTAAAGAGCAGAAGTGAGAGGGCAGGCTGCATCTACATCTGGGGGTAGAGCCAGCACCAGCCTCTGAGGCTGGCCCCGGGGTGTACGCAGAGCAGCAGGCCAGCGCTCTGCCAGTGGACCGAGTGAGCAGGCAAGTGCAGGAGAAGGCCAAGTGGTGGGGCCTTCCAGGCTAGGATAAGAACCTCGAGGCTGCCTCTGAGATAATCAAAAGTCTTCAGATGAAGGGGTCATTTGCTTTCACTGAAGAAGTTCAGTCTGGCTTTCAAGTTTGTATTAAGCTGTTGGAGGACAAGAGTGGAAACAGGGAGCACAGTTGAGAGATGAGAATAAGAATCCAAGTGGCGGAGGGTGGTGGCTTGACCCAGGACTTCAGCTGTGGGATTTGTAAGCAGGGGTTAAATTCTGGATGTATTTTTCCTAAGAGTTATGGGGAATGAGAGGAAGAGAGGCATCAAGGATGGCTCCAAGAGGTTTGTAGGAAAGTGGGAGGATGGAGTTACGGTAATTGAGGGGAGAAACCAGCAGTTCTGTTGTGAACACATTTACCATGCTAAGATGTACGTTAGATATCTAAGTGGAAAGGCAAAGAGGACGTTAGATACAAATGCGCGTTCAGGAGAGAGATCCAGGTTGGAGATATAAATGAGGGTGTTTCCAATCTACTGGCAGTATTTGCAACACTGAACCTGACTGAGCTCATAGGTGAGTATAGACAGAACCCCAAGGGACTCCAAAGTTACAGCGTGAGGGAGATGAGGAAATAGAACAGGCTGGTGCTAGACATTGCAAGAAGGTATTTCAAGGAGAAGGGAATGATCAACCCTGTCGCATGCTGCTAGGAGGTCAGGATTAAAGCTGAGACTGGCCCTTGGATTTAGCAATTAAAAGTTTAATGGAGACGTGATAAGAGCCAGTGGGGAAGCCAGATTGGAATGGGCTCAGGAGACAGTAGGAGGAGAGGAAGTGGAGCCACTGGTAGAGAGGGAAGGAGGAATGGGGAGGTAGCTGAAGGACGAGTGGAATCAAGAGGCTTCAAAGTGTCTTTTCCCCCCCAGTGAATGGAGAAGTAGCCTGTTTGTGGGTGATGGCCATGATCAAGTACAGAAACAATTAGACGTCTTAGGAGAGGTAAGGGAGGATGGGCATGAGGGGAGAGGGAGGGTTTGGCCCTAGGTAAGAGCTGGGTAACCCTTTCATCTGAGGAGGGCCAGGGCCAGGGAAGCAGAATAGGAGACTGTAGATGCTGGTAGAGAAGTCATTGTGGGGGAGAAAATTAATTACCTAGCAGGATAATAGATGAATTCTTTTCAAAATATGTATTACAACATAGATTTGCAAGATATTAAAAGAAACAATTCATGCTGACATATGGGCTTCTGTGAGTAATGCAGTGAGAGCAGTTTTAAAGCTTTCTCTGGAAGCTACTCTGGGAGAAGGCAATGGCACCCCATTCCAGTATTCTTCCGTGGAAAATCCCATGGACGGAGGAGCCTGGTAGGCTGCAGTCCATGGGGTCGCTGTGAGTCGGACACGACTGAGCGGCTTTAGTTTCACTTTTCACTTTCATGCATTGGAGAAGGAAATGGCAACCCATTCCAATGTTCTTGCCTGGAGANGGTAGGCTGCAGTCCATGGGGTCGCTGTGAGTCGGACACGACTGAGCGGCTTTAGTTTCACTTTTCACTTTCATGCATTGGAGAAGGAAATGGCAACCCATTCCAATGTTCTTGCCTGGAGAATCCCAGGGATAGGGGAGCCTGGTGGGCTACCGTCTATGGGGTCAGTTGGACAGGACTGAAGCGACTTAGCAGCAGCAGCAGCAGCAGCAGCTGGAATCTACTCTAGGGGCAGAAGCGCCCTCTAGTGGTTTATTTAGGCCATTAATCTTTTTTCTTATTGTTCTAGATAGGCGTATTAATACAAAATAGCACTATCCACATCTTATTTTTTAAAGAAACAATTACAATTCAGTGTAATTTAGAAGAATGTCATACATTTGAGTTAAATAAACCCAAACCATCTGTAGTCCAAGTTGGAGTCGCTATTATCATTGCTAAGACTTTCTCCTGTAAATACATCATTTTCTGTCATACTGCCAATATTTATGTATATTCTGCTTCTTGAACAAATTGTTTTTATTAAACTCAGAGGAAAGGTGACTTGTAGGCCATCGCTGATCCAAGGCTGAAAAGTCTTCTCAATCCCACGTAGAGGATAAACTCCTCGTATTTTCCATTCGTTGTTTCACTTGATTTTGCTGCCCCTGGGTTTCCTCTGCCTAGGATTGTCCTCCTACTGTCATATGCTCGTGATCTTCCAGACTACCTTCAGTCTCCCCTGCCATGCAGTCTCACCCTATCCTGTGCTTTTTTCTCCCTCATGCCATTTCCCCCAACTGCAATAATAATAGTTCTGTAAGTTTGTTTAATGTCTGTTTCTTCTGGTAAATCTTGAGACCCATAAGGGCTGAGCACCCTTATGTGCGGCTTATTCACCACTATCTCCTCAGCACTTAGTTCACTGAGCAGCACATAAAGACACTATCCGGCAGGAGGCTCTTGCTTCCTCCCTATTAACCTCGTTCAGATCCCACTGTGGAGGAGACTGCATTCAGAAATAGATTTCTGTTTCTTGATTACAATTTGCAATTGCTTTAGGTGCACTTGCAACAGATGTTATACTTTGTTACAGAATTGTTCCAGTTACTCTTTCAGTAGCTCAATTTAAACTTTTAGGTAGCAAAACAATTCTTGACAAAGATGGTGGAGTTCTTAGATTTGACCCAGACCTTAACAGACCATTTTTTCCAAAACAGAAATAAAAGGCAATAAGATGCCAATATAGAGGGAAGAATAGAGACCATTTTATGTCGTACAGCTCTATCCATGACTCTAACCCACACAGACCTACTTATTCCCAGATTTAGAAATATTCTGGCACCTCCAGGACTTCACTCAACAACAGCACTTCCAAAATGGACATGGTGATAGTGTTTACCTACCTTGGGCCTCTAGACCATCCCGGCCTCATCTTGGGGAATGGCTGGTTGTGAAATATCATACCATGGTTTCCTGGGTCCTAGACATGTGACTTGGAATTGAGTGGGAACAGAGTAAAATCCTCTGAGCCGGAAATGGATCTTGTGTCCAAGTTTATCTGGAAAGTCTGTTATCATCTTGTCACATCAACCCCCAAGCCTCCACCCCCACTCTAAATAATTTAACCTCTTGGGATTATAATTTTGGAGTAGTCTTTTTGTTGTGGGTCCCTGAAAGAGGGTCTCTTCTATCGCTTGGCCAAAGGTAGCAGGGTTTTCCTAAAATCACAACTTGAACATTTAATGGAGACGTATATGAAAATTAACCCCACTTAAGAGGAATTTTATTTGGAACACCTTCAGATTAAATATCAGATTGAGTACAAACACACATGAGCCTATTTATTCATGTTCTCTCAAACTTGCTGTTCCTTTCTCTTGTGAGGTTCTTCTTGATGTTGTTCACGTGGATGATTCCTTGTCATCCTTCAAGTCTCATTCTACATGTCACTTTCTTGGAGAGGCTTGGCCAGACCAGCCAGTCTAATTAGTCCCCTCCTCCTTTACTTTCACAGATCCTGTTATTTTCCTTCATACAATTTATCACAAGTCTTCATGTATTTATTGTGTTCATTCACTTAATTTTGTCAATTCTACCAGACTATAGGATTCCCACGGGCAAGGACCTTATTTGTTTCGCTCACTTTTGTATTCCTGGGGCCTAGCACGGGTGCCCTGACATAAGTAGGTACTTCATTTAAAGTTTCTAAATGAATGAGTGAATAGTTCTTGGTTGTTTCACTTATCCTTGTTCTTTCTACTGCGTTTTCGTTTCTGCTACTGCACTGTAACCCCAATGAGATAGGAGAAAATTATAGTGCCCCTTCTCTCCTTCACTAAGTGCGGAGATGGCGACGCGTTTGTGGAGAAGCTACTTGCTGGCTTCTCCCGGGCGGCTGTCACGTACCCAAAGGTGAACAGTAATTCTATTCGTAATAGCATGGTTGAGACAGTCAGGAGATCTGTCAGAAATGCTTTAAGAGTTACACTCATTGGGCTCTTGGGCACCCGCAACTGCAAACTACTGACATAACAATTAAGTGAGAATGAGCAGAATGTTGAAAAGAGGGGTGTGTGTGAAATGAAATTCGGACGTACACATTCTTCCCTGCCGCTAGGAAACTGAGCCTCTTGCAGCAAACCCTCTGTCCAGTTGGGGGCGGCAACATCCAACTCCCTGAAGATGTGTAGGTGGCAGGAGCAATTCGCGTTCAGAGTCTTTTGACTCTACCCGCTCACCGTAGCGCCTTAGCCCGCTCGAGTTTCAATGCGCGTTGTGGTTTGCTGAAGCTGAGCCCTATACACCGCCTGCTGCTTTCCGGATCATGGCTTCTCCGAGTTCCTTCACCTACTGTTGCCCTCCATCTTCCTCCCCTGTCTGGTCAGAGCCGCTGTACAGTCTGAGGCCAGAGCACGCGCGGGAGCGGTTGCAGGACGACTCAGTGGAAACAGTCACGTCCATAGAACAGGTGAGGTGGCTTGACTGGGCGAGGCGCCCGCGCGCGGGCTTCTGGGAGCGGGAGTCCGGTCCTCAGGGCTGCTGGGGCGCGGAACTCACCTGGGAACTACAGCTCCCACGGTGCACCGCGGCGCTTCCCCTTTGGGAAGCTCCGGCCGCCCAGGCTTGGGCTGGGGAAGTGGAGGGTTTTTTTGGCCCAGGTTGGGGAGGGGTCGATGTCAAAGCTGGAGTGAGAGAACAGTACCTAAGCCTTTGGGGAGCAGAGAGAATCTTATTCTGTACCTGAAAGACTGAAGCAGCCCAAGCGGATTTACAGCCCACTCCTTTCTGCCTGACATTGGGAGGTTCTCTGATGGAGAGTTCACTTTCTACAGCCAGATTGTAGTTGTGGGACAAAGGGGAAGAGAATTGGCCAGACTGTGGTCGTGCCGTTCTGTTGTAGGAAGGGGGAAGCTTCGTAGGGCCTGATAGTGGGCTTTTGCCTAACACTCGGAAATGAATTGTCTAAGGAGATACGTGTGCTGACAGAGCAAGAGATTTTACTGAGAAAGGGGTGCCTGGGTGGAGAGCGGCAGGGCAAAGGAACCCAGGGGAGCTGGTCTGCCGCATGTGGCTCACAGTTTCAGGTTTTATGGTACTGGGATTCGTTTCTACGTTGTCTCTGGCCAATCATGTTGCTTGGTTCATAGCCTAACTCAGGGTCCTTTTTTGGCATGCATCTCTCAGCCAAGATGGATTCCAGGGAGAAAGACTCTGGGAGGTTGGTCTTCTCTATCGTTGAGCCCCTCCTGAGTTCTCCTGGTTAGTTTTTGTCTGAAGCACCACGTTGCTTATGGGGACCTCTTGTTGGCCAAGTTGGGTGATTTTGGTCAACACTTACCTAACTCCCCTGAGACACTACATACTCAACATACTTCTTGGGAAGACACTTCATACTCAACATACTTCTTGGGAATTGGGGCAGAGGTTTCTTCTGTAGCTACCTCCTATTGGGAGTGGGCACCTTCTTTGCTGCAGCTGCTGCTAAGTCACTTCAGTCGTGTCCGACTCTGTGCGACCCCATAGACAGCAGCCCACCAGGCTCCTGCATCCCTGGGATTCTCCAGGCAGGAACACTGGAGTGGGCTGCCATTTCCTTCTAGAGTAGAAGTGACTCTCCACCTAAATCTAGGCATTCTGTGCCTAAAACTGACTTCCACCCTTATAGTAACAATTGGCCTGAAACTGTTTGACTCTGTCAGAGATAAACCTTGTAAGCAGATGAAACAGACAGGGGCTAAACAGGAGGCCTTAACAGGATGTTCATTGCCGGCCCGGTGGAGATGGGGGGAAGAAAGGCAACATTTGGGGTGAGAGCTGCAGAGTGTGCGACTTTCTTCTGATTGGTGGGTGGTGAAGTATGGTGCTCCAGGAATCTTGGGCTCAGCCTGAAGTTACCATCCTCCACTTTGGGGTGTGTGTGTGTGTGGTGGGTGGGGCGGGGGTGCAGTTTGTCAGAAGAACTCAAAGATACAGTTATGCATGTGTAGTGGCCAATAGCTTCTGTTATGTAGGAACCAGGACCCTGCCCCAAGGCTGTCCTACCACTTGGCTGTTCCTTCCCTGTTTTTGCATCCTCTCCCTTCCCTGATGAGCAACTGTTTGAATATGCCCTTTGGAACTCAGTGAAGGTCAAGGAGGCTGAATGAAACCTCTAACCTACAAACAGGAAACACAGAAAGGATTTGTACTCTGTCGGAGCCCCACAGATTCCTGCTCAGTGTCAGTCCCTTCTTTAATACTTCTCAGTCTTCCAGGGAATGGGACAACAATAGCAGTGGCAAATTCCTGTTGAAATGGGGCCTAGTCTTGTCTCAACTTAGGGACTAGACACTGAATTGGAAATGTTTCTGAGTTCCAGGTACTGGATCTGAGTCTCTTCTTATTAAGATCTCAATCCTTTGTTCCACCATTTTGGTGTAACAGACTTAATTAGAAGTAATTAGAGGAGTGAAACCTGGAATAGGCAAAATAAATCTCATTCCCTGAGGTATTTAGAAAAATAAACTTGAAACCCTTTCTGAACCTCGCACCTTTGGGAGACTTGAAAGCAGTTGTCTAATTGTACCTAAGTAAGTTTTAACTTCTGATGTAGCATTAACATAACAGGAGCTATTGGCCACTACACATATATTTCTTCTTTTTGTTAATATATCATCTAAAGCACTTTCATTTTTTAGTTACAAGAGGATACCTTGAACCATAATGTTGCAGCTACCAGTCACCAGCGGACATTGTTTTGAGAAATGCCGGTGACATCCCCTGTCTGACACAGCTCAGAAAACTCAAGTTCTCAGCAGGACTTGGCCTTGCTAAGTAATGGCTCCTAATATTAATAACCTTAAATGTCTCAACCACAGCGACTCCATTTTGACTTTGTTTCATTTTTCTCCTTAATTGGCCAAAGCAGGTGTCACTGATAACAATTTTAGTATTGTCTAGGTATGAGATGATGTAAGAATTTGGGCTCATAAAATCTCTTGAAACTATAACCGTCTGAAGGCTTGTTCTGTCAGTTTTTCCAGCACAGAGAGCACCTCATCCTTGATCTCCACACTGAACTCCTTTCGGGGATGTGTTGAAGGTCAGTGGCCACAGTGCCCAGTGATCTCATTGTTGCAGAGGCAGATGGCAAGTGCCAATTTTCAGTTGGCAGGGCCCCTCTGGGTCATAAATTCAGCCATAGTTTGGGGGGCATTTCATGACCATTTTGTCCCACTGTGCTTGGAATGCTCATTCCCAGGTCTGGTGAAGGTTTCACTGATGGACTAGGCCTTATTAACAGTGGCCAGCAGTCTCTAGACCACCTTAGTCTCTTATGGTCCAGGAAAATATTCCTTCCTGTTGCTTCTTCCCATATCTAGAGTTATGCTTTTATAATCATTGATCTCATGTGGAGCTATGTATCATCATTGTATCAGAGGCTCAGCCACATATTTGGAAATGCAAGAAACAACAGTTTTGTAAAACAGGCAATATAGAAAAAAATAGTACAGCTAGAAGAATTAGTAAGGTCACAAATTAAAATCTAAGTCAAGAACTATTAGGTGCAGCCCACTATATCCCAGGTCATCTGATTTAATCTGCTTTGTATCAGTCTTTATCTTCGAGGGAAATTAAATATTGGCATTGTCCATAAAGCACCTGGCCTGATTTCCTAGTATTACTAGTCCGGTTATCCCTAGTGGTTTGGCGGTGTGTTGTGTGCATGCTCAGTCATGTCCAACTCTGCGACCCTATGGACTATAGCCTGCCAGGCTCCTCTGTCCATGGAATTTTCCAAGCAAGAATACTGGAGTGGGTTGCCATTTCCTATTCCAGGGGATCTTCCTGACCCAGGGATTGAACCCATGTCTCCCATATTTCCTTCACTGGCAGGCAGATTTTTTATCACTGCACCACCTTGGAAGCCTTTAATTGTTACCAAAATAAGGGAGCCTTTACATTTAAATGACCATATGCTAACCTTCTGGTTGCAGATCATGGAACATCTAATCATCATCCAAAGATAGGTTACTGAGTTAAACTTCAGAAACAAAGTGTGTCTTTTTAATAATTCAATTAAACTTTGCAGCAATGTAACATAACAGCAAGGAATTATCTGATAAGCGAATCTTAGGGAATATAGGCCTCAATAAACAGAATTTAGTATCAGAACATCTTTTTCTCTAAAATCACCCTCATTTTTATCAAATACAGCCAAATCAAAATTAATTTATCCTCAAATTAAATCTGATTCATTGATAAAAGTCCTCCTGAGACCAGAAAGGACACACCGAGGGCTTTTGTCGTAGATTTTGCCTTGTAGATTTAAGTGAATTCCTCCCTTTTTGAGGTCCACAGAATACCCTGAGATTCCTGCACCTGTTAGGAAGTGGCCTTCCTAATTTATCTGATGAAGTTGCTAGGAACCTAAGAGTTTCCAGTCTCCAGAGAGCTCAGGTAGAGAGAAAAGAGTAACGTTTTAATTCTGCTTATAAAGGTATAATTTACAAGTTTGCTGTAAGTCATAATTAGTTTGAAGGGGGTTCTTATTTTTTAATTTCTTTTTGATTGTGGTAGGTCTTATTTGCTGTGGCTCGTGGTCTCTAGAGCACGGGCTCAGTAGTTGTGGCACATGGGCTTTAGTTGCCCCATGCATGTAGAATCCCCTTGGACAAGGGACGGAACCTGTGTTCCCTGCATTGGCAGGCGGATTCTTATCCACTGCACCACCAGAGAAGTCTGAGTTTCTTCATATCTGGAAAACACAGATTAAAAACTGATAATGTTTCCAGACAGAAACCATAAAAATTATAACCACGTTAATTAGTTTACTCAAACCTATGTAACTAATCCTTTTTGTTAACTTTTTATGAAGCCATCAGATTTTTTTATTAGGATTTTTTTCTCTTACCGAGTTCCGCCTGTATAATCTGAGATTTATCAGAGTACAATAACTGTCTATAAATGAGAGAAAGACTTAAAAAGTCATGATTAAACATTTGACCACAATGTAATTGATGAGATAAACTTAGTTACTGCTGTGAATCACATTTTAAAATAACAGCTTAAATTATAACATGATATCAGGATGTTGTGCTGAGTCACTTCAGTCATGTCTGACTCTTTTTGACCACATGGACTGTAGCCTGCCAGACTCTTCTGCCCATGGGGTTTTCCAGGCAAGAATGCTGGACTAGATTGGCATGCCCTCTTCCAACGGATCTTCCATACCCAGGGATTGAACGCATATCTCTTACATTGGTAGGTGGGTTCTTTACCACTAGCACCACCTGGGAAGCCTGATATCAGGACATACCCAAATTTAAAAAAATTATACAATTTTTAGAATGTCTATATTAATAATATTTATACATACAGTATATTCTAAGTAGGTTTATCACTCATGTGATAATGCTCTCTGTGTAATCTATCAAATACTACTAGTTAAATATTTCTCTCCAAGATGCCTCAGAGACCCTCTAAAATGTCCCAAAGTTAACTGGAGGTCAAAAGAACTTTAATCAAAATTTGGTATGTGGGAAGTTTGTCAAAAATTTCAAAATACTTGGTCAAGTAAGAGTATAGGTCACTGGGAGATAATACTTATTCCCTAACCAAAGTTGCAAGAGATCTCAACAGCAAATTCAGGCTGCTTAAAGGCACAGAAACTCACACAACCTGTTATCAAAACAGCATTCAAAGGAAACTTTGTTTTCTTAATAGAGAGTGAAAAGCAAATCTAGTCTTACACCAGCTTGCCTTTAACAACAAAATTCAATTAACTTCAGTCTAAATGTAGCCAATCCTGACTACCCTCAGGATGGTCTGTATCCCCCATGTTAGTCTGTTCCCCACGGTCTTCTCCGTACAGAAACAACCAGCTCTAAAACAGACTCACTTTCTTTTCCCCTGCTGCTGCTGCTGCTAATTCGCTTCAGTCATGTCCGACTCTGTGCGACCCCATAGACAGCAGCCCGCCAGGCTCCCCCGTCCCTGGGATTCTCCAGGCAAGAACACTGGAGTGGGTTGTCATTTCCTTCTCCAATGCATGAAAGTGAAAAGTGAAAGTGAAGTCGCTCAGTCATGTCTGACCTTTGGTGACCCCATGGACTACAGCCCACCAGGCTCCTCCATCCATGGGATTTTACAGGCAAGAGTACTAGAGTGGGGTGCCATTGCCTTCTCCGTCTTTTCCCTTAATAAAATGCAATTCCATTCCTCATACCTTGTTCATTGANCTTTGGTGACCCCATGGACTACAGCCCACCAGGCTCCTCCATCCATGGGATTTTACAGGCAAGAGTACTAGAGTGGGGTGCCATTGCCTTCTCCGTCTTTTCCCTTAATAAAATGCAATTCCATTCCTCATACCTTGTTCATTGAAAACACACATCCTATTTTCCTACTATATATTGAAATTCTTCCCTAATTACGTATTTAAATTATAGAGTCCTCAACTCTTAAAAACGTTAATTTCTAGTGAAAACTGAGAAAGTAACCAATTATGATGTCTTCTAAATTAATATTCTGTAGATTGGTGAACATAAATGCCTGTGATAGTTTCTAAAAACATTTGCTTTTTTAAAATATCTATTTAAAACATTTATGTATTTATTAGATTTCTGTCAAACCTAGGTACAATAAAGGCATTATACTTTATTAACTCTAAAGACTTGTCTGTGTTAATTAAATCAACAAACAAGGTTTAATACCAGATACTAATTTAATACTGAATATTTCCCAGTTCTTGTAAACCTGAAATTAATTCTAACCAGTAATTTTCTGTATTTTTCAGAAGTTACATAAGCACTTAATTTTGTTTAGGCCAATTAAGTAGAGCTCATTGAGAAATTAATTTGATAACACCATGTGGTAATTTGGATGGTATTTGATAATACCATCCAAAGGTAAGGACATATATATAATGTACACTGACATTTAGACAGATATAACCAGAGAACTCATAGATTCATTTTTTAAACTTAATCATGAATCAGGTATTACAACATAAAATTCAGTAGCTTCCTTACTCTTCCCCGCCCCCCCCATAAGTCTCAAGAATTAGTGATCATCTAGATAAGATAAATAATCCTGAGAGCCATGGTCTCAAGGTACAGGGTGAGAAGAGTAAGTTCTCCTAGAATTTGTTCCCGCAAAGTCAGAATTCTGAAAAGATGTTTCATCAAGATTTCTTTTTCTAACCATATATACAAAAATAACCAGTTCTGGAATTTTAAGAGTTTCACCTAAACCAGNTCTTTTGACCACATGGACTGTAGCCTGCCAGACTCTTCTGCCCATGGGGTTTTCCAGGCAAGAATGCTGGACTAGATTGGCATGCCCTCTTCCAACGGATCTTCCATACCCAGGGATTGAACGCATATCTCTTACATTGGTAGGTGGGTTCTTTACCACTAGCACCACCTGGGAAGCCTGATATCAGGACATACCCAAATTTAAAAAAATTATACAATTTTTAGAATGTCTATATTAATAATATTTATACATACAGTATATTCTAAGTAGGTTTATCACTCATGTGATAATGCTCTCTGTGTAATCTATCAAATACTACTAGTTAAATATTTCTCTCCAAGATGCCTCAGAGACCCTCTAAAATGTCCCAAAGTTAACTGGAGGTCAAAAGAACTTTAATCAAAATTTGGTATGTGGGAAGTTTGTCAAAAATTTCAAAATACTTGGTCAAGTAAGAGTATAGGTCACTGGGAGATAATACTTATTCCCTAACCAAAGTTGCAAGAGATCTCAACAGCAAATTCAGGCTGCTTAAAGGCACAGAAACTCACACAACCTGTTATCAAAACAGCATTCAAAGGAAACTTTGTTTTCTTAATAGAGAGTGAAAAGCAAATCTAGTCTTACACCAGCTTGCCTTTAACAACAAAATTCAATTAACTTCAGTCTAAATGTAGCCAATCCTGACTACCCTCAGGATGGTCTGTATCCCCCATGTTAGTCTGTTCCCCACGGTCTTCTCCGTACAGAAACAACCAGCTCCAAAACAGACTCACTTTCTTTTCCCCTGCTGCTGCTGCTGCTAATTCGCTTCAGTCATGTCCGACTCTGTGCGACCCCATAGACAGCAGCCCGCCAGGCTCCCCCGTCCCTGGGATTCTCCAGGCAAGAACACTGGAGTGGGTTGTCATTTCCTTCTCCAATGCATGAAAGTGAAAAGTGAAAGTGAAGTCGCTCAGTCATGTCTGACCTTTGGTGACCCCATGGACTACAGCCCACCAGGCTCCTCCATCCATGGGATTTTACAGGCAAGAGTACTAGAGTGGGGTGCCATTGCCTTCTCCGTCTTTTCCCTTAATAAAATGCAATTCCATTCCTCATACCTTGTTCATTGAAAACACACATCCTATTTTCCTACTATATATTGAAATTCTTCCCTAATTACGTATTTAAATTATAGAGTCCTCAACTCTTAAAAACGTTAATTTCTAGTGAAAACTGAGAAAGTAACCAATTATGATGTCTTCTAAATTAATATTCTGTAGATTGGTGAACATAAATGCCTGTGATAGTTTCTAAAAACATTTGCTTTTTTAAAATATCTATTTAAAACATTTATGTATTTATTAGATTTCTGTCAAACCTAGGTACAATAAAGGCATTATACTTTATTAACTCTAAAGACTTGTCTGTGTTAATTAAATCAACAAACAAGGTTTAATACCAGATACTAATTTAATACTGAATATTTCCCAGTTCTTGTAAACCTGAAATTAATTCTAACCAGTAATTTTCTGTATTTTTCAGAAGTTACATAAGCACTTAATTTTGTTTAGGCCAATTAAGTAGAGCTCATTGACAAATTAATTTGATAACACCATGTGGTAATTTGGATGGTATTTGATAATACCATCCAAAGGTAAGGACATATATATAATGTACACTGACATTTAGACAGATATAACCAGAGAACTCATAGATTCATTTTTTAAACTTAATCATGAATCAGGTATTACAACATAAAATTCAGTAGCTTCCTTACTCTTCCCCGCCCCCCCCATAAGTCTCAAGAATTAGTGATCATCTAGATAAGATAAATAATCCTGAGAGCCATGGTCTCAAGGTACAGGGTGAGAAGAATAAGTTCTCCTAGAATTTGTTCCCGCAAAGTCAGAATTCTGAAAAGATGTTTCATCAAGATTTCTTTTTCTAACCATATATACAAAAATAACCAGTTCTGGAATTTTAAGAGTTTCACCTAAACCAGCTTCTCTGGAGCCTGAAGAATATTGTGGCTACATAGGACTATAATAAAGTATCATCTTAATCTCTTAGTAAAATATCTTCTTCGTAGGCTCATAGGTAAAATCCTTCTAGTCAGACAGCATTCATCTAAGAGGGCTCTGCAGTGGACAGAACCAGACTTTCCCATGTAACAAAGCAGAATGGCCATCATAAATCACAACCCAGGACACAGAGTAGAACACGCACATAGGCCCAGTTTTGTAATCAGACACTTGCTTCATCACAAGATTGCATTCGCTCAGAAAACCTCCTACAGAGACACAAAACTTCAGATCTCAGAAAACCTCCTACAGAGACACAGAACCTCAGTACTGGCAAACAGTAAATGGAAATATCTCAGGTTGCCACAGATTTCAAAGGGAGGAAAGGAGGACAGATTGAAAGAAGAGGGGAAGAAGGCGGCACAAACAGGGGTGGTCTTATGGATGTCTCTTGACACCTACGGATGCCCAGGCATTATAGGAATTTTTCCTGGGCTTATAGGAAGGAAGGAAGGATGGAAACTTGGCCCTATCAGAAACCAGATGAGATCACTGGCATTCTTTGCCCACCAGAGGTGATCAGGCTCCGTCCCTCAGCTCAGGCTGAGGCTCTTCAATCAGACTTCTGGTCTAGTACCAGGGCAGAAGAAAGGAGGGTAGGATAGGAAGGACTGAAAAGAGAAAAGAGAGAGGGAAGGGAAAAAAGGTCAACAAAGTCTCTTGTTTGTTACCTGGTCGGGGCACTCTGGCCAGTCATCTGTGTCAGGGGAAGGCCGGGGACAAAAGGGCTCTGGTAGCAGCTGCTGGGTCTGGTTTGTGGGTGAGTGAGCTGGCCCCTGAGTTCCCCAAGTGGTCAGGCTGTCAGTCATAGCAAAGGGCCTATGCGCACCAGCAATGTGTTGGACAAAATGTTGAATGCTGGAAATACGAAGAAATAAAATAGTCACTTGATCTTGAGCACTGAAGACCCTGGCTAGGGTAGACAGACTGGAAAATAATGCAGTTTGGGAAATAAGACTGTAATAAGACTATGAATTTTGGACTTTTTGCCATTCACTGAAGCCTCAAAGTAGATGGAAGCTGTCACTTTGAAATGTATTTGGGGAATGAGTAGTGAACTATGGTTTTGTTTTTCTTCTCATCCTCCAATTGGAATTGTTCCCAAGTTAGTTATTATGGAAATGCTTACCCATCTGTCACTAGAAATGATCAAAACGATTCTTTTTAGCACCAACAAATAAGCATCAGGCTGCTTACTAAAAACAAGGTCTCTTAGTAACATTAGTCTCCAGGCTTCACCTTTGATTTTCATACCTGAGGTTGGAAGCCTCAATTTTGGTAAAATTAGTAATGATAAGTATTATATTGTACTGACTGTAAGTATTGACTATACTAACAAAACAAGGGTTTGAATACACACTTATACATTCAGTAGGAGAGGGAATATTTTAACTGGAGGTCTAAGCTTCGTGGGTTTTAGGGTAGAAAGGGAACTTACCTTTTGAATCTAGTGTCCCAGGTTAGTTAGCCTACCAGTGTGTCCTTCTACAGAAGTCTTTTGCAAAAGATTGCAGAGAAATCTCCCATCAACAAAAAAGCTCTAGGATCTTGGCAGTATTCCTAAGTAATGGACTGTTGAATTGATCCAGGTCAAGCCTTTTTCTTTTTATCTGACCTAAGACTATAGGGTCACCTTTTGTGCAGTTAATTGAATTGACCCAGGAGATAAGGCTATGGATAGATAAGATGTTAGTGGAAAAAAGGGAATCAGAATTTGGTCTAATTTACAGAGGAGAACAGAGACGTCCAGGGTTAGAGGGGTAAGTCAAAAAAAAGGGAACATTATCAGGAACTTTACTGATCTGTTCTTTCCCTTTTGCCTGCACTACTTTTTTTTTTTTTCTTTCAGTTGAGGCCCTGCTTAGTTTCTATCAGGGAAAATCCAGCAGTTACATTCTAAGTGCTTAGGTATAATGAGTGATGGAGAAATGGATGCAATGCGGGACTGGTCTACAAAAGTGTTGGCCAGTGTCTAGACCAGGTGTGGAAGCTAGGTCCTGATATGGAACATTGGTGCTATTAGGATGTCTTTCAAGTCTAGGCCCAACTGTGTGGTGGAGAGTAAAGCATCTTACATTTCTTTTCCATGTTGTTATTCCAGCTCACATTTTAAGTCTAGGATAAACAGTTCCAGATCATGGGAAGATAACAGTATCTCATTCTCATAGCTGCCTCAGTAGTTTTAATAATCATTATAGTATACATTTATTGGGCATATATTTTCCATACCCAATATATCATTCAATTCTTATGCATTTTATAGATGAGAAGACTGAGTCTTAGAGAAGGACCAGGTTGGTAGGTTAATGATTATATAGTCATAAAAAAACAACCTTGCTAGGAGTTGTTTCAGAGAAGGCAATGGCACTCCACTCCAGTACTCTTGCCTGGAAAATCCCATGGACGGAGGAGCCTGGTGGGCTGCAGTCCATGGGGTCGTGAAGAGTTGGGGACGAGTGAGCGACTTCACTTTCACTTTTCATTTTCATTCATTGGAGAAGGAAATGACAACCCACTCCAGTGTTCTTGCCTGAAGAATCCCAGGGACGGTGGAGCCTGGTGCACTGCCGTCTATGGGGTCGCACAGAGTTGGACATGACTGAAGCAGCTTAGCAGCAGCAGCAGGAGTCGTTTACAGAAGATACTACTGTTATTCCTTTGGTTCTGCCTGAAGATTCCATTTATGCTTAGGGATTTACTGACAGAGCTCAATTTTGTGCCATTGCCAGCAAAAACAAGTCCTTGTCACCTGCTTCCCATCTAATTATCATAATTTGATAATAGAAGTTAAACTTCAAAACAGTGGAAAGAGTCCTTAGCTCTGCGTTTTTCATTGCATTCATTCATTTTTTTATTCACCCAACAAATACTTGAGTGCCTTCTTTGTGCCAGGCACTATTCTAGATGCTGGACATAAGGGAGTGAACAAAAGAAGCTGAGTTGATGCCTTAATGAAACTTTTGTTCTAGGCTGGGAAGGCAGTAAATTAAAAAGGAGAAAAAAAAAAAAAGTGCCCGTCCATCCATCTCTAATGTTAGAGAGAAGTGCTGTGGAGAAAAATAAAGCACCATAGGGAGATAGAATGTGTCAGGGATAGGTAGGGTAGGAGCAGGGGAGGTTTTTATATACGCTGGTAATAAAGGAAGCTGCTGCTGATGTGATGTTTTGGCTGAGACCTGAAGTAGGTGAGGGGACAAGCAATGCCTGTATTTGGGGGAAAAGCATTCTGGGCAGAGCAGGCAGCAAGTACAGGGTACCTGAGGCGGGGGTGTGCCTGGTGAGTGGAGAGCCACAGCAGAGAGGTTAGCGAATGGAATAGGATCTGAGGTTGGATCTTGCCTTTCAGAGATTCTGATTGGGATGGGAAGCCATTTGGCTGAATAGCTTCCATTTACCCCCCCAGAGTCACTCCACCCTTTTCTAACCTGCTCTGCAGGTCCCAGTAGGCGGACCTGCACCGACAGGCAGCCTTGCTTTCTGACTTCTGGTTGCATTTGCCCACAGGGAGTATTAGTAGGGGATGAGTGAGAGAGAAGGATGAGATGGGCATCTGTATTCTCTTCTCAAAGAATTGTGTGGGTGGGGCTGTCTCTAGGCTTANACAGGCAGCCTTGCTTTCTGACTTCTGGTTGCATTTGCCCACAGGGAGTATTAGTAGGGGATGAGTGAGAGAGAAGGATGAGATGGGCATCTGTATTCTCTTCTCAAAGAATTGTGTGGGTGGGGCTGTCTCTAGGCTTAAGGTCAGTCCCTAATTAAGTGTCTCCTCCATGGAGCTCTCCGTCTCCTTCTCCACTCCTTCTCTTCATTCTTCAGGTCTAGAAGGGGGTGAAGTACCCCATGCTGCTAGCGCCCCTGTCGTGATAGGAACTCTCCTCAGGTCACCCACTTTGAATGTGCCATCTGTTTCCTGCCAGAGGGCAGACTGATGTGTAACTGGAGGATTTTGCCACAATCTTTCGAGCATTGGAGAGGGCCATTTAGGTCCCTGTCGAGAGTAGACTGTGAGGAGGCCAGCGTGGGTGCAGGGAAACCAGTTAGGTGGCTATTGCAATATTGATGATGGCTTTGCTCAGGGCTGTGGTGGTGGAGGTAATGAGCAGTGCTGAGATTCTGGGTATCTTTTGGAGGTCTCTGTCTTGACAAGCTGTTTTACTTCTCAACGAACTGATGAACTTGATGCTCAGAGGACCTTTTATGACCACACAGCAAGATGTTGTTGTATTATTAGCAATTGTCTTCCTTTTTGTGTCATCTGCAGCCACCCCATTGCAAATGCTCCATAATTCAGGCTGGTAGGGTAATACCAGTACAGTCTCAGAGGTAGCAGGCTTACCAAAAGCAGTTGTTACTGAAGATACTACTCCCATTTTCCTTATAGACAGCCCTTGAACAGAGGCAAAAGCATTCTCCACTTGAAATGGCATGATGTCATTAGACAACATTCAACAGTCAATTCTGAGGGAAATCTAGAAGAATTAATTGTTGTTGTTCCATTGCTCGGTTGTGTCCAACTCTTTGCAAACCCATGTACTACAGCACGCCAGGCTTCTCTCAGTTCAGTTCAGTCACTCAGTTGTGTCCGACTCTTTGCGACCCCACGAACTGCAGCATGCCAGGCCTCCCTGTCCATCACCAACTCCTGGAATCCACTCAAACCCATGTCCATTAAGTTGGTGATGCCATCCAACTATCTCATCCTCTGTTGTCCCCTTCTCTTCCTGCCTTCAATCTTTCCCAACATCAGGAAATGTCTTTTCAAATGAGTCAGCTCTTCGCATCAGGTAGCCAAAATATTGGCTTCAACATCAGTCCTTCCAATGAATACCCAGGACTGATTTCCTTTAGGATGGACTGGTTGGAGTTCTTGCAGTTTCCTTGCAGTCCAAGGGACTCTCAAGAGTCTTCTCCAACACCACAGTTCAAAAGCATCAATTCTTNGGACAAAAAAAAAAAAAAAAAAAAAAGAATCCAATCATTGGAGAAAACCAAGACCAAAATAAAAGTAAATATGCCAGAAAGAACTTAATGCTGTGACCAGGTGAGATAGAAAAGAGTAAGTATATTAAGGTGATCACATAGGAAAGTTATAACCCATGGCAGAAATTATAAATATACCACAGAGAGGCAAAATTAGAGGCTAGACAAAAAGAAAGGAGACTTGAAGAAATACACTAAGGGAAGACACATCATTGATAAGAGAGAACACCTGGATTACAGGAGTTTAAACTGAAGTATTTTTAAAAATAACATGAGTCAATTTTGATTAGGACTTTTCAGAGAGTAATTTATTCTCTATCTCTATTGAGATGCAAACTCTCTTCTAGCTTTGGCTGGCATTCCTATTTCTAAGAAAATCCTGTGCAGAGTCAAAGTTGGCTTAAATGTTTAAGAATAATTTTTATTTAAAAAATTACCACTACAGAAAAGTTTCAGTTATACTACAAATAAAACAAATCTTCTTATTTTTCTAAAACTTTTGACAGCAAGTTGCTAACTTGATGTCCATAAATGCTTTAACGTGCAATTCCTGCAGACAAGGATATCCTCCTTCACAGCCACAACACAACATTTAAAATAAAATATTTGCATTGCTACNATAAAACAAATCTTCTTATTTTTCTAAAACTTTTGACAGCAAGTTGCTAACTTGATGTCCATAAATGCTTTAACGTGCAATTCCTGCAGACAAGGATATCCTCCTTCACAGCCACAACACAACATTTAAAATAAAATATTTGCATTGCTACATTTCTTCCGTCTACTCCTCAGACCCATTCAAATTTTGCCAGTTGCCCCAGATCCTTCCTGGGGGAAGGACCCACTCAGCATAATGAACTCCGTTGTCATGTCTCTTTAGTCTTCTTCAGTATGGAAGAGTTCTGTACCTTTTGTTGTTGTTTTCTTTTATAACTCTGAGGTTTTTGAAGATTATTTTGATATTATTTTGTAAAATGTAGGTTTGTATGATGTTTCCATGTGACTGAGTTCAGGTTATGCTTCTTTGCAAGGAATTCACAGAAGAGTTGTCAGCTGCTCATTGTGCTCTACCAAATTGTGCATAATTTTATTTGTCCCATACCAATGGGACTTCACCATAAAGATATATATNCTTTTTTTTTTTTTTGAGAAGGTCTGTAGTTGTCTTGTAGAACGTTACAGATTTGGAGTTTTCTAAGAGATACTTGGGCTGTTTGATTTGTTTTTGCTCCTTTATGTTTCTAGTAAAAATTAAAGTTTATGATAGGAGACTTGGTTAGTGAGTTCATTGTCTTGGCACGAGCACTTCATGGGTAGTACTGAGTACTTTATCACGTCAGGAAGTGCACAGTATTTCCTTCTACCTATAGCGATGTTAAGATGGCTCAATAGATGATGGAAGTTTGTATTTTTATTATAATATTGAGCTTTTCCTTTTATATCCTTCAGGTAATCTGTGAATGATCCTTTTGTACAGTGCCGGTATCCAGTTCCTCATCTACTGATTGTTTTCACATCCACTGATGACCACTTCTTGCTTTGTTAAGGACGTCTGTTACTTTTTTATGATGTCTGTCCCATGTGTTTTAGTCTATCTTTTCTGTGTTTTGGTAATTTAAAATAGTTACAGTCTCTATCCAGATTATTCAGTTATCTGAAGTTCTTAGACATCCACTTCTGTTCTTTGTTATATTTCCTGATTCCCAAGGTGAACTGTTTCCTTAGGTGTTTTATAGTTTTAAATTGTGAGTTGGCTTCCTTTTCCGGTAAGCGGCCTGAGGTGACCCCTAAAAATGGTGGGCTATTCACTTGACCCAGAAAACCCCACAAAATCATGCAAATCAAGAGGTTCAAATCTTGGTGTTCACTTTTAAGAATACTCGTGAAACTGCCCAGGCCATAAAGGGTATGCATATCTGAAAAACCACAGAGTATCTGAAGGCTGTCACTTTAAAGAAGCAATGCGTGCCATTCCGTCGTTATAATGGTGGAGTTGATGTGTGTGCACAGGCCGAACAGTGGGGCTGGACGCAGAGTCGGTGGCCCAAAAAGAGGGCTGAATTTTTACTACACATGCTCAAAAATGCAGAGAGTGATGCTGAACTTAAAGGGCTTAGATGTAGATTCTCTGGTCATTGAGCACATCCAAGTGAGCAAAGGCCCCAAGATGCGGCGCAGGACTTGCAGAGCTCACGGTCGGGTCAACCCCTCCACGAGCTCTCCCCACCACACCGAGATGAGACGAGAAAGAACAGATTGTTCCTAAACCAGAAGAGGAGGTTGCACAGAAGAAAAAGATATCCCAGAAGAAACTGNGAGCTCACGGTCGGGTCAACCCCTCCACGAGCTCTCCCCACCACACCGAGATGAGACGAGAAAGAACAGATTGTTCCTAAACCAGAAGAGGAGGTTGCACAGAAGAAAAAGATATCCCAGAAGAAACTGAAGAAACAAAAACTTAGGCCTGGGAATAAATGCTGCAAAAAAATAAATGCAAATCAAAGTTAAAAAAAAATAAAATGTGAGTTGATCTTCAGAGGGGTTGTTTGTGTGAATCCTGAGGGGCTTCAGGTAGAGGGTCATGAAAAACAAACCTCTCTTACTTCGGAGAGAGGTTTGTTTTTGCCACGCACACTACAGGCGTTTCCACGGACCACTTTATTTTTAAACTGAAGGATAACTTAAATGTACTAAAATGCACAGGTTTTCTGTGCTATTTTGATATACGTATGTACCTGTATTACCACCCAGCTCAAGCAGAGATGATTTTTTGTATTTAATTTTGGAGTTAGGAGTTCCCATACAGTGTAGATAGAATAAATTCAGACGCTTAAACCTATGTGAGGGCATTGTGATTACAGAGTTTTTGGTGGTTTTTCCCTACCTTTTCCAAGCTTAAGCCAAGGCAGAAAATTTCTTTGCCTCCTTCTACCAGTGGCAGGTTTTTGTACTTATTGTTCCCTGAAGGTCTGTGCTTTGTGCAGAAATCTTAGTTATAACACTGTGCTTCTTGTGCGTCAGGGCCTGATATTCCGTTTTGCCATTGAAGCCAAAGTCTGAGTTGAGAATGTCCTTCAGGGTGGCTGCGGTGTCGAGCGTGTCCTGCTTTGTGGTTGTTGCTGGGTAGTTGCTAAGTACTTCTTTTTACTTCCCTATTACCTTTTGGCTCTTGAGAGATTTGGTTTCCCCTGCTTTCATACCTTAGTTGTCCATTTAAAGTAGTGTTTATGTGTTTTTATTTTGTGTATGTGTATATATGTGTATCAAGTCCATTTGACCAATTATAACACACCAGAAGCTACTCAGTGACCGAGTAGTTTATAACAACAGAGATTTTGCGGCTTGTAGTTCTGGAGGCTGAAAAGTCCAAAGTCAAGGTGCCAGCTTGGTCCCCTTCTGGGGAGGGCCCTCCTCCTGGTTCATGCACCTTCTGTGTCCTCATGTGGTGGAAGGGCCCCGGGGATCTCTCTTTCGTTAGGCACTAATCCCACTCCTGATAGATCTGCCTTTGAAGCTAAGCACCTCCCAGAGGCCCCACATTCTAATAGTATCATCTCTGAGGATTTCAACATAGGAATTTTGAAGAAACATAAACATTCAGACCATAGCAACATAGAAATCAAAAGACTCGCCACTGATTCTAGGTAAAGGACGATTTTCTGGTTATGTTGTTAACAAACTACCAGAAACAGAAACTCTAACTTTTATGTTTTTAAATATTACCTTTTCTTCTTGGGAATATATGTGCATGATAGTTGGGCATTATTCATACTTAGTAATATCTGTGCTAATGACTTCTTTTAATTATAGGTAGGGTTATATAAGTAACTTCAAGGATCATGGAGTGATTTATGACCTAATATAGATCTGGTTCACTTAGTTTTTATGACTCAATTCTAAATGTTGTCTTAATTAGCCACCTTTGTATGTAATTACATCTTGTAAAGGATGAAAATTTATCCCTTCTGTTCAGCTTTATTGAAAGTGAACATTTCTAAGTATTTTTGTTAGGGGAAGCTGGATTCAGCTTAAGTATACATACTAGATTAGGAGTTTGTGAATATTTTAGAAAATTTATTGTTTTTTCCTTACATAATCTTAGAAGTTACATGCTTGGGATTGTAATAAATTTGTATAAAATGGCTGCTATCTGGTCTGATTGACATTTGAGATATTTTATTGGCATAAGAAATTTTGGTATCTTGAAAAATCACTGTTTACTTACATTAGTTATTTCCTAATTAGACCCTGTCTTCTACCCTTCACTCCATTTAAAAATTATTTTCCAGAAAGCATTGCAAATGGGTATCATGTAAGATACAGCAATAAAATTACATTTGTGTGGAAACTAGTGAACATAACAACCTAGTACTGGTTTTCCTGATTTTTGATGGATAGCAGATGTCCATACTACTGCAAAGTGGAGTTGTAACCACATATATTTAATTCTTCAGTATCAATTAAATATGTTTATATTCTCTTAATTCAAAGCCAAGATAAAACCTATAAGCCAAAATAAGAGGCCAAATGGGCTACATAATTGGAAAGTTAGTGATAATTGTTGCTGAAGAAAGATTTCTCTTATATGAATGAGCCTGTTACCTGGCTTTTACGAAGCTGTGGGAGATATTTATCAAATAATGCATTTCGTAGAGAATACTTTAGGTATCCTTTTGGCTTTTAAATATAATGCTGATAAAGTGTTTGCAGAATATATTACACAGCTAGTTAAATTTAGCAGCTTTACTGTTAAGTGCTTTTAGGTAACCCTGGGTTACTAAGCCAGGTTAACTATCCAAACAAAAACAGAACAAGCGAAACCAAACTGACTAGTTAATATGTGTACCCCAATTATTTATTTTTGGAAAGAGTCCAGAATGAGGTAGTCCAGGAATTTACCTAATAGTCTAATTTTTAGGCAGCTGGGTTAAGGGTGGAGGTTTTCAGGCCCCAGTGTTAAATATTATTCATTCTAATAATAGAAACTGTTTATATCATATCCTCCAGATAATCTGGAGAATGTTTCTTTTCTTCTTCTGCATGAATTTTCTTTTTTCTCTGCATCATGAAGTCTCTATTCTGCTAGCAGTCTTGATATTCTCCATTCTACTAGCTGCTCTTCAGATAAAAAGTTTCTGCCTTTCTTTTACTGGCTGGTGCCCACCCCCCTTTAAGGAGTAACTGTCTTAGAAGAAGTAGCCTCTAAGTATTGTTCTTTATTAAATCTAGTATCTGTGACATTCAAGCTTTTAGACGGTGCCCTTTACCATATCAACCTAATTTCTTCATATTGTTTTATGCAGCTTAATAGTTAGAGCAAGAGTCTGTATTCATGTTCCGTATTTTAGTCCTGGGAATGACATTCCCTCACCTCTCCAATGCAGATACAACTCTTGATGGCTTATTTGACATTCATTACCTCCATCATGCTTTCTGTTGGCAGCTGTCTTCTAACTGTAAAGTTTCTGGGAGTTTTGAAGTCAGAATCATCNTCCTGGGAATGACATTCCCTCACCTCTCCAATGCAGATACAACTCTTGATGGCTTATTTGACATTCATTACCTCCATCATGCTTTCTGTTGGCAGCTGTCTTCTAACTGTAAAGTTTCTGGGAGTTTTGAAGTCAGAATCATCTTGAAAAACAACAAACTTGTAAAGGGTTCAATTTTGTTTTAAATTATATGCTATATGATAAATTAATATGAAAAATCATAAAGTTAAAATTGACTGGTAAATTTTAAATCTATTTTGTAGACTTTACTTGGAATTTTTCTAAGTTACATAATCTTTCTGATACATAGAATAAACCTTAAGTTTCTTCCAGTACCTAGAATACTAGAGTCTGTTATATTTATAGAGATATTGTATATTTATGCCATGTCTGGATTACATAAATTTGAAAGCAGAGCATACTAGTCTTGTGTTGTACTAAAGGATGTAAATTGATATTCATTTAACAGTGTTAAAATGTTGTAACTCAAACTTTGTCCCCTCACCTGGACCAAATAATACTCTTAGATAATCAAAGTCAATACAGAGTAGTAAATCCTCTGTATCTACTTTGGATAGAGAGGATACTTTGATTTTGGAGGAAAATACCAGTGGGTTGCTGCTTCCCCCTCTTCCCTAAGGATTTTTCTCCTCCCCTCATCTTGAATGATGAGTTTGGGTTTACAGAAATGGAATTCCTGGTGACGAGATCAGCTGTTGTAGCTGTCCAACATCACATACCTTTGCAAGGGTCTTGAGCACAGGGCTCAGTAGCTGCCATTCATTTGAATCAGCTTCAGTGCTTCATCCCCAAGTGGCGTGAGTGCTGCTTTCCTGGCTTGCCAGGGCCCATTGCCATTTTTTTCCCTGCACTCCCTGGAGAAGGACAAAGTCTCATAAAGCAGATTCTGAGGGTGAAACCCAGGAAAAACTGCATTGAGGAGAAGACGGATCAGAGAGCTTCATTCTGCAGGAAGGTCACTGCATTTTAGGAATGACATTTAATCTCTTCAATCTCTCTTTCTTATTCTTTGGATACATAGTTTAGCTGCCTTTGGGGAAGCGCACAGAATGAAGAGTTGGTACCAGTCTTACCACTAAAAATGAGTACCAGGGTTTATGGAACAGTAAACTGAAGCAGAAACAGCTTTGCCTTTTTTTTTTNTGCCTCAAGCCGCAAATGTCCAGTGGGAGAACATGTCCCCAGGGTCCCAGGTGCCTGTTGGTTGAGGTGAGGGTGTCAGGAGCGAGTCGGGCAGGAAGGAGGCTTGATCTCAGGCTCAGCCTCTTGGTTTATTTGCTTTCAGAGAGGCGGTCTTCCCAGCTTTCCTTACCCCATAGGGGTGAACGGAGTGGGTTCTGTGGCTAGGGGTGTTTCTTGGGTAAACCAGGCCTAAACTCCCGGTGAACCCTCGCATCTGGAGATCCAGGATGCTCACACTCCATGCTCTTTGCCAAATGCTTGTGGAACCAAATAAGATCGGCCTTGCCCGCGCACGGGCCTCACTATGCAGTTGTTTTCGTGTATTGGTTGCTTCATTCAACGACTCGATGACTGCCAACTGTGCAATGAAACAGAAACCTCTGGGTCCTTGCGAATCAACACCCCAGGATCCTAACGCCCTGGCAAAAGTGGCCCAAGTGGGAAAGGCGGGAAGTTCTGCAAGTCTGCGGATGGAAGCAGAAGCGGGGCGGGTGGAGAGGCGGGCGGGCGTGTCTACTGTGGGGGCCTGGGCAGGGGAGAGGTGGCCACCCTGGGAACTGGTGGGCATGGCACAAGTCCCGGGATGCGAGGACTGAGGCCTTTCTCCCTCTCCATCCTCTGACCTGGCGCGTGTTTGAACAGCCTAAGCGGAGGAAAAGTGGGTGCCTATGGTGGTAATTAGTGAGTTCACAGAGCACGACAGCGCCGCGGGATGCACGTTCTAGACGCGTTGAGTGTCAGCCTGACGTTAACGCACTAGGCATTCATAAATAACTACAACCCCACCCTCCGCGCCTGAGCTGAGAAATGACGAAATGCTGTGTTTATAGAGCGGGACAAGGGGCAGGCAGCGGTCAGGAGAGGCTTACAGCTGCCAGGAAGCCCCGCGTGTTCCTCGTCAGTCTGGGGTGCAGTTGGGAAGAGACTACAACTCCCAGGGTCCGCCGCGCCCCCGCGGCGACCACAACTCCCAGGGTGCACCGCGCGCCAACGGACTACAAAGGTATGCGCGCAGCGGCCCTACGCCAGTTAGCGGCTCCGGGAGCTACGCTTCCCAGGACTCCGGGAGGAGCCGGCGGGCACGGATTTGCACGCGCTGATTGGCGACGCGGACCACGGCAGTGGCGTAGTAGGGGCGGTGGCGGCAGTTGGCCAAGGGTCCGGAGGCGGGGCCACAGGCCTCGGGTGCTGCCAGCCCGGCGGGCTAAGACTTGGCCGCGGCGGGGTGCGGGCTGAGGCTATGGGCGACCGCGGCGGCGCGGGCGGCTCCCGGCGCCGGAGGACGGGGTCGCGGCCTTCGATCCAGGGCGGCAGTGGGCCAGCGGCAGCGGAAGAGGAGGTGCGGGATGTGGGCGCCGGAGGGGACGCGCCGGTCCGGGACACAGACAAGGACGGAGACGTAGACGTGGGCAGCGGCCACTGGGACCTGAGGTAGCGGTGCGCGTGACCCCTAACCTTTGACCCCTGATACGGGGCCACTGCGACCCAACCTGGTGCCCCAGGCCTGTCGGCGGCAGCTCGGGCTCGAGTCCGAGAGTCTGGCGCCGGGACTTTGCGTGCACAGCTGTGCCCCTCTGGCCTCCGCGGGGAAACTTAGCGGGAGGTTGGGGGCGGAGGGTCTCCTGCCGGGACACCCAGGTACGGGGGCCGAGGGGAGGGCAGCGGCTCAGCTTCTAGACGCCCTCCCTCTGCCTTACTTAGGTGGGTTCTGAAGCTTTCCCAGGGTGAGCCCACCACGCACAGTGTCCTCTACCTGGAAGGAGATACGGGGGTCCCTCCTGAGGGCCATGAGGGGTGCCTTGTGGGTTGATAAAGCTCCTGGAGGAGGACGGTGGACGGGCGGAGAACAGGGGCAGGGGCAGTGCGAGGGGATTTCTCATCCCTTGCAGACCCTCTAGAGAATGGTCTTCACAAAGGTCCCTCATCAGTCACCCGGCGATTGACTGGCCTAGGGTCCTACTTATTACCAGCACAAACGCTTGCTCTAGGGTCAAAGTGGGTCCTGTAATGGGACCCTCACCCCTGGTTGGGGTGCAGGGGAGGAGTTGGAAGTGTGCACACCCACAGGTGGGCGCCCTGCTTAGCTGAAGGACTGGTAGGAAGGAGTTGGGGGAGCGAGCTGTAGCTGAAAGGGAGGATCTGACCTACGTGGGCATCGGCTAAGTCCTGCTGGCTGCTTCTAGGCGCCCCCTTTGCCATCCTCCACACCCCTCCCCCCAGCCCTGACCTTCATCCTGGTCAAGGGCTCTCAGGGGCTCTAGATTTGGGATCAGCTCCAGAGCTAGAGTTTATCAAGGAGGAAGTGGGCAACAGGTCAGTCAGCAAGGATTTGCTATCTTCTTCACTGGGTGCTGTGGGGAGTGGAGGGACAAGGGCAGCTGGGGTGCAGGTACTGTCCCTGCCCTTGGGGCGCACACAGTTCACCTGAGAGATAAGATAATCTCAGCCCTGAAGAGTGAGAGCAAAGGTCGGGCGCAGAGTTCAGGATGACACCATGGGGAGGGTGGCTCTGTGAGGGGTACTGGCTTCCTACAAGCTCCGGGTGGTCCTGAGGGGGCAGCTGCAAAGGCCAGGAGGCCCACAGGCCCCTCTGCCCACTCCTGGGGAACTGGATTTGGGGTCACTTTGTATGAGGTGGGGGCTGGTACCAGCTTTGGGGCAAGCTGTCACCCTGGATGGGGCATCACTTGCCTGCTCTACACAGGCCAGATGGCCAGAAGCCACTCCTGTCCTCTTGGTGGCCCACCCTCGAGGTCTGGGCCCTCGGGAAGAAGAGCAGTTGGTGGCGAGGATGGACCACCGGAGCCTCTCCTGGTTTCCAGAACACGCAGCTGTGTGTGCCTGTCCCCAGGCCACATGCCACAGGGCTGGGGGCCTCCTGGGGCAGGGCTGGGCCTTGGTCTGGCTACTCTTGGTATCGCCTCTGCCTCCCTGCCTCCCAGTCATCCTCCTCCCACCTCTGCCTCCCTGCCTGTTAGTTTCTTCCTCCTCAGGCCCTTCCGGACACTTCCTGCTCACCTAGGTCTGGGCAGGCGGGGTCAGGCGCCGGCTGTGAGTTCACTCCTTCCGGCAGCGAGGTGCAGCTGGGTGCCAGGAGGGCCGCTGCTGTTGCCTCGCCTCTGAGTGTGTCCCTTCCAGGTCCTCCACACTCCCCTGTGCCCGGACGCCTGGTGCGTCCTCCAGCCATTGGTTCATGGCCCCTCCAGGCATGGCTTTCTAGTCCAGAGCCTCTAGGCTGGGTGCAGGAAGTGCTGAGGAGGTGGCAGCCAGGAGGCGAACTGGCACCCTCTCCCTCTTTGTTCTGTCCGTCCCTGGAGCTGGACCGTATGGCCCCACACGTGTGATCCCCACTTGGGGCTGTGCCTCTGGGCAAGTTGGGAAGATTGGTGAGCCTCAGTTTCCCCATGTGCCCGCCTCCCAGTGCTGATGTGCAGGTTGAATGAGTTGCCGACTGTGATGAGTTAGAATGGCCCTACTGGCTGGGTGGGACTGGGGAGCAGGTGGGGGTTGCTTGGGGGCACAGAGGCACAGCCAGCACCTCAGTCAGGGAGAGGGTGACAGAAAAGCTCTGGGTGAGGCCCCACCTCCACGCTGACCATGCCTGCTGCCCTTTGGTCCACTGCAGTGAACTGCCATGGGGCTGGACCTCTGTGGGGATTGGTGGGCAGTGGGCTTCCTTCCCACTTGAGGCCTCTGACCTCTGGGGGCAGGGCGCTGCCCGGATGGGATGGTCGGAAGGCCGGTAGAGGGACCTGAGGGTTCTGTGTGGTGGCTGGGGGCAAGCCTCAGGAATTTGACAGCAGGAATCTGGAAAAGCTTGAATAATGTTACTTGTTGTCAGGATTGGGAACTGCTCCCCCCTCCCCGCACCTTCATCTTAGAGACTGCTGCACATCGGTCAGTGTGGTCATCTTGGTGGCCTCCAAGGTGGCAGGTGTCACACTGTTGTGAAACCATCCCCTGGATGTGTGGTGCAGACATGGACATGCAGATGGTGCTTGGCAGGTTGTAGCACAAGGCGGCTTTGGGACGGTTCCAGTGACAGTGAGTGGGCTGGATCTGGGGGGTTCTGGGCAGGTCCATCAAGCAGATACCCCCCTTGACTGTCCTCTTGGGATAGTTGAGCTTGGGAGCCCTGCTCGCCTCGCCAAAATGCAGGCACAGAGAGTCATGAAGAAGAGGGCCTGGGGGCTCAGAGCCCCACTGCATGTGCAGCCCAGGGTGGACCTGGAGGAGGTGCTTGGGCAGGCCAGGCNGACTGTCCTCTTGGGATAGTTGAGCTTGGGAGCCCTGCTCGCCTCGCCAAAATGCAGGCACAGAGAGTCATGAAGAAGAGGGCCTGGGGGCTCAGAGCCCCACTGCATGTGCAGCCCAGGGTGGACCTGGAGGAGGTGCTTGGGCAGGCCAGGCCGGGCCAGGGCCTGGGGCGGGGGGGGCCTGGTGTGGCGGGCAGGCAGGGCCAGACTGTTAGTGCTGTCCAGCTCAGGATGCTGGCACCTTGTCCTCCCCAGCTATCCGTCTCTTGGGTGCAGCCATCTGAGTGCTGACCCCAGCCACTCCCGGAGGCTGGCTGTTCTTTGGTGCCCCACTCCTGGGGACATGTGTCCACAGGAGGGAAAGGGAAGCTCCGGCCTCTCCCCTTACAAAACTGGAGGTCTTGCTCAATGTCCTGGACGGCCTCCTGGTGGCAGGGCGGTTGGTGGGAGGTGGGGCTGCTGCTTAGAACCCACCAGCGGGGCTGGGCCTGGGCTGAGCTGTGACCCTCCACCTCTGCCTCCAGCTGAGGGTTGGCTTCCATCTCCCCTAGGCCCAGCACTGGGCGCAGGGCTCTCAGAGGTGGGCTCTGAAAGTCCCCTGCTGGCTTCTGCAGTGGACTCCAGGCGCCAAGCCCCCAGGGGGCTCGTGTGGCCCTCTGCCCAGGCAGGAATGTGGCGCTCGCCCCGCGAGGCCACGTGAAGGCTGAGTCTTTCCCTCTGGAAGGGCCAAATGGAGGGCATGGGTGGTTTGAATGGCGGCCCCTGGGCTCCCAGGATGCCAGGAGGGACCAGCTGCTGTGGGGAGGTCTGCCCCCTCCCCACTTCCGTCTTGCATTGCCAGCTCCTGTGGTGCACCCCCACACCCCTTCCCCCAGTGGGAGCAGCAGGCCCTCGGTGGCCCTGCCCGAGGAAGGGGATGTGTGGGCAGTGGGGCAGCCTTGCTGCCAGATGCTCTGCTCCGAGTGTCCGTCTCCACTCTCCAGGTGTCACCGCCTGCAGGACTCCCTGTTCAGTTCTGACAGTGGCTTCAGCAACTACCGCGGCATCCTGAATTGGTGTGTGGTGATGCTGGTACGTAGAGTGGCACCTTGGAGCAGGGATCCTGACGGCCGGGGGGTCATGGGCTCTGCTCCCGGGGTGGGTGTCTATGCTCGTGTAGCTGGGGTAAATGGAGCTCTGGGCTGGCGGTGGGGGTCCCTGGAGCAGCTGTACCCCAGGACCCCACGGGGAGCATGCTCACCCTGTCCTTGCTGAATCCCAGGAGACACCTGCTGGATTCCCAGGGAAGCCTGGGAGCCTCTGAGCCGGGGTCTGCGCCCCAGGGGGCACTGGAGTCTCCACAGGGGGCGAGAGAGAGTAGGCAGGGATGGTCCGGTGGCCCTGGGTGGGTGATGGCTGCTCTGTGGGCCCAGGCCCTCCCTGGCAGCACAGGTGAGTGGTCTTGAGGGTCCAAGCAGAACTTCCTCTTCTGTTCCAAATTGCCCTCATGGGTGGGGCATGCCTGAGTGGTCTCGAACCTGGGGGAGCAGGGTGAGGATACGCTTCTCAGCCCAGCCCACAGCTCCAGGCCGCATTCTGCAGGACTCTGGCCCCTCCCTCAGCCCTGGAGGGAGCAGGACGAGTCCTGTGTCCACCTCGCTCTGACCTGGCTGAGGCCACTGCTGTGGAGCCCCAGCAGGCCTGCCCAGCAGCAGCTGGAGTACAGGAACCCCAGGGGCAGCCTTCAGGGTGGGGCAGGGTGAGGCCTGTCTGGGCCCAGCCCCACCGCTCAGGGCTGATGTGTCTCGAGGCCTTCGCCCCTCCAGCTGACGTGTCTGCCTGCCCTGGGTGTGGCTTCAGAGGCTGTCTGTGTACCAGGGGCCCCCATGCTTCTGTTTGTGGTCCCAGGCAGTCCCCTGGGGAGCAGTAAGGGCCGTGTGCCAGTCCAGATCCAATAGTCCACGCGTCCTGGTCTCGAGGCTGCGGCTGGTTCAGGACTGTGGCGAGGCAGTCGTGCAGGGCAGGCCCTCAGCAGCCTGTCTGTTCTGTAGCCCCCGGCCTCCTGGCCCTTTGGTGCACCCACAAAACTCCCCCCCCCCCCAGGAGCTGGGGCCACCTGCTGTGTCCTTTCGGCAGCCTGGGCTTCCAGGTGGGTGGGCCTCTTAGCAGCTCCAACTCTTGCCTGCTGTGGGCTCTCAGGAACTGCCAGTGGGCGGACACTGCAGGACCACGTGTGTCCTGGTAAGCTGGCTGTTTAGGCGTTTAGCTGGGGGACAGTGTGGCAGGAGGCCCCCGCATTTCTGAGCCTGTCACCACCTCGGGAAGCCTTCCGGGTACGGGACTCCACCCATGTCGCCTGGAGAAGCATCAGTTTTCCACAGACCCTTCTGCAACCCCCATGGGGCCTGATCCTTGGTGGTGGAGGCGGCGGCGGCCCCTGCCCTTGCAGAGAGCAGCCAGGCATCTGGCCCCAGGCCACTGGCGAGAGCTGTTTGTGATGGGGGATCGGTCCTTTGCTGCTGCTGCAGGAGCAGCTGAGGCAGGCAGGGGCGTGAGTAGGGGTGGAGACCCAGGCCCAGCTTCCCCGGCCCCTCAGGACAGGCCCGCTCTTTCCCACCACCCCACCAAGGGCGTGGGCACACCTCGCCTGTGAGGATGGGCCTGGTTGGTAGGGCGGAGCCCTGGGTGGGTAGCAGCATGCCAGACAGGCTTGGACTTCGCTGGGGCTTGGGGCTGTTGCAGTGGCCGGGGGCACTGACCCGCTCAGTGGGACAGAGGATGGCCGCTGGGCAGCGGGTTTCTTCTGCTGTGGTGGCACAGGCACCTGGGGTTGCAGTTGGCTCCAGACGGGCGGGGGCTGCGTGCCCCGACGTGGGCACACAGGCCATGGGTGGGGAGTCTCAGAGCTTGGTATGAGGTCCCACAGAGCTGGGCCTGCAGGATGGANTCACGTCATTATACCAACATAAATTCTGTGTGATTAAAATGTTAAATTCAACAGAAGTCTGTCGAGCGCATTCAGGAAGCCAGCAATAGCTCTAGGTGCTAGGGGTGCAGCAGTGAGTGAAACAGATGAGCGCCCCTACCCTGACGCAGCCTGCATTTTCATGGAGAAAGGTAAAATTTATCAATGGATTTTTTAAGAAATCCATTTTTAAAGAAAGCTGGGAGGAAACAGAAGTGGTATTTATTAAACCTCCAGAGGGGTTGACATTTCTAAGTTTAGAATCTGTCAAAGAAATCACAGAGGAAAATATTGCTAGTTTTGTTAGTGTAACATTCCCCAGATGTTAAAGTTGTTTCTGGTTCTTCTATCCTGAATCATTTCTCAGTGTCACTCGGGGTAACATTAAGGGGTGTCTGGGTTTTAGGATCAGTTGTTCAAGGAAGCATTATTAGATCAAGGAGTGTGACCATTAATCTGGTTCTAGATACAGATACTGGTTCTAGATACTTCCCTGGTGGCTCAGTGGTAAAGAATTTGCCTGCAGTGCAGGAGACGCAGGTTCGATTCCTGGGTGGGGAATATCCCCCTGGAGGATGAAATGGCAACCCACTCCAGTATTCTTGCCTGGAAAAGCCCATGGACAGAGAAGCCTGGCAGGCTACAGTCCACGAGGTCACAAAGAGTGGAACATGACTTAGCAGCTAAACAACAAAGATACAGGCCACCAGGTTAACCTAATTTCCTCCCCTAAGTGTTTTTATATTAAACAAATCAAAGCACCTCGATAAAGATTTAAGTTCACCTGCCCGCGCATTTAAATTTCACTTTCATGCATTGGAGGAGGAAATGGCAACCCACTCCAGTGTTCTTGCCTGGAGAATCCCAGGGATGACGGAGCCCAATGGGCTGCCATCTGTGGGGTCACACAGAGTCGGACACAACTGAGGCGACTTAGCAGCAGCAGGAGAAGGCAGTGGCACCCCACTCCAGTACTCTTCTCTGGAATATCCCATGGACGACTGAGTGACTTCACTTTCACTTTTCACTTTCCACTTTCATGCATTGGAGAAGGAAATGGCAACCCACTCCAGTGTTCTTGCCTGGAGAATCCCAGGGACAGGGGAGCCTGGTGGGCTGCAGTCTATAGGGTCGCACAGAGTCGACACACCACCACCTCTGTGTATCAGCGACTCCCAAAGTTGTGTCTTCACCTAGATTCCTTTTTTTTTGTGCTCCAAAGTCACAAAGCCAACAATCTACACGACATCTCTATTTGGATGTCTCACAGGCATCTCAGACTTAACGTGTAAAAGAGAAAAATCTTGATCAACCATCCGAAGTGTGTACTTCTTTCAGAAATCTTTATTTCCATAAACAGCATCTCCTCCCACCCAGTAGTTCATATAAGAAACCAGAGAGTCATCCTCAACTTCATTTTACTTTATATTTAATCCATCACTGAATTGTATTGATTTTTGCCTCCCAGCACAGCCATTCTTGTTTTTCACTGTGGTTACATTCTGTGAAGTCACTGCGGGTGCCACGTTAGGGGACGATGAACCCCTGCCCCTAGGATTGGCTTTCTGTGAGCCTCTGGTCATATTTTCATCAGCCGATCACTACAGAACCTTGTGTTTTATGTGTGTTTTTGTTTAATGACACCTTCTTTAATACATACTGTTGATTGATTAGCGTTGAACTTGCAGCCCACAGCACTATAACCCATGCTGGAATGTTGCTTACCAAACACATGTATTTTTCTGTAAGACACATCTCAGCCTGCTCACACTTAGAAACACTAGACACCCATTCATCATGATGCTTGGGGGTCATTGAAAAGTCCCAAACAAAAAATACCCCCAAATGTGAAAAATGTGGTCCTAAATAGACCATGGAAAGTAAGCTCGCTTATAGTATTGATAGAAGAGCTGAAGCAAGAAGTCAGAGCCCGACCTCGTTTGACCTCAGCTGGGAACACAGGCATCAGGCATCACGCAGCCCAGATTTTTCCTGGCAGCATGTGCGTGCCCAGGATGACTGTGAAAGCACCTGCCGAGGATTGATTTTGAAGTTACAAATAAATATTAGCGAGATTATGGAATCTGCAAATAGCGACAATCAGTTTCACATAGTGAACTTTGTCTCTCTCCACTGCCACCTGCTAGTCCATCGGTCAGCAGACTTTCTCTAAAGGGCCACATAGCAGATATTTTAGGCCAAATGGCCTCTGTCACAGCTACTCAACTCTGCCCTGATAGAGAAAGCCGTTGTAGACCATACGTAAATGAGCAGGCGGGGTGGTGTTCCAATAAAGCTCTGTTTACACAAACCGGCTTTGGGCTGAATTCTGCCTTCAGGGTATAGTTTGGACCCCTGTAGCCTCATCCAGCTTCCCAGGTGGCTCAGAGGGTAAAGAATCTGCCTGCTTTGCAGGAGACATGGGTTCCATCCCTGGGTCAGGAAGATCCCCTGGAGGAGGGCATAGTGACCCACTCCACTATTCTTGCCTGGAGAATCCCATGGACAGAGGAGCTAGGTGGGCTACAGTCCTTGGCATCACAAAGAGTCCAACACAACTGAAGCGACTGACACACACGCAGCCTCCTCTAATCCAGCTTCACATCTTTGCTGCACTGCCTTCTCGACATGTCCNAGCACAGGCCATAAAGCAAACTGCTTCCTTGTTTCTGACAAACGAGAGGAGGTGCATGGGCAAACAACTGGCGGAAACACTGTAATAGGGAAAAGTCTCCTTCCTTGGAATTTTTTAAGTTCGAACTCAAGCTTTCCTTTGACTACTCCTGTATTGTTCTTTTTGATACCGTATATTTGCTATGAATCTTTTTAGACAAGGTAAGGTCATTGTCATTTAGGGCTGGGGGATAGGTAAGTTGATGTGGGAGATGGAGTCCATATAACTACAACAAGTGAAACTACAGGAAGTATGTACTTAGCACTTTCCTCTGGGCAGGAAAATTAAAAGTGATACTTCTAAAAATAGTACATAAGTATTGAGAATAGTAACATGAAGTACTAAATACATATAGGTTACATTCAACACTTATCAACATTATGCCACACTGGCTTCATGTATCACTTTAAAATTTTGTTACTAAAGAATATTAAGGACTTCCCAGGTGGTGCAGTGGTAAAGAATCTGCCTGCCAGTGCAGGAAACCCAAGATATGCAGTTCGATCCCAGGGTCAGGAAGATCCCCTGGAGCAGAAAATGGCAACCCATTCCAGTATTCTTGCCTGGGAAATCCCATGGACAGAGGAACCTGGCAGACTACAGTCCATGGGGTTACGAAGAGTCAGATGCAACTAAGTACACTTATAAAGAATTTTAAAGCAGTCTTTAACACTATCATTTCCTTTCAAATATCATATTGCTTAAAAATAATAAAATTATTTTACAACTGGTTTACTCCAGTCAGTATCCAAATAGATGAATTCATTGTATTTGATTGCTGTCTCACCTGAGGCTCATTTATTCTAAAACTATACCCTACACCATTTACAGCCACCACCATCTCTAATGCCCTTGAACTGTTGGAGAAACAAAGATGTCAAATGACATGTCTCAATTCTGGATTTGTCTATTGGCTTCTCATACTTTCTCCTCAAAACTTCTAAAATTCCTAAAGTAGAATTTTTATTTAAAGGCTATCTTAGATACAGGGTTGTTTTTCTTTTCTCCTTTTGGCAAAAACATGTCATAGNTCATGGCTGCAGTCACCATCTGCAGCGATCCTGGAGCCCCAAAATATAAAGTCTGACACTGTTTCCACTGTTTCCCCATCTATTTCCCATGAAGTGATGGGACTGGATGCCATGATCTTTGTTTCCTGAATGTTGAGCTTTAAGCCAACTTTTTCACTCTCCTCTTTCACTTTCATCAAGAGACATTGCATTAAGTGAAATAAATACAAAAGCTATCTATTTTACCATTTCATTTGTATGGCATTCCAGAAAAGGCAAAAACAAAACAAAAGAAGACACATAGTTCAGGAACTGGGGACTGAGGAAGAGAATTGAACGCAGAGGAAGCTTTGGGAAAAGCTCTATATGGAAATGTTTTATATGTTGATTATGATGGTAGTTGCATGACTTAAAATTTATCAAAACTCATTGAGCTGACCACTTAAAAATTAATTTATTTATACACGTTATATCTGTTAGTTTTCTATTGCTGACAATCAGCAGAAACTCACCCTCTGAACTCAACAGTTGTGTCTGTTGAACTAGGGTGTCCTGTGGCTGGTTTCCCAGCTCAGGGTGTCACAAGGCTGAAACCAGGGAGGCAGTCACTGAGTTCCTGTCTGGATGCTCTGGAAAAAAATCTGTTTCCAAGCTCGTTCTCAGCATTGACAGAATTTAATTCCTTGAAGCGGTAGGAAAGAGATCTTTATTTCCTTGCTGGCAGTCAACAGGGTCATCTCTTGGGTCCAAGAGGTCACCTGTTCTCTTTGCAGCGTGATGTCTTCATCTTCAAGCCAGCAGAGGCATGCCAAGCCTCTGGGTTCTTCTTCTGCCACCAGCCAGAGAAAATTCTCCCCTTTAAAAGGCTTATGTGCAAAGGGCAATTCCATTGCATGATGTCCTTATTTTAAGATCCCTATTTTAAGGAATTCCTGGGGACTATCATGGAATTCTGCCTGCCATTATACTTAAATAAATATTTCTTTAAATATTAAATTTCATGTAACTATACATTCAATGTTATCTTTTTGAAAATAATAAAATGATTTAAGTTTGGGACTGTCCCGCAAAATATGGTATATATTGCTGCCATAGGATAAAGTTATTTTCCTGCCACATATGTTCAGTTCAGTTCAGTTCAGTCGCTCAGTCGTGTCTGACTCTTTGCGACCCCATGAATCACAGCACGCCAGGCCTCCCTGTTCATCACCAACTCCTGGAGTTCACCCAGACTCANTTTTTCTCCTTTTGGCAAAAACATGTCATAGAAAGGAATGGAAATATTTGAACATGAAACATATTCTCTTCAAACAAAGCTAGTGCAAAGCCTGGGCAAGTTTCTGAAGAGAAAAACCAAAATAAATAATGGCAAATATGTTAAAAAACACCTAACTTAAAACAAGGAAACCATTACCACAAATCACATCTCATGATCCTCTATATTACAGATTCTATCTTTGTGAAAGGAAAGAGAATATTTGATAATCTCAGTTTTGAAGTTTCACATATATTAAACAGGATAAGATAACAGCAAAGATTTTCAGATGAGGAAAATACTTTGGAGAAAACATTTCCTATGTTAGACATATCCCCACTTGTGTTAAATCCCCTAAGCAAACCTTGCAACAACACTGAAAAGTAAAATGTAGGGCAGTGGTGGAGCATTGGTCCCAGTGCTGCTCTGGATTCTACTCTTGTCTATGTATAAATCATACTTGATCTTTTATAACTTGATGTTTTCTCCAAACAATATGTGAAAACTTATAGGTCTAAATCATTTTAATGGTTGATATTATTCCTTTCTGTGGGCTTCCCAGGTGGTACAGTGGTAAAGAATGCACCTACCAATGCAGGAGACTCAAGAGATGCAGGGTCGATCCCCGGGTCAGGAACATCTCCTAAGAGAAGGGAATGGCCACCCACTTTAGTATTCTTGCCTGGAGAATTCCACGGACAGAGGAGCCAGGTGGGCTATAGTCCATGGGGTTGCAGAGTCGGACACACCCGCACATTATTCCATTATATGAGGATGACATAATTTGCTCAATCTCTTATTCATAGAACTTTAGGTTGTCTGCAATTTTTATTATTGCAAATATTCTTAGAATATGCTCCTTTCTTTAAACCATCTTTTCCAACCTGTGCAATCATGCCTTAAAGACAAATTCTAAGCAGCTGCATTAGTGGTTGAAAGATAATGGTCCATATACACTTCAATACATATATATAAATTCCTCTTTAGAAGTGTTATACTTTTTTTTTTTTCACTAACATATGGTAAGGATGCTAACTTCTTTCTGCTCCCTTACTGACACTGAGTTTAGTTACTCTTTCACTACTGTCGACCTGAATTGGTAAGAATGTAATACTTCAGGGATGGTTTTACTTGCATTTGAATGGCTGTTTCATATACAAACAATAACTAGTATGAAAATGTAATCTTAAAAAAAAACCAAAACACTAAAGGGACTTCCCTGGCAGTCCAGAGGTTAAGAATTCACTTTGCAATGCAGGGGTTTCAGGTTCAATCCCTGGTCAGGGAACTAAGATCCCAGAGGCCACAACTAAGACCTGATGCAGCCAAATAAATATTCTTTTAAAAAGGAAAGAAAACTAGGGATAGAATATGATTAAATAAAAAACTAAATAAACAGGTACAAAAATACATTATTATTCAAGATAAAGGTACTGTAAAAGTATGTCCCCCTCCAAAATCCAACTATAATCCCAAACTGAATCACAGTTTTGATAGGAACTTGACAAAATGAGCACCTTCTAAAAACCCATTATTAAACAAGATGCTGAGAAAGAGTGGTGTCTGCTTCTGACAATGAACACTTTGGATTGGAAAATAGAACCAGTAGGAATATGAATAAATATCAATGTCTCTGCCGCACCCTTAAAATATCACTTCCATAGAGCTTCTCTACTGTATGAAGAATCTAATGGATTTGAAAACCTGAGTATGGCCTAATTCTTACCATAATAATAACACAGCTTTCATCTCTGAGCACTATTTTGAATGTTCTTAGCAGAGAATACATTTCTAGAGGAGATTCTAAAGACAAGCAAAAACGCCTACAGGTTTTGGTGGGACTGAAGCTCTTGCTGGCCCCACCCCAATTAGAATTTCCTTCCTGGGCACACCCATTAATGGAAATTTGACCTTTAACTACTAGGTTCGTGACATTGTACAGGAGACAGGAATCAAGACCATCCCCATGGAAAAGAAATGCAAAAAAGCAAAATGGCTGTCTGGACCTTACAAATAGCTGTGAAAAGAAGAGAGGCGAAAAGCAAAGGAGAAAAAGAAAGATATAAGCATCTGAATGCGGAGTTCCAAAGAATAGCAAGAAGAGATAAGA